>BPTQ01000004.1:311111051-311219120 GCA_019973895.1 Chrysanthemum seticuspe | reverse complement strand
TTTGTGAAGGAAACCACGTTTTAGGATTGGGATTTGGAGTTTTAGTGAGTACCGTGAAGTTAAATTTGTGCTAGTATTGTTCCAGCGAAAAGAACCATGCCGAGCTCCACTACTCGAAATATCTGGCTACTAAAGAAAGAATGATTCTAGTTTCTAACATATACGTAACTGCGTAAGAGGACTACGATATATGCTTTGAAACTAATGAGTTAAAACCCGCAGCCGTCTTTTCTCTCCACTATGACTCTATCAACGTTCACAACTACCTGTTCATATACACCACTGTCTCCTTAACTAGTCTTCTGTTGAAGCGAACCTGCTACTCTTACCACAAATAGTAAGACTAAGATGCTACCATGAACTTCCTGAATCTCGATAACCTATAGTTTCAAGCTCCTGTCTATACACCAACTTTTTGTTCGAAACAGGATACACCTCCAAGAACCATGTATGCAACGATGTCACAAACTCGTCAAAGTTTCGTATATAGCATCAGGAGAATGCGTCAATGCATATACAATCTTTGATCTTAGTAAGAAAGAAATCATCGGTCTATAAAGCTCATCACCTCGAGCCGTACCAAGAAAAGCGACCTTGTTATGATCGTGTTTAAATTGAAGTGCCATGAGTGATTTTGAGGTTTAGGGTTAGGATTTTGCACCAAAGGAAGTGTTTTAATGATAATAGTAAGCAAATTACTGATGTGGAGTGAAAATATATCGTAACGAATAAATAGAAGTTTCCCAAATTTAGTCAAAGTTGACCAAGGATGACGTGGACTTCTACTTCTACTTGAATTCACTTATAACTTCGGTAGAAACGAAACACCATTCTGCTGAAGTAGAATACTCAGTAGAAACATATGACTTACTCACGAAGCTTCAGTAAATATCTTTTACTGTTTCACCCACACGCATTAATTCTCTTACCACTTGAACCCGTCTATAAAACAATTCCAATGCACCTTGACTTCTTCATCAAAAATCCCCAAATAATATATCAAACCCTAATCTCTTCAATTCTTCAAAATTAACCATAATCATCATGAGTACCAAACTTGAGATCATAGATCTCACAACAACATCCTCATCATCATCCTCATCATCCAGTGAAAATACCAATTCATGGTTCCACTATTTTCCAAAGCCATATCCACTACCAAAGAAGTCACCTTTTCTCTCCTCATCAGAAGATGAAAGTGTTGAGAAACCAAGTGTATCTGCTGAAGATTCTGATGAATCCTATAATGAGGGAACATCTTACTCCCAACCCTCAGCACCTAGGCCTCAACGAAGGCCACGAGCCAAAAATCCCCCACTTCCTATGGGAAGAAAGGTGGTGCTTGGTCTCTTTGCATCATGTTTTGGTGCATCATCACATATCGTATCGAGGAATGGAAAAAGGAAAATGATGTAAGTTGATGTATGATTGAAAGAGTAGATGATGCACAAAGGAAAATCTTTCCTTCTCATCTCTCTGCCACAATCAGCTTTAGCTTCTTCGTTTTCATCAATCCATCCTCTCCATTTTGATCCTTAGCATCTGTTAGAGTTGGTTATGCTTATCACACCAGCATATCCATCATATAGGGCCAAAAGATGTGAGCGATCGTGCATATCCAACAGCTATTAGTGTGAAAGATGTGAGCCGCCATACTCATCGTGCTCATCTTTAGATGTTGGAACAGATGATATGTAATAGATTAGGACTATTAGATCATGTAGATGCTTTTGATGTTGTTAGTACTCTGTAATCTGTAAGCTGTAACTTGTATCTTGAATGAATGAATGATCTATTTCCTTCTGTACTTCTTTTGATTGAATCATATAACTTCAGTACTTCAACTTCAGAGGAAACAAATAACACACTCCAGCACAATGAATTCAGTGGAAACCAGCTTAAACTTTCTTGACCAAAACACAACTGATCAGAGACAACCATTCTGCAAAACAAACACAGAAATATACACAAACAAACATAGAAACACACTAAAATAACATTAGCAGGTTAGAGTTAGTTAAAAACTATCAAATATACAAAATTACATAGCAAAAATGCAAAGTTATACACAAATCCTCCCCTGAGGCATATGCCTCCCCTGAGGCCTATGCCTCCCCTTAAACTTTGCAATTAAGGGTTAAGCATGCAGATATGGACCACAAGGTGTTGAAACCTTGGTCCTTCAAAAGCCTTTGTTAACAGATCTGCCACATTATCATCAGTATGAATTTTGACCACATTTATCAGATTTTTATCATATGCATCTCTTATAAAGTGGTGCCTGATTTCAATATGTTTTGTTCGACTGTGAAAAACTGGATTTTTAACAATGCATATGGTACTTTGATTATCAATAAAAATTGTTGTGTTCATGAAATTATACCCATAATCCAACAACTGATTTTGAATCCAAAGAACCTGTCCACAGCAATTAGCAGCAGCCACATACTCTGCTTCAGTAGATGAGGTAGCCACAATAGTTTGTTTCTTGCATTGCCAAGAAATCAATCTTTTTCCAAGGAATTGGCAACCTCCAGTGGTGGACCTCCTATCCAGATTAGCACCAGCATAGTCACTATCACTATAAGCTTCCAACTTAAAAGGAGACTCTTTTGGGTACCAAAGACCTAGAAAAGGTTGGCCTTTAAGATACTTAAAGATCTTCTTAACAGCATTGAGATGGGAAGTCAGTGGAGTAACTTGATGTCGCGAACAAACACTCACAGCATAAGTAATATCAGGCCTGGAAGCTGTTAAATACATCAAAGACCCAATCATAGACCTGTACAAATGAACATTCACAGGTGGATCAGCTTCATTATTGGTCTTTGACTTTGGAGCTTCATAAGGTGTAGTAGCAGTCCTTACACCTTCCATACCAAACTTCTTCAAGATGTCCCTCACATATTTGTCCTGACTGATAAAGATACCATCAGGTTTCTGCTGAACTTGAAGACCCAAAAAGAAAGTCATCTCTCCCATTGCACTCATCTGAAACTCTCCCTTCATAAGCTCCTCAAACTCCCTGCACCAAGCCTCCTTTGTGGATCCAAAGATAATATCATCCACATAGACTTGCACAAGAATAATGTCAGTGGAATTCTTCTTTAGGAAAAGAGTCTTATCAATTGCACCTCTTCTGTAACCATGCTTCAGCAGAAATGTAGAGAGCCTAGCATACCAGGCTCTGGGTGCCTGATGTAGTCCATAGAGAGCTTTGACCACCTTATAAACATGATTTGGATGATCTGGATCTTCAAATCCTTTAGGTTGAGTGACATACACCTCCTCTTCAATTTCACCATACAAGAAGGCTCCTTTAACATCCATTTGATAGACCATAAAGCCCATATAGGATGCATAAGCTAAGAAAATCCGTATAGCCTCAACTCTTGCCACTGGTGCAAACACTTCATCATAATCTATCCCTTCCTCTTGTCTATAACCCTGTGCAACTAACCTGGCTTTGTTTTTAATGACAACACCTCTAGCATCTCTCTTATTCTTCAGAATCCATTTTGTCCCAATAGCATACTTACCATCAGGTAGTGGTACCAATATCCAAACCTGCTGATTTTGAAATTGTTGCATCTCATCCTGCATTGCTTCAAGCCAACTTGAGTCTTCAAGAGCCTGAGTAACACTGGTTGGTTCCACTTGTGAGAGAAAACAAGCAAACAGACAATGTTGATAGTCTGTGTGATTGTCTCTCTGCTGATTTGAAACATAAGAGACAAAAGCCACCTGTCCATATTTAGAACGCGCCACAGTGCCTCTTGTTCTAACAGGAGCATTAGGATCACCAATAATATTAGACTGTGGATGTACATTATTGATCCTTGTAGTAGTGGTGGTGTTGACATCAATGGAAGAATCAAGATTAGTCATTGTAGGTTCAAAGTCAGTATCATAGGAAGGTGTGTTGAAGATGCCTGCTCTAGGTTGATGATGACCAAGATCTGAAGGTTTTGGAAACCTTGTATAAGGTTCACCAAGATCTGTTGACACTTTAGTAAAACTAGGAGTAGTGTCACCATGTCTTTCAGCCGAATTGGAGAGGTGAGGAGAACCAGAATTACCTTCAGCAGAATTGAAGTTTCTGCCGATTGCTTCATTTGATCCTTCTTCAGTATTCCTCTCAGCATCTAAATTGGCTGCATACTCTTGTTTCTTCAGTCTGGCAAGGTCCTCAGCATAATAGAATTCATCTTCACACACATCAGTATAATCTTTAGAAGTGTCACCTACAAAATTGTTAGGAGAGAAGGAAGGCACTACAATGGGTTGTTCATCATCAGACCCACTGTCAGAATTAGCATCCAAAGTGTCTGTATTAGGAGTTGGAGATGCTTCAGAATCTGCCTTTTGATCAGCCTTATGTCTAGCATAACCCAAGTAATCAGTCAAGTAGTCAAGATCAAATGACCAAACATGACCCTGGCCTTGAACATTAGGCTTGTCTTCAAGATACCTCAGATTCAATGTCTCCTCAATCTTCTTTGCAGATACATTATAAACTCTGTATGCCTTACTCTGAGCAGAATACCCCACAATGTAGCCATCATCAGCTTTCTCATCAAATTTGCCCAAAGGATCACTGGTATTTAAGATTGTCACCTGACAGCCAAACGGTTTAAGGTAATGAATAACAGGAACTTTTCCAAAGAGAAGTTCATATGGTGTTTTAAGATGTGGTCTAGTAATGGACACTCTATTGAGTACATAACAAGCTGTACCAACAGCCTCAGTCCAAAACATGGTAGGAAGTTTAGAGTCTGCTAGCATTGATCTTGCAGCTTCTATTAAGGTTCTATTTTTTCTTTCTGCCACCCCATTTTGTTGAGGGGTTCTTGGAGTGCTATAGTCCCTTTTGATTCCCTTTAACCTGCAGAGTTCTATCAGAATGGCATTTTTGAACTCTGTACCATTATCACACCTAATTCCTTTCACCTTTTTGTTCAACTGATTCTCAATAAGGGTAATGAAGTCTTTCAATATTTCAGATGTTTCATCTTTGGTCCTTAGAAAGAATACCCAACAAAATTTACTAAATCCATCAGTGATCACCAGACAAAAATATTTATGATCAATGCTTCTCACTTTAGTTGGACCAAACAGATCCATATGAAGCAGCTGAAGAGGTTCAGAAATAATGGTTACTGCTGTAACAGGAACACCTTTGTATGAGGCTCTGTGCTGCTTTCCTTTGTTGCATGCAACACAGTTATGATCATTTGTGAACACTTTGGTAGGAAGACCTTGAACAAGGCCCAGCTTAGAGAGCTGGTTGATGGTCTTGAAATTGACATGGGCCATCCTTCTGTGCCATTTGGTGGACTCATCCACAGATGCTTTAGCCACCAAACATGTTAAGTCACCTGCTGGTTTGACATTAGATAAATTGAATGTATACAGATTATGACTCCGAGGAACCTTCAGTAGAATTGAAGTATCTTCTGGGAGTTTGAAGTCTTTAGACAGCACAAGACATTCATCCTCAGTGAAGAGTACTTTGTTCTTAGTGTCACATATTTGTGAGACTGAGAACAAATTAAAGTGTTGAAGTTCCTTAACATAATAAACATTCTCAAAGTCCAGCTGTGGTGTTTTGATGGTCCCTTTTCCTGTAATTCGTCCATCACTTCCTCCAAAGGTTACATTGCCTCCACCTTCAATAGGTATAAAGTTATGCATCATGTCCCTGTTTCCTGACATACTTCTAGAACAGCCACTGTCAACAATTCCAACATCTTTATGCTTAAGGGGATGATCCTACAACAACAAAAATATACAAAGAATTAGTACACTATGGAGGCTCAAGTCATTGCTGACTTGAACCTGCCTTGTGGATCATATGAGTTGTGCCATGTAGAAGTATAAGATCCACTATTGTTCTTGGGTTTCCAATGAAACTTAGGTCTCTGTTTATTCCAAGAACAACCTGCTGAGGTCTTGACAGCAGTATCCCAATACCCTTTCCCATTAGTCATAGGGTTAACATATCTAGGCCAAAAACCATTTTTAAAATATTCACTGGTTGGTTGAACATATGGTTTTCCAAAAGATCTTCTCCAAGGAAAAGAAGTATTATAATTAGCAGCTTGTGGAACATAAGGTGGTATATCATTAACATTGGTCCACATTGGTCTAGATTTCCTAGAATCACCACACCTAGTCATTCTTTGCTCATGATAATCACAATCCTTAATTAAATGAGATTTACTTCCACACACAAAACATTTCTTCTGAAGAGAATATTTATTCAAACCAAAAGAAGTATTCTTACAAGCAAAAGTATTCAAACCAAAACCATGAAAAGAATTGTTTTTAACAGTATTATTATGCAAAGAATTAAAAAGCAAGTCTTCAGAGGCAACTGTCTTGGAAGGGCATTCCTTGGCAGCAACTCTGTCATGCTTATTGGTAGTCTTGGGTGCAGGCAGGGGTGAAGACTTGGGAAGGTCAGACTTGGGAAGGTCAGACTTGTCATTTGAATCACACTCTGTAGACCCTTGCTTGGAGGACTTGTCACTGTTAACACAAGAGACAAAGTCATTAGTAGAAGTATTAGGGTCTGGCAAGTCTTTTGACTTTTTGCCATACAGATGGTGTGATCCATCAAAGTCATTAGTAGTGGAAAGGTCAATGGGCATGTGCTCACCTCTAATTGGTCCACGAACAGCATGTAGGTTACCTTCTTTCACAAAATGTGCTAGGCCTGCTGGTGTAGATCTACGTGTGTCATCTCTAGCTTCTAGGCCAACATATTTCTTAAAACCTAAAGCCACTGTAGAATTGGGAGCTTGACTGCTATAAATGAGACTAGCTAACTTACTACCATTCATCATCTACTCATTATTCCTAGCAATTTCCGCCTTAAGTTTTTCCTTAAGCTCTAGATTTTCTGACTCTACATCTGCTCTTAACTTCTCAGACCATTTTAACTCATTTGTAGCACATTCAAGATCTCTTTCTAAAACACCTATTTTCTCACCATAAGCTATTTCATTCTTCTGTAACCAAACCTTTTGTCTTTCTAGTGTTTTTAAAGCCTGTTTATAAGCTTCTACTTCCACATAGTATTCATTATATTTTGGTTCCATAATATCATAAGCTTGTTTCAGTTCATTATAACGCTCACTACAACCAAACAAACAGTTTTGTACCTGAGAGATGCCCATCAAGGCAATCTGATCATGCCTATCCTCTGAAGTACAGCCTGCTATCAACCCAACATTATCAGAACCATCATTATCAGACTCCTCATGTAGCTTCCAGTCCACATTGCTATCAAGAGTGACCAATGCAGTTGATCCCTTTGAAGTTCCTGCATCCTTCTGATACTGCTGATAAGTAGAGTATCGTACTTCATCACCAGCTTTCCTGTCTTTGCATTCTCTGGAAAAGTGACCCATCTGTTGGCATGTGAAGCATTTAACCTTCCTTTTGTCAAACCTTGCTGGATCACGTCCTTTGAACCCAAATCTTCTACCAGCTTTGCGCTCAAAGTTCTTGATATCCATGGAAATCATGGCCACTTGCCACTTCAGCTTCATCTCTTCCATGTCAAGCGGGTCCACCTGATCAAAATCCTCATAAGCCAGTTCCTGCTGAGGATCATAATCAGCAAAGAAGGTTCCAAGTACATCTTCCATAATTCCACTGGATCTAGGAAGAGAGCTTGATGAAGGAGCAGCATTAGTTGATGATGGATATGAGCTTGGAAAATAGCTTGACTTTGGAGTAGAGGCTCCAACAAATGCAGTATGACTAGCAGTAGAAGATGATCGAAAAGGGCTTCTAACATCATGTTCAAGAGCTTTAAGCTTGTTGTACAGCTCATCAAAGGTCATCATGTCCAAACCACCTTTAGCTTTTAAAGCTATGCTCACATGTAGCCAGGATGGAGGTAATGACCTCAGAAACTTAGAGTTACAGTCATCATTATCCGGCTTAGCCTGAAGTTGGTGCAACTGACTCAAGATCTTGTGAAACTTATCATAGCCCTTGTGAATTCCTTCCTCTTCAGAGATCTGAAAGTCCTGAAACTGTTGTCTGAGCATGGACTTCTTCAGCCTTCTAGACTCCTCATTCCCACCGAACTTTGCTTTAATAGCTAACCATATATCCTTGGCATCATGCATGAAGTGAAAATCACTCAAGTGATCCTCAGGAATAGCTTGTAGAAGAATAGTTCTGACCTTTGTTTCTCTCTGAACTGCTAGCAACTCTTCAGCAGTTTTGGGAGGAACATTAATCATGTTCCCAGCAGCATCCGTGGTAGTTCTCTTCAAGCTGTTCCCCTTCAAAATTATCTGCCATAGATTCCAATCAATGTTGGAAATCCAGTTCTGCATCTTCATAGCCCAAAGATCATATTCCTCCCTTTTAAGGTAAGGAAACTTAGCATTGCTATTAGCAAGACTTAGTTGCTGCAGATGGGTGGAGTTTTGGTTGTTGGTGAGTTCAGTTTCAGCATCTGAACCAGGCATGGTGTTATTGTAATGGTTGTATTGGTGTTAAGAAAAAGCTTGTCCTTAGTATCGTAGAGACTCTCACGAGGCTCTGATACTACTTGTTGAAACAGACAAAGACCTTGATAGATCTTGAGCTCGTGGATCGTTATGTATGCCTATGTAATCACAAGCACCATAAAAGACAATCTCTACAACTAATGTTTATCAGCGGAATATAAACACAAGTAAATAACTAAGAACTTCTTGATCCTCTATGGATCTTTTTATAAACTAAAACTGAGTTTTTCCAATCGGTACATAAACCTTTCTAATGTGTTCCTTTTATAGATAAGGAACCCTAAACAATATCGCTAAACCGTTTTCCAAGAAACGTATAATCATAAAACTAAATAAGATATACACAATCACTTCCTAATAAAGCTCATGTATATCCACACTAAATAAACTAAACACGGAATAAACACTTCCGCAGAATCAAACTAATCACTATTATTCTTTAGTAGAATAAGTCTTCAGCAGAATCCACTTCACTTCAGTAGAAACACTTCGGCATTAAGTTCAGCATAATCAGACTTTCACATAATTCCCAACATTTCTCTCCCCCGAAGAAAGTGTATGAAGCTCAAGAACCCGAAGTACCCGAATGCCCAAAGAGAGAATAACCGATAACATTGAAGAAGCAGGCCGAATCACTGATTATCTCTGCGGGTGACAATCTCTGCGGATGTCAACACAGGAATAAGTGATTATATCTCTGAATCACTGATTAAGCCCTCAAGTAAAACAGCTGAGCATCCCCAATGTACACAATCTCTCTCTCCCTTGATGATTGTGATAACATCAAAATCATCACACACTTGTGTACCTCTTTCATCTTCAGAAAATAACTCTTCCATCTCTTCCCCCACATAGTTGGAATAAGAACACTAAACGCCATGAGTCAAACATTGAGTTTCTCTGCGGTAATGACCTTCGTCTTCCCGGGATATCTTCAATCACTTAGAAGCATTAAGTTCATTAATGTTTACTCGCGTTTAGATGCGTGTCTCCTTCCCCCTTGCTGGTTTTGACACTTCAGAATCAGCAACTCTTTGTAAGCCCGTATACTTGAAATCTTTTAAGAAGAACACATGTAATCTTGTGGGAATCAACTTGCTGAAGTAGAATGTGAGCAAGTCTAATTGGGGATTAGAATCGACATTTCACTCTCCCCCAATTAATGCTCTCCCCTAAACCGACAATCTTTATGATAAATGCCCAGAATAAGAAGAAGTCTTTAGATAATCAAATGCAACTCGTCTTTAGTCTTCTAACATGTAGCAGAGAAAGTAGAACAGACTGTAGACTCGACCTTCTTCAAGGTTGTCCAATTGGGGAATAGATAGTTAACATCTTCAACTCACCAAATAAGCATCCCAATTAACTTACATCTTGCAAATCCCTTTTACTAAAATCCCTCCCAATCAAACAAGAACAGAAAGATGTTCATCAAGGAAATAAGCAATCAGCCCTCAACGAACACATGAAATAGTAACACCAAACAAACAATCACATCAAACAAGAACAGAAGGTTGCCCGGAATCATCATGACGATGTGTACGTGAAGCATTAACTGGAAGCACTTTGTTGTTAAACTCATATCAGCTTGTGAAGATCTCAACCAACAGCTCTTAGAAGAAACTCCATGTAGAATGACCCGATAAGAAGACGCTCGGTTACTACATGAGTTTGGAGCCGTTTGACCATTAATTTCATATGTCAATCATCATGCAGTAGTTTCACACTTCTTCTCCCCCTCAAGAATTGCATAGAGAGTTGCCATTCTTGATTGAATGAGTGAGCATCATCCAAATGTATTTTATTCACACTTCTCCCCTTCAAAATTAGCACAGGATGTCGCCATCGTCATTATAGTTGAGCAAGTGGAATAAGAAACCAATCAACAGTAGTTCGGTTCACTTGATAACTGAAGCGCATGGAAAAAGCATGAAGCATGTTGATGAGAATGGTCATTAATGAGAAGATTTCTCTTCTTCCGAAGATAATGCGCACTGAAGCGTACACATTTCTTTTCTTTAGAGAACGAGGCTTGAACTGTTGTGTTCAAACGTCATAATCTCTCTCTTTTCATCATCTCTTGGCAAAACATGTAATCAATCCCATTATCATTCAGTAGGCTCTTTGTAGTGACAGCTGATGGAGAAAACCCAATATGATGAATTTGACCCTGAAGTAAACTAACCCGAACTCGTGACTTAAACTTGCACATATGTAACAAAGAGCGGTGCCGAGACTTCATCCTCCATTGAATCTCTAAGTACTCTATACTCTTCAACCAACCAACCATCAAGTATAAGACGTACATCACCTCTTGAAAATCCACAATTGAATGTGACACTGAGCACTACAATGTAACTCCTTAAAGTGATAGTTATTTTGAGATGATAAGAGCCCAATTCCCCCAAGTGGTAAAAGAAAAGGAAAAAGTCACCCAACAATAACTAGATTTCCAAGTCTTCGTTTTTGAAAATAAGCTTGAACAAGGATCATGAAGAATCTTCATCCAACCATCCCCAATACCTTCAGATACTAAGTACACTCGCCCGTGATATTTCACTTCAACCTCAAATAAATAATATTGAATTAACCCCGTTGTCACATCTTCTGGTTAAAAGCTCAACTCTAGCCTCCTTTGACGTTTTAAGTGAACTTTGATAATGGTTTCATCCCGACCATGGTTAAAAGCACATAACCCCGTAAAACCATGTAATAACCAAACTGTCATGACGAATATCCAAACACACATCCAAATCATGAAGTACACCCTTTTATCCATTCTTCAAAGTAGAAACGGTAGCACCAACATCAAGTAAGATCCCGAAACACACTTTCCTTTCTCCAGGATGGTTCCATCATTACAGGATTTTACAATTCTATTGTTTAAACCGAGAAATAGTTTCTTTCGCGAGATTTTACAAAACCAAGAATAAACCACAAGATAGATCTGGAAATGCACTTTACTATTACCCGGATGTTTCCATTGTCACGAGATTTTACAAGTCTATGATTTAAACCGAGAAATAGTTTCTTTCGCGGGATTTTACAAAATCAAGACTAAACCGTAAACAATGTCAGGTTGAATGTATTATGACAGCATTGGATTCGGTGAATATCTGTTTTTAGGGGAACATGCATCGGTTCATTAACGGTTCATCTCTACCATCAACAATTCTTTACCCATATGTAGACAACTTCACAAACCATACTAAGTCAAGTAGTATACACTACTTCCCCTTGGAGGTTGACCGTAACACATCAAAGTACACGTTTCTCCCCGATGATGGTTTCGAACTTTCGGAAGCATCATAAAGTGTACGACCATTTGCACGAGAAGTTCTTGTCATAAGCAAACATCTTGAAAAATCATGACTGGCGCTGATTAGAAAGATTTTGCTTAGACTGTGAAGTATCATTGACATTTTGTAGCGAAGAATATTCCATGAGAATTGCAGAAATTGAACCTCCTTTGATTCTTCGGCAAATAGTGATGACCACATATGTGAGAGCATTTCGCGACAGTAATACCGTAGTCATTTTTCACTTTTTCGCTCAAGCCGTGAATATTGCTGATGACGTATAGTCTATATTCGGGTCATGAGCCCGACCAAAGCCCAATACTAATAAGCCCAGCACGAACTGGGCTACGCCGATAAGTGTTTGGGCCCACGAAGGCCCAAGCCCAATGTTAATTTCGAAACACGATATCGGATATCTCCTAATTATGGAGATAATCATTCCCCAACCGACTTAGGCGGGATACGCCGAAGGTTGAGGAACACGGAACCAACAAGGATTCCGTGTGTATATAAAGGGAATCACATCCCTCGTTAAAGGTACGATATACAAACCCTAACTCTCCTTTAGCCCTAAATCGATTACTTACTCTCACGCCGGAGGATAATCGTGGGAGACAATCCCACGGTAAGCCTAACGGTGTTTTTTGTCTCTTAGTGCGCAGGTCTCAAGAACCAATCATCAATTGGTACGAGAGCCGGAGCCCAAACAAGGAACGCCCAACTTTTGTATCAACAAGTGGCGCCATCCGTGGGACCATTCACTAAGAACTAAGAACTAGAATGACGAAGCATGGAAATTAGCGATCGCAAACAGATCTTACGGGAAAGAAGCCGCATGTCGGTTCAGCTTCCAAGAAAATCTCTGGGACAACCAGTGTTGCTAAAAACCAGGGATCAGATTTAGTCTTCCCTCTGGTGGAATCACGCTCGGGGACAACCCAGGCCACGACAACCACCGCTAGCGCAGGAGATCCACTGCGCACTCCTTTTGCCACTCCATTCCCAACGGCGGTGGAAACAAACTTCACAAAAGCACCTGATGCGCCCGATAAAAATAAGGGTATAGTGGTAGAAGCTGATACTCCTACTCTGGAAGGGGTTGTGTTAGAATTAGCGCCAGATGAGTTCGTATCACAAAACTACGAAACCTTGGCTGCTCTCATGCAAAAGGAAGCAAAGAAGAGGTCAGGTCGGAGTCTGCATGCCCGGCTCGATTTCGGCCCTGAGTTTGAAACATCCCCACCGCACCATCAGAAGGAGAAGCGCGGGAGGGATAGCCGCCGACCCCCAATGTTTAACAGAATTGGGAGGAGAGTGGAGGATGATGAGACATCCAACTCACAGCATCTGGAAGAAAGTGAGGAGGATGAACGGTGTACCGGTGTCCATGCCAGACTTGGTAGCCGGAGAATTCAGGACAGACTTGGGCGACGATACTCCCCAAGTGATAGCCCTTCAAGTCCAGATTCTGAGGACAGTCGGCGCAAGCGCCGAAGAAAGGAAAATTCATCCTTTGATAATTCCTCGGGCAACGAGGATAGCGATACAGGACATAGGAAGTCCAGAAACAGATACAATGACCAAGAGGAGGAAGATATATCTCTCCCGTGGCGCCGTCAAAAGGTGGATGCGTTCACACGACGCATCAGTGATTTCTCAGAGAACAAAAGGAGGCGCATGCCTGCCAACGTGAAAACCTATGACGGAACAGGTGATCCTGATGATCACCTAAAATTTTTTGAATCAGCCGCTACAATTGAAAACTGGCCACACCCTGTATGGTGCCATATGTTCAACTCCACGCTAGTAGGAAGTGCGCGGAACTGGTTCAAAAAGCTTCCACGCAGAAGCATAAATGGTTTTGAAGAATTGGGAAAGGCGTTCCGCCTAAACTTTACTCAACGGAAAAAGTGTGCAAAAAACCCCATTGAACTCGCCAGGGTCAAACAGCGCCAAGGGGAATCCACAAGCGCTTTTATGGAGCGCTTCAAAGATGAATGCATGCAAGTTAAAGCGTGCCCCGAGGTGCTCAAAATCTCAGGGTTCATGAATGGGATCAGCAACCCAGAACTTATCAAAAGGTTGAACGACAAGATTCCCCGATCCTTTGATGAGGTCATGAAATGCACACGGTCCTTCGTCCAAGGAGAGGCTGCTGCGGCGGATAACAAGAAAAGCTACTCAAACTACCGGTCACAGGAACAACCTGGGAGACAATCCACTGACCGGAGCAGAAACCGTAACAGGAATTATCGCAACCAGGGGAGTGGGCGCGACAATGACAAGTATATCCCGCTGACAAAGACTCCAAAGGAGATACTCGCAACAGAAGGAGAAAACTTCCCAAGACCTCCACCAATGCGCACCCCGGAGGATCGGCGCGTAGGAGGTGGGTACTGCGACTATCACGGACAGAATGGCCACATTACTAATGAATGTGTCCAGCTACGCCAGCTCATCGACAAACTAGTCAAGAAAGGTCGACTGGACCATTTGGTGAAGAACATCAAAGAAGGGAAAGATAGACACAAGACTGGGAATAAGAAGGAGGGGCCCAAAGATAAGGCTGATACTATTTACATGATACAATCATGGCAAAGAGAAACTAGGCAGAAGGTTAGCCAGAAGTTTTCCCATGGAAGTGCAATTACTTTCCCTACATTAACTACGAACAACGCAGTGGTAAAGCCACTCATCATCGAAATTAATGCGGGAGGTCACGACATCCACCGCATGTATGTTGAAGGTGGAGCATCTGCAGACATAATGTATGAACACTGCTTCAAACAACTGCGCCCGGAGATACGCAGTCAGTTGAGCCCAGTCACGACAGCGCTGACTGGCTTCACAGGAGAAAAGATATGGCCTATGGGGCAATTACGACTACTAGTTAGAGTAGGTAATAACGACCACTCCACAACAGCATGGCTGAATTTTATGGTAATTAAATCCCCCTCGCCATACATTGGCATTATCGGAAGACCGGGGATATCAGCCATACGCGTAGTCCTGTCTACAGCACACGTGATGCTCAAATTTCCAGTGGAAGGAGGTGTCGTTACCCTCTACAATGCTGCCGTACCACCTCAAGAATGTAACGCAGTCACATGTGAAATGGCACCCATTACAGCACGGTGCGCAACCAAAACTCCAAATCTGAAGGTAGCAATCCATCCCGATTACCCCGAACAGGAAATATCGATAGGAGGATCACTGTCGGACAATGGCAAAGCAGCGGTGTGCGCACTCTTGCAAAAGAACTTGGACATCTTTGCATGGGAGCCAAAACACATGACTGGGGTACCACGTTCAATCACAGAACATAAGCTGAGAATCCGACAAGGATACTCACCCATACGCCAGAAGAAGTGCGGCCAGGCTCCGGAGCGCGCGCAGGCAATCCTGGCAGAGGTACACAAGCTAGTAGAGGCAGGAATCATGCGGGAAGTCTACTACCATGACTAGCTTTCCAACCCAGTTATGGTAAAGAAGAGCGATGGTAGCTGGCGGATGTGCGTAGACTTCACCGATCTCAACAAAGCATGTCCACAAGACTGCTACCCATTACCAGAGATAGACTGGAAAATAGAGTCCTTGTGCGGATATCCATTAAAGTGTTTCCTCGATGCATACAAAGGATATCATCAAATCCAGATGGCTAAGGAGGACGAAGAAAAAATGGCCTTTCACACAAGCCAAGGCGTCTACTGTTACACAAAAATGCCCTTTGGCTTGAAGAATGCAGGCGCCACCTTTCAGCGGTTAGTAGATAATGCATTCAAAAAACAGGTGGGCCGCAACCTAGAGGTCTATGTTGATGACCTGATCATAAAGAGCCATACTGAAGATGAATTAGTGCGCGATATTGAGGAGACGTTCAAAACTCTACGCGAGATCAACATGAAGCTAAATCCCAAAAAATGTACCTTCGGCGCTACTGAAGGCATGTTCCTTGGATACCTGATAGAACCTGACGGTATAAAACCGTGTCCAGAAAAGACTAAGGCTGTCATCGAACTTCCTTCACCGCGCACGTTGAAGGAAGTCTAATCCCTTAATGGAAAGCTGGCTGATCTAAACAGATTCCTATCCAAGTCAGCAGACAAGTCATTACCCTTTTTCAAAACACTCAAGAAGTGTATAAAAAGGGAGATTTTCGGTGGACTACGGAGGCAGAAGAAGCCTTCACACAACTTAAACAACACCTGGCAACACTCCCTACACTTGTAGCACCCCGACCAGGGGAAGAGTTGATCATGTACTTATCTGCAACTCATGGAGCAGTCAGCGCAGTGTTACTAACGGATAGGGACTCGGTACAAACTCCAGTGTATTTTGTAAGCAAAGTGCTCAAGAAAACAGAGATGAACTATAGCGCAATGGAAAAGTTGGTCCTAGCCTTAGTCTTCGCCGCCAAACGGCTGCGCAGGTACTTCCAAGCGCACCCGATAGCAGTGATCACAGACCAACCGATCAAGCAAATCATCTCCAAACCTGACGCATCAGGACGACTCCAAAAATGGAGTGTATTGCTAGGTGAGCACAACATCTCCTACAGACCACGTACTGCAGTAAAAGGACAGGTACTAGCAGATTTCATCATCGAAAAACCAGACACTGATGATGCACCCGCACCAAGCAAGAAGGAACTGCCAGATCCATGGATCTTGTTCACAGATGGATCTTCATGCGTAGACGGGTCAGGAGCAGGCCTCATTCTCACAAACCCGGAAGGAATGGAATTCACTTACGCACTGCGTTTCGAATTCACAGCAACAAATAATGAGGCAGAGTATGAAGCCTTAATAGCAGGACTACGCATTGCAGCTCGAATGGGTGTACGTAACCTGGAAGCAAATGTAGATTCCAGGCTAGTAGCCAACCACGTGTTAGGTGAATACGTGGCCAAGGAGGACAACATGATTCAGTACCTCGACAAAACCAAGGCGCTAATCCAAGGCTTTGACAAGTTTACCATCAAACATGTTTCTAGAGGGGAGAACCGGAAGGCGGATGCACTAAGCAAAATTGCATCCACAAGCTTTGCACACCTATCCAAACAGGTGTTGGTGGAAACGCTGAAAAGCAAATCCATCTCAGAGATGGAAGTATCCACGGTAATAGAGGAAGACAGCCCTACGTGGATGACACCGATAACGGAATTCCTAAACAAAGGAGCGTTACCCCAAGAGCAGAAGGAAGCTCGCAGGATACGGCGCACAACACAGAGGTTCGAACTTCGAGACAACATACTGTACCGACGCTCCTTCCTGCAACCATGGCTACGCTGCGTTGGCCCCCTACTAGCAAATTACGTACTGCGAGAAATCCAGGAAGGTTCATGCAGCATGCACTCAGGACCACGGTATGTGGTGGCATGCGCCTTGAGGTCAGGATACTACTGGCCAACCATGCACCGCGATGCGCGGGGCTTAATAAGGAAGTGTAACGATTGCCAAGTTCATAGACCTGTTCCACGCCAACCACATCACGAGCTAACACCAATTACGACACCATGGCCATTCTACAAGTGGGGTATCGATATTGCAGGCCCTTTCCCTGTTGCAGCAGGAGGGTTAAAGTTCCTCATAGTCACTATAGACTACTTCACCAAGTGGATCGAAGCAAAGGCAGTAGTGACCATCACTGGCAACCAGGTAAAATGCTTTGTCTGGGAAAATATTGTATGCCGCTTCGGGCTGCCTGGGGAAATCATCTCGGACAACGGGAAATAATTCTGCGACAACCCTTTCAAGGATTGGTGCGAGAAGCTGAAAATCACATAGCACTTCGCGTCAGTTAAACACCCACAAACCAACGGCTTAGTAGAACGTGCGAATCGAAGCCTGGGGGAAGGAATTAAGGCACGCCTGGACAAGCACAAAGGAAGGTGGGTGGAAGAACTATCGCATGTTCTGTGGGCGCACCGCACTTCAATCAAAACCAGCACAGGGGACACCCCCTTCTCTCTAGTCTATGGGACAGAAGCGGTCATACCAGCCGAAATCGGAATGCCAACTATCCGTACTGCTAAAATCAATGTGGCAACCAACGACGACGAGCGAGGTATCGACTTAGACCTGCTAGAAGAAAGGCGCGAACGTGCAGCTATACGTGAAGAAAAATCAAAGTCAAGGATGAAGGGATACTATGACGCTAAAGTGCGAAATGTTTCATTCAGACCAGGTGACTTCGTTTACCGCGCCTATGATGCGAGTCACGCAGAAGACACATGTAAGCTTGGACCAAAGTGGGAAGGACCCTATGAGGTTACTGAAGCACTAGGAACAGGCGCATACAAGCTACGAGGCTTGGATGGTTGTGAACTGCCACGCACATGTAACATCTGCAACCTCAAGAGGTGCTACCTATAGGAAGGGCTACGGCCCAGCGCACAGACGCTCCCGCACTTTATTGAAGTGCCCAATAAACATCTATGTATTTACTTTTTGCTTTCCTTAGTATAATGTCTTATTTATTTCTCATAAAAACTTGCAAGTATCAATAAAACGTCGCGGTCTCTAGCTAATTCCGCGACATATCTTTATTTGTTATTTCCATGTACTTTATGTCTTAACATTTTTTATCTCTTGCCTACATGGCGTGCATGCACTAAAATAAACCCACGATGGTAAAAGGATAAGTTAACCTACTAAACAACTTGTTAAGTAAGAGGGTTGCAAACCCATCAACATTGGATCACGTATCCTTGTTAAATGCCTTGTTCTCAAGACGTTGGAATAAGTTTGTGCGCATCTCACGATGGGTGCGCAACAACGCATATGGTGCACGTTTAACAACTTGGGAACCAAGACACTTGATTCCTTGATATGATATTTACAGTACGCTGTATATCACAACATACACGATTATGCTAAAAAAAAGGTACTTAGAAATTTTCTCTTAAGTATACTATGATCTTCATACATGACTATGGATTTCTCATATTATTCGCGCTTGTGTACAACTTTGATCCTTAGGACATGTCTTATACGCAAAGATAAATAGACAAGTACACACCTTACAAGTTGCAATAATATCAACACGCACCTAGCAAAAGGAGATTTTCATTAATGACTACAAGTTATTACAAAAAGGATGTTTACTTAACAAGTTACAACCTACCAACTATTACAACGCTCAAGGGAAGAGCTACCCACGCGGTCTGTCGACTCCTTAATCTCGCTCATCCTCTTCAACAAGTCGGAGTCTTGACGAGATACGGTGGCAACACTGACAGGCACCCCGTCAGAACGGGGGAGGTGAGCTGCGCCAACACCACACAAAACGGCCTTACCCTTAATGCCTTCTTTCTTGGCGAGCCTAGTAGCATGAGCCTCCAAGACCTGTTTCAACGAAACCTCCTTCTCCAAAGCGAAGGGATTCAAGATATCTTTGGGGCGCACAAAAACAGGCACCTGCAGCTGAGACTCGTTGGGTTTCAAGAAGTAATCCTGTTGGGCCTCAACATCTTCACCACGATGCCTAGCCAATGTTAGCCCTTCCATTATTACCCCTATAGGGTAATCTTGGTCGCGCTCCAATTCAGCAATCATTGGAAGCTCCAAAGACTTCATCTTCTCCATGGCAGACACCAGCTCATCATATGCCTGCGCATTATACCCGGGTACCTTATCAACATGCACCTTTAACAGATCCGCCTCATGAAGCTTTTCTACTGCCTCTGCCTTACCACGCTCCAAGGTGCACTGAACTACTCCCCCAAACGCATCTACTACTTCTCGAGACTCCAAGGTAGTAAGTGCAGCCAGACGAAGACCATGACCTATGAGCCATCTGCGCTCAGCAATGGTAGACAGGAGTTGGGGATATAACTCCTCGTCGTACTCTATGCTGAGCTTGCGCAATTTCATCTCCTGCACCTCTAGAGCACCTTTCACAGTGGCACCAAAGTTTCAAGCTGTGAAGTCAAGTCCTCTTTGCCCATCTCCAAATACTTCAGTGCCCAGCGATGCGCAGATTATATCCTGAGACTTCTGCACGCTCTTGGCTTATTTGGCTCATCAGCGCCATCTTTTCCCCAGCTAGCTTCTGGGCATACACACTCAGACTTTCTGCCTCAGCCTTGGTACTAGCCAACTGCGCCTCCAGCAACGTGATTTTCTGATCTTTTTGCGCGCCTTGGCTGCCTTCACCAGAAACCTTTGCCTTTAACTTCTCTACTAGGGAAGCTTGATGCGCAACCGATTGCGCCAACTCTTCGATAAGGTGCTCTATGGGCGCATCTCCAGCCACCAATGGCTCAGATCTTTGGCTATGCGGCTCAGAAAAAGCAGAAAGCACAGGACTCTCTTTGGGTGGCGACTCAGCAGCCTGTTCAAACCTGCACACACGGACAGAGAATAATCATTTTCACATTTAACAGTTGGCGCGCAACAAAATATTAACGACATTACTTACTGTGGGCCAGAGGCAGTAGCAGAGGGATGCGATGACGCAACATCACTGGCGGATGATTCTACAGTGAGGATCACAGGGCGTTTTTTCCTCGAGGATCTCGCGCCATCCTCTCCGAGTAATCTTTTACGTTTTAGCCCGGATTCTTGCTCCTCCTCCTCTTCTTCTTCCATAGGTTGCACCAATGCTATGGGCGGTGGCTGCGCTACTGGGGATGGCACTCTGGGGTTTGGCACGCTTTGCAGCGGCGTCGCTTCCACTGCGACCGAGGAGCTGGTCCCTGTTTCCCCTACATTCATCTCCAGGGTACGCCCGGCAGTAGCCTCCAGTATGGGCTCTTCTCCCTCCTTCAGTGGTCGCTTCCCTACCTTAACCTGAATCGGCTTCGCTAGCTGCACAATGGTGAACAGATCCATCTCTGCGCAATAGAATACAACAAATACATAGGTTACATAATGCGCATAAAGGAAAAGAACGCTCTTACATAACTAAGAAAGGGGATGCGAAGGAATGAGCACCCACCCTGGCCATCAGCGCCTAAGAGGATTGGGATCTCATCTGGCATACCAAAGTAATTACGGCTAATGCCCATATGCACCAGAAATTCCTCAGGATATGAACTAATGGGGATGCGGTTGGCGTTTATCAGTTCCGCCTCCTCCACGACATATGATCCAGACAGGGGGCGCTCATCCTTCGGCAATGTCCCCTGGGTATAAAATTCAAAACGCGGTGGGAAGCACACGTCGTCTACCTAGAAAAAAGTCTCTCTCCAGTTTCTGACTGCGTCCAGTTTTTCTGTATAACACTGGAAGCGCCCAGCGCGTTTAGCAAATGAGACCCACCCGTGTGACCACGTTGTGTGGTAGAACGCATGGAATAGGTGGATAGTTGGGTTAACCGCCAGTAATCAGCAATTAACCTCGAAATTGGTGATCTTCGCTGCACCGATGCAGTGAAGCTGGGATAGGTGCAGGTTGTAATAATTTAATACGTCGTACAGAATCAGGGATATGGGCACACGTTCATTCGCGAACTCGAAAAAACGTGTGTATACTCCTATTTTCTCTTCGGGGAAGTCTGCAATAGATGCCCGCGCACCCGGAACAACCGGATGCACGTCAAGTGGTATAAAATAATCCGAGGTAAACTGTAGAAGTTCACCCTCAGTTATATCGGAGGTGAAATCAGATAACTGCTTGACCATGGTATTATTTTTTTTAAAAGGCGCACGCGTGGTTACCTTTGGAATAGGCAGTTTTCTGTTTTGCAAATGCAAGTTTTTTTAACAATGGCGGATTGAATTTTTTCACTGTGAGAAACACAGTTAAAATGAGGACGGATGGTTATATAAGTTTCCTCATCCATGCGATGAGCGACACGTGGAGTCCACTATCACAAACATGTGGACCAGATCACTTGATGTGACACTGCTGCAGTTACTTTCCCCCGAATAACGAGGCGTCCATTTTAAAATACTATGTCTAGATACAATGTATCGGCAGATATCTTTTTCGGCTTCTTTACTACGCTTCGTAGTTTTTTAATGACTGCAGTTATTAGTCTAGCATCCGCAGTCCATCACTGCGCATACTAGACTGGGGGGACATGATGACGTATAGTCTATATTCGGGTCATGAGCCCGACCAAAGCCTAATACTAATAAGCCCAGCACGAACTGGGCTACGCCGATAAGTGTTTGGGCCCACGAAGGCCCAAGCCTAATGTTAATTACGAAACACGATATCGGATATCTCCTAATTATGGAGATAATCATTCCCCAATCGACTTAGGAGGGATACGCCGAAGGTTGAGGAACACAGAACCAACAAGGATTCCGTGTGTCTATAAAGGGAATCACATCCCTCGTTAAAGGTACGATCTACAAACCCTAACTCTCCTTTAACCCTAAATCAATTACTTACTCTCATGCCGGAGGATAATCATGGGAGACAATCCCACGGTAAGCCTAACGATGTTTTCTGTCTCTTAGTGCGCAGGTCTCAAGCAACAATCATCAATTGGTACGAGAGCCGGAGCCCAAACAAGGAACGCCCAACTTTTGTATCAACAATTGTATCCTCCGTGAAAATTTGTCATGACCAAAATACCAATTTTATGTTACTTTTTACCAATTATAATCAATATGTATTCAAAAAAGACATAACTTTTTGGATTACATGTTGATTATTATAGCAACTAGTTAACACATTTTGTGAATTAACTCCAAGACCCATAGCTATCAGTCCATAAGCGAATACACATCCAAATTCCAACTGAGAAGCTCGATCCAATGCAACCCACTAATTTAAACACAAAGCCCATAATCCAATAGTCACTTCCTGTCTAAATATGATCCACGGCCCAAGAAAGTGATTGCTCCAACAGGTCCAAACTCCAATCAGAGTTGATTCACAAATAAACACACCCTAATAATACGGGGTTATAAAAAAATGCACATATCTCACCAAATAATATTTCACAAACCCTAATATTCCTCTCCTTATTCCTCCGCCTACCACACCTAAGCTGCTCCTTATCACCATCAAACCCTAATCACCTCACAAGTAACACGCCTCCATCACACCTTTGTCTCTCTTCTCAAATTTATCATCAGCAACAAATCTCTTTCCACACACCGAATTCAAGAAATATTTCGATAACCATATACGAATGAAGAACTACAAAGGTTGAGGCTTCAAGATCTATAAACGGGTCTCGGGTAGGTGTATGTTAATTGTTTTGTTTTCTCTAAACCGAACTAAAGAAAAAGAAAATAATGAACTTGTTATTATTCTTATCTTTTGGAGTCGGATATTGATTGAAGTATTAAAAAAAATCAGTGATGATGTATTCGTGTATTGGTTGGATAAAACTTGAATCATCACGAAATGAATCTGAGATTTTGATTTTTTTTTTCATTTAGTTTGAGTCTTGGATGAGTAGAATGATGGGGTTGGAGGAGGTGGGTTTAGGTTAGATTTGGATTTGTTGGTGAAGTAGTATTGATGTGTTTCGGATGAGATAGAACATATTCGATTCATTTCATTTTCTTTTTGGGTCATGGACTGATGATGCAACATTGTGGCTGAGGTCGAGTGTAGTTTGGTAAATGGTATAGTGGTCTTGGTCGTTTTTTCTTCATCCTTTTTCTGTAAGTTGCTTCAGTTAAGGGTCGCTACGACTAAGTCGCTAGACCAAGTCGCTACGACTAAGTCGCTAGACCAAGTCGCTACCATGAGTAAAGACTCATGGCAAGTCGCTAACAGTTTTCATCAAACACCTCTTGGAATAGGAGCCCTTGGAGATCTAATTACTATCAATCTAGAAGGCGTTACAACTCCAGAAGAGTAGCTAGATCAAGGGACTCTACACCAGAAGTTAAAACTAAATGGGTTAAGAAGGAAAGTACTGATGATGAACAAATAGTACTTTCAACAAGTACTGGTGAAACAGAGATTTTTGATAAAGATGATTTTGTGGTAAAAGAAAAGGAGATTTTCTTTGAAAAAGAAAGTTTTGCTGAAAATCCACCACAAGTTTTAAAACAAAAGATAATGCTTGATTCTGTCTACAAAAACTGTGAAGATTACATACTCAAAGAATTTGAGTATGTTACTCCACAAGGGGAACACAAGTCAGTAATGGTTTGGGTTCCTAAAAGACACTAACGTTTTTATCTTTGTGCAGGGCAACCCAGAGGAGGAGCTTAAAGATCATCTTATTGTGGATAGTGGTTGCTTTGGAAGCATGACAGGGGACAAAGAGATTCTGTCAGATTTTAGATCTATTTGTGGAGGAAGAGTTGCATTTAGGAATGATCCCAATGGAGGAAGAATCACTGGAAAAGGAACCATCAAGACAGGGAGCATAGATTTTGAAAATGTTAGATATGTAAAGGAGCTCAAGTTCAACTTATTATCAGTCTCTCAAATCTGTGATAAAAAGCATCATGTGTTATTCACTGACACAGAATGTCTCATCCTTTCCTCTGAATTCAACCTGTTGATGATAACTTGGTAGTTCTTAGAGTACCAAGAACCAATGATGTGTACAGTCTGGATATGAAGAGTCTTCACTCTTATGGGAGAGCCACATGTTTAGTGGCAAAAGCAACATCTGAAGAAGCACATCAGTGGCATAGAAGATTGGGTCATGTAAATTTCAAGAATATCAACAAACTGGTCAAAGGAAATTTAGTTAGAGGCTTACCTTCAAAGACTTACAAGAATGATCACTCCTGTTTGGCGTGCAAGAAGGGTAAACAACACAAAGCTTCATGCAAGAAGCTTGAGGAAAGGAATATTAGAGAACCTTTGGAGCTGTTACATATGGATTTATTTGGACCTGTTTCAATTGCAAGCCTAAACAAGAAAAAGTACTGCTGGGCTGTGACAGATGATTGCAGTAGATTCAGTTGGGTATTTTTCTTAGGATTTAAAGATGATACTTTTGATGCTATCCATAATCTTATAATATCACTTGAAAACCAACTGAGACTCAAGGTTAGAGGTATTAGATGTGATAATGGAACTGAATTCAAGAACAAGCTAATAGATGAATTTTGTGCCAACAAAGGGATCAAGAGGGAGTTCAGCATTGCAAGAACACCACAGCAGAATGGTGTTGCAGAGAGAAAGAATAGGACTTTGATTGAAGCATCCAGAACTATGCTTGCAGATTCACTTTTACCTATTCAATTCTAGGCTGAAGCTGTAAGTACTGCTTGTTATGTGCTTAACAGAGTATCAGTCACAAAGCCTCAGATGAAGACACCTTATGAGTTGCTGATGGGAATGAAACCCAACATACGATTTCTGAAGCCTTTTGGATGCCCTCTCACTATTCTCAATACCATTGATAATTTGGGCAAATTTGATGGTAAGTCAGAAGAAGGTTATCTATTAGGGTACTGCACCAACAACAAAGGCTTTAGAGTGTACAACAGAGTCACCAAGAAGGTTTAAGATTGTCTTCATGTTGAATTTTTTGAAGATCAAGAAAATAAGAAGGGTAAAGGTCCTGATTGGATGTTTGATCTTGAAGTTTTGACTCCTTCTATGAACTATGTACCTGTTAGAGAAGAAAATCAACCTGTACACAATGGAGAAGATTTACAGTATGTTGTTCATGGAGTTCATATTAGACCTGATGCTGTTCCTGATGAAGAACCACTACCTGTTGAACCAAAGAAAAGTACTGATGCACCAAAATCCTCATTGTCTGCTGAGGATCAATCTATTCAAGATGAACTAAATCAGATGCTTTTTCAAGATGTTTTAGCACATTCTTATGATGATGAACAAAGAAGAGCTTATGAGGAAGCAAAGAAAAAGACAAAGACTGCAGAGTTCACTCACAGTACTTTGGGTGCCAGTACTTTCGATCAAAGTACTGCTGCACTTAATGATAGTACTTTGGATGATCCTACCATGCCTGGTTTAGAAGATACTGATGATGAGTATGATGCTGAAGGTATTTTCACAAATTCGAATGAATGTGCTGATTACACAAACCTGGATGATGATTATGAAGTTCTACAGACTCATACCTTACAAGTTCATAAAGATCATCCTACTGATCAAATCATTGGACCTTCTTCTCATGGAGTACTTATAAGAAACAAAGCTAAGGGTTTCACTACACCACACAATGCTTTACTTAGCTTTGTTTACAAACAAAACAGATTGAATCACAAGGATCATCAAACATGCCTGTTCACTTGCTTTATCTCTCAAGAAGAGCCCAAGAATATAGCTCAGGCTTTAACTAAGGCGAGTTGGGTTGAAGCTATGCAAGAAGAACTTCTTCAATTTAAACTTCAAGAAGTTTGGGTATTATGTGATCTACCTGATGGAAAGAAGGTTATTGGTACAAGATGGGTGTTCAGATTCAAGAGAGATGAAAGAGGGAATGTCATCAAGAACAAGGCAAGGTTAGTTGCACAAGGCTACAGACAAGAAGAAGGAGTGTAGGATCGAAATATTATTGTGTTTGATGATTCGGGTGGTCTTGGATGATGAAAATACATGTTTGCCATAGTTAGAGAGAAAGAGATGAGAGGGAGTTTCTTGCTAGAGACTTGGTTCAAAAAATATGGAATGTTAGATTGAAAAGCTCCACCCCTTCCATGGATGGAAGGGGTATTTATACTTACAACTTATACGTCCTCCTGTCGGACTGTGGATCAGGAATACAGTGGGTAAAGACCCGTCCTTCCTCCAAAGTGTTACACTACGCTAAATTAAACTAATAACTAACTAATAAACTGATAAATAACGTAACTAACGATATGTCTACGAGCTAACTTATTCTAGATAATATTTGGGGTGACCGCCACTTTACTTATGGAATTTCCAATTCCTAACAAGGAGTGGATTATGATGAAGTATTTGCTCCAGTAGCAAGGATTGAAGCAATTCGAATTTTCCTTGCTTTTGCATCCTATATGGGATTTCAGGTTTATCAGATGGATGTAAAGAGTGCCTTTTTATATGGCAAGATCACAGAGGAGGTGTATGTTAAGCAACCTCCTGGTTTTGAAGATCCTACACATCCTAACAAAGTCTACAAGGTGGTTAAGGCTTTTTATGGCCTTCATCAAGCTCCTAGAGCTTGGTTTGAGAGGCTCTCTACCTTCTTATTGCAACATGGTTACAGAAGAGGAGCTATAGACAAGACTTTGTTTATCAAGAGAGACAAGAAGGATATCATGTTGGTTCAAGTGTATGTTGATGATATCATATTTGGAGCTACCAAACAGTCCATGGTCAAGGAGTTTGAGCAGCTGATGCAGAATGAATTTCAAATGAGTTCCATGGGTGAGTTAACTTTCTTTTTGGGACTTCAAGTTAAGCAGTCAAAGGAGGGTATTTTTATCAGTCAAGACAAGTATGTATCTGACATACTTAAGAAGTTCAATTTTGATGCTATGAAGCCAGTAACTACACTTATCAAGTCTATCAACTCACTGGGAAAAGATGAAGATGGACAACCTGTTGAAGTCAAGTTATACAGATCAATGATTGGTTGTCTTATGTATCTCACTGCATCTAGGCCTGATGTCATGTTTGCTGTTTGTTTATGTTCAAGATATCAAGTCTCACCAAAGGTCTCTCATCTGAATGCAGTAAAGAGAATTTTCAGTTATTTGAAACAACAACCTAAGTTGGGGTTGTGGTATCCAAAGGATTCACCTTTTCACTTGGAAGCTTTTTCAGATAGTGATTATGCAGGTGACAATTATGATAGAAGATCAACCACTGGAGGATGCCAATATCTTGGACGAAGATTAGTCTCATGGCAGTGTAAGAAGCAAACAATTGCAGCAACATCCTCTACTGAAGCATAATATGTGGCTGCTGCAAGCTGTTGTGGACAAGTTTTGTGGATGCATAATCAACTATTGGATTATGGGTTCAATTTCACGAATACTCCTATCAATATTGATAATGAGAGTACTATTTGCATTGTAAAGAATCTAGTTTATCATTCCAAGACCAAGCATATTCAGATTAGGCACCACTTCATCAGAGATTGTTATGAGCATAGGCTCATTAATATTGTCAAGGTGCATACAGATGATAATGTAGCTGACTTACTCACCAAAGGCTTTGATGTTTCATGATTCAATCACTTGGTGGTAAGCATTGTCATGATTAATTACTGAGCTACATTTGAGGGGAGGACTATTTAGTGTAAGTATAGTCCTATGCATTGTTTGAGGGGAGGATATTCATGTTTATCTGTTGTATTTGCTATTGAAAAGAGGAGAATGGGGAAGTACTGCTTTTTGGTTTTATGAAAGTACTGCTTTTTGGAAGTACTGCACACGTGTCTTATCTAAGTACTGTTCCAACGGTAATATTGAGGGGTAACTACTACTCACGGTAACTTTGTTATTAAGGGCTGTGATTTTTTAAATCTCACTTATAAATAACTACTCTCCGAATTTCCCTCTCATATTGATACCTTATAATCTTTTCCATATTTCTCTCTCTTTCACCCATATTATTCATTATATCACTTTCTGTGTACACACATCATCAAATGGCAAATCGTAATACAGTTTCAAAACACAACATGGTGGCGAATTTAGAAAAGACTGAAGCTAATGTGATCTTTCATGATATCATTGATTTTCTCACTGGGTCTCCGATTAGTTATGCACTTTTAGTGGAACCGGATATCATTGAGCCATGGATTCAACAATTTTGGGCAACTGCTAGGGTTCATATGGAGAATGACGATTCGTATATTCAAGCTACAGTTGCTGGGAAGAATGTGAAGGTTACTGAAGCCTCAATTCGTGAAGATTTATTATTTAATGATGAAGAAGGGGTTGTTCTTTTTGATAAGCAATTGATTTGGGATACATTCAGCAACATTGGATATGAAGGGTCCTTAACTGCACAAACTTTCAAGAAACCCTTATTCAGTCCACACTAGAAGTATTTAGTTCACGTATTGCTTCATTGTATTAGTGCTAAAAGTACATCATGGGAGCAATTTGGTTCAAACATAGCATCTGCTATAGTGGGATTAGCTACAGATCGAGTTTTCAATTTTTCAAGGCTAATCCTTGATGGAATGTTATCTCATATTTCAAATAGATCAAAATGGTTGATGTATCCAAGGTTTATTCAAGTGTTCTTGAATAAGCAACTTACTGATGTGCCAAAGCCTACAAGTCTTTTACCTGTTGTGGTGCAACCAGCCAAGATTTTTACTTTCATGGCTAGGAAAAGTGATTCATTCACTGGAAGGAATACTCCATTAACTACTTCAATGATGGAGATTGTTCAAGCTATTAGAGATGAGGCTGAAGATAGTGATGACAGAGAAGGTACTGCTTCTGAAGGTACTGCTTCTCAAGGTACTGCTTCTGAAGGTAATGCTTCTCAAGAGACTGCATCTCAAGGTACTGCTTCACCAGTTACTAATGTTAATGAAGGTACTACAGTTTCTCCCACCTCATCTCGCCATACTACTCCTATTCAGACACCAGAACAAGTTCTCTCATCATCTTCTGGAGGAGATATTGTTCCTATACCACCTGAAAGATTAGTGTTAGATAATTATCTTCTGACAAGGGCGATAGTCAGATTGCAGAAATCTTTTGATAAACAGGCTACTCAGATTAAGAAGTTGAAGCTTAAGTTTAGAAGATTAAAGAACTTTGTATGGCCATTGGTTACACATCACAGGTTATGGGTCAAAGCTGAAAAGAAGAAGCGAAGGCATTTAAAGAAGACCACCAAAGCCAAAAAGGTTCAACAACATTCTTCTGTCCAATTGGGGAGGAATTTAGAATAAGAGAATTTGAAATAAGATGCTGAATTTCATGAAGAGAAGGAGAATGAACCTCAAGGTACTGAAGAGCATGTCAATATTGAAAGTACTGAGAAAGAAAGGACTAAAGTTCAAAGTACTGATGATCATGGTACTGAAGATCAAAGTACTGTTTTTCATGGAACCTACATCAAGAATTGATTACTCCAAGGTTGTTAGAATTTGAAGAAGAAGCTGGTCCTTCAATTGTCATACCAGAAAAGGAAGCTGAAACACCCAAACCTATACATACTGCAAGTGATGATGAAACCATTGCTGAGATCTTGCATGATTTATCAAAGCCAAGGGGTGTTAGTATTCCAGGCGTACAAGAAGAACAACCAAGAGCTTCTCAATCTACTATAGATCCTAAGGATAAAGGAAAAGGTAAATTGGTAGAGACAAAGAAGAAAAAGAAACCTACTTTAGCACAGATAAGGGATGCTCAAGTTGCTATGAATGAGGAAGCAGCTAGAAAGATACAAGAAGAATTAAATGCTGAAGTTGTTAATGAAGAGGCTATGAATGAAGAAGCAGCTAGGAAATTACAAGAAGAATTGAATGTTGAAGATGTTGTACCATTGAAATCACCTATTCCTGTTTCTGCTTTACCAAGAAGACCAAATCTTGCTAAACAAAGGAATGTAGTGATGGCATATTTGAAAGGTCAAGGGTATATTGTATTGAATAAGTTAAATTATGTTGAGATGAAAGGTTTATATGAAGCTGTTAGAGAAGATTATCATAAACAAGTTGATAGTATAAAAGACTATAAAGATGATGATGCTCAAAAATAAGATGAAAGAAAAGAAAGCTTAAAAAGAAAAAGATCAACTGAAGTTGAAGACACACAGCCATCAAAGAAAGTTGAGTTAAGGTCTGATACTGATGATGAGCTAAGGAATTACTTAAGAGTAGTAGAATTTGAGTATTCTAAAGATGATGAAATGAAGATGAACAAATCTCCAATAACTACTTTTGAAGTTTTAGAATCAAAGGATGGAAGTTATCTAATGTTTCACAGAGAAGATGAAAGCTTCAGGGTGTTCAACATGCTATGGGATCTATTGCACATAATAGATAGGGTGGGTTTATTTCATTTATATCATTTGGTGCTAGATTATTTTGAACGTAATTCATCAGAAGGAGTTGGTTTAGTCTTGCTTGGGGATCTCACAACTATTTGGGAAACTGAAAAACAAAGCACTGCTGAGATTTGGAAGAACCAAGAAGATTGGGAGATTATCAGCTGGAGATTCTTTGAAGAATCTGGAGTACATGTTCTAGAGTTAGAAGATGGGACTATGATTCACATGCTATCAGATAGAAGATATCCACTTACAACAGATCTTATGAGAAGAATGCTAGAGCATGGAATGAAAGTTGAAGAAGATAATGAAATTGCTCTTATGGTCATCAAATTGTTTATCAGATGGACTACTATGGCTGATGATGATGAATAACTGGTATGAATTTTAATTGAATAAATTCTTTTTGAAATATCAGTACTTTATTCAAAGTACTGCTGATCAAACAGCACTTTCATCAAAGTACTGCTTGCTGCATTAAACCAGTTAATGATTTTGAAATTTTTTTCTTAAGTGATAAATGTTTTGAAACAAAGGTTATAAGAAATAAATGGTTTTTGAGATGGTAACACCAATAGGTTATCAATCCACCATGGTTACAAAAGGATTGGCTAATCCATGAGCAAACGGCTCTGGTAAAGATATCTCAAATCCGTTTTTAGTTGACAACTTGCTAATAAGTTGGATGGTAATCAACTCACCATATCAGTAAATGTGAAGAGTTGGCTAGCCCACAAGAAAATGGCTTGTGGTAAAGGCTGTGGAAAAACAATTATATGGTAATTAGTTCACCATAGAAGAAAGAACTAACTAGTCCAAAAGGGTACAACTTTTGGTAAAGACAAATCAAATCTGTTGATAGCTGGTGATTTGCTAAAAATCATATGGTTATCAATGTACCATGATCTTACACATAAAAACATTTGGCTACTCCAGAGTTAATGGCTTTGGTAAAGAGACATTAAATCCATTAAATTTTCAATGATTCACCTCTCACAGGAGTTTACACACTTGGAAGTGATGAGAATAGACTAAAACTTAAACTGAATTAATGTACAAATTGTCTTATGTTGCTGAAAAGATGGAGCTTGCTGAATGTTGCTGAAAAGAGATTATTGATTAAGGATGATGTAAAGAATAATTTCTAAAGAATACTTTGATAATGATGATATAAGCACAGAGAATACAAAGATACAATCCAAAGACAAAGACACAATCTTTCCTTGAAGATGGAGCTGTTAAAAATAAATTTACAAAGGAACTTGAAGTCAAGCAAGTAGAATTCAAGTTAGGGGAGGATTGTTGGGATATGAAAGTGCTGAAGAATGTTAAAGTACTGAAGATTGACAAAGTACTAGAAAAAGTCAAAGTACTGCTAAAGAAGAAGTCAAAGTACTGCTGTCGAAGTCAAAGTACTGCAAAGCTAAAGAACTGTTATATTCGTTTATGGAAAGCTTTGTTATTCTAGAATATTCTTTGTTTAGATTACTTGTCGTACAAGGATACAAATTGTAAACCGACTAGGGTTATCCTTAAGCCTATAAAAGGACCCCTAGATTGGCATTAGATGTACGAGTCTTAGATATATGTTTTAGAAACCTAAAGTACGATTATTATTAGAGTTTTAGAGTTGTTAAAAGAGTCTGCATAACAAGCAGATTTAGAGTTATTAATAAAAGTTAAAGTTATATTCTTCTTAGATTTGTTAAGTAAATTCTGCATACTTAATAAAGATTACTCAGTATTTCATTGTTAATAACTTAGGATTTATCCGAAGCTATTAAACCCTTAACAAGCTATTTAAGTTAGTTTGGTTAGAGTACATCGATCCAACACTGACCGAATAGTTGCACACGTTACAAGGTTAATAGACATTGGAGAATCAACAAGCGATCATCCTGTTATACAAGTAGACGAGATTAAAAACTTTCAAGATGCACGGTGCATAGGCCTACACGACGCATGCTGGAGGATCCTTGGTTATGATATACTAGTACATTACAGGCAGCATCCTGTTCAGATATTATCAGTGCACCTAGAAAATATGCAACGCATTAGATTCAGAGCAGGCCAAAATTTACAATCGGTTGTTGAAAATAAGTTCGCAAAGAGAACAACGCTAACAGAATAGCTGCGCTACAACAAGCAATCATCTAATGGCCACCATCTAACATACCTAAACTTTCCTAAGGAATTTGTCTGGTATGCTACAGATAAATACTGGCAATGAAGGCATCGTAGAAACAACCGATCTATTGGCCGCCTAACATACATACACCCTTGCGCAGGATATCTATTTTACTTGCGCATGTTGCTTTGTAATAAAAAAGGCTGAAAGTCCTTTCGACATATTCGGACATTTAATGATCACGTATACACTATAAATAGATCTGCTTGCTAAGATTTGGAGTTGATAAGCAATGACCAAGAATGAAGTATAGCTCTGCAAGATTCGTCTCTGACCGCAACAGCTGCTCAAATGCGCGCCCTTTTTTGTCAGATCCTTATCTTCTGCGATGTTTCAAATCCACTTCAGTTGTTTGAGGCACACACAAATGATATGTCAGAAGATATTCCGCTAATACTATCGCAAATGCTTCACACACTAGAGGTACACATAACAACAGATGAATTACACAGTGGCATTCTTTTTGAACTTGAAGCATATCTGAGTTTCTACGGAAAATCACTAAAAGAATTTAGCATACAGCTACCACCTGATCATTTGCTACACATCTTGAACAACATAGCAATAATGGAAGAAAGAAACTATAATACTGAAATGTTACAAAGAGAACGCGAAAGGGTAGCAACCAAATTAAATTTAGAACAACGTGTGATCTTTGGAAGAATTATACATGCAGTCAACAACTGACACCAAGAGCTCATATTTGTATATGGTCATGGAGGCACGGGCAAAACTTTCCTTTGGAAGAATATAATCTACACCACTAGAGCACATCGGAAAATTGTATTAGCAATAGCATCTTCTGGTATCGCCGCTTTTCTTTTAATTTCAGGACGAACAACTCATTTACGGTTCAAGTTGCCACTGAATTTGACCAACGAAACAATTTGCAATATAAAGAAGAATACTCAGTTGGTGAACTTATTAAGAGAAACATATCTTATTATATGGGACGAAGCTCCTATGAATGACCGGAAATGCTTTGAAACATTAGATCGGATGTTCGGGGATATACTTGATTCTCTAGAGGATTTGTTCGGAGGAAAACCAATAATCTTGGGCGGAGATTTTAGACAAACATTACATGTAAAGAAAAATGCAACTAAACAAGAAATAGTTGCATCTTTTATTACAGAGCCATATATGTGGCAATACTTTGATGTTATCTTACTCAAACAAAATATGAGGCTACACCAAGAACTCATGTCTGATCAACAACAGGAAGACACTCGGTTATTTTCTGAATGTTTATTGCAAGTGGGCAATGGTGAAATTGGAGAATCGGACATAGATGATCCAGAAAACGTATCTCGGGTATCTATACTAGAAGCATACTGCATCCCTGATGATGACATCAATATCAAAACTGATAGACTTCATCTATGACAATGAGAGCCTTCAAGCACCAACAGCTGAATCACTGCAAGAAAAAGCGATTGTATGCCCAAAAAATGAGACTACAAACACGTTGAATTCGAAAATTCTGGATATGCTACACGGAAGTATCTACAGTTACAAAAGCTATGACTAAAAAAAATGATGGTGGTGCAACAGAGCTATTATATCCTCCAGAATATCTCAACACGCTCTCATTATCAGGGTTACCACCACATGATCTTCTATTTAAAATAGGCGCACCTATAATGCTGCTAAGGAATCTGATAAGGATTTGAAACATACACTTTTAAGGGGTCATTTAAGCCCTTAATCACCCACTTTTATTTCCGTTACTGCTTAATTTCGTTCCTTTTTATTTTTTAGGTCTCTTGGAAGTAAAATGCTGGAATGATGCTTATTTGGACGAAAAGGAGTGAATATATGAAGAAAATGGCTAATTCAAGATCGAAGACACTCAAGCTGCTGAAATTGAAGCTGACGGTGTCCTAACTAAAGGACGACGCCGTCCCTCTCTACAGATTTAATTAAAATACACCTGACCACTCAGTAGACTTTTTGATAAAATACACCTGACGGCGTCAGGCTTTGAAGAGGAAGGGCGTCACTAAGAATTTTCATCTCAGATGGCCAAGATCCAGATTCAGAAGACGTCCCTGCTGAAGCCCGACGGCGTCACAACTACAAGGTGACGCCGTCTCAACGATAACTTGGACAAGATGAAAACCTTAATGACGGCGATCTGACAGCGTCCCACCTATAAGGCGACGCCGTCGCAAGTGTAAAATTATATAGAGAAATCGAATTTTCAGAATTTTAGGCGGTAGAATTTTGGAGTAAAAACCCTAAACGTTTGTAGTCCGACTTGGACAGTATCTTAGGGTCCCAAACCCTATTTTGCACATCAAGATAAGTGTTTTACTTCATTGATTTCATTATGTCTTCCATTGAATGTATGTATGCTTGCTTGTTTAACATGTCCGGCTAAATTTCTTGTGTGTTTGCTTAGATCTATGAAACCTAGTTGTTAATTATTGTTAGGTTGTCTCTTATCTTTATTGTAATTAGCTTAGGAGTGCAACTAGGCTATCGTTGTGTTTAATGCTTGATGAATCTTTGATAGTTTACGGATGACTTAGTGGATTTCGTTTACTACACTCAAGGGTGACTTCAAAGAGTTAGGGCATAGGCACACCCTACGACTTTAGGAAACACAACGCGTTAAGAATAAGGACGTGACAATTCAACCTACAATAAAAGATAACTAAGGAGTAATAGTATCTAGGTAAACACATTTTTAATCACCATACGAGCACACATCAATAGACATAAGACTACCTGTAGAATTAGATAAATAGAATAGTAGAGTAATCGGTAGAAGTACCACCCTCCAAATCCAAGCCCCAAGATTTTACCCTTAGTTTTCTAAAAAGAATATATAAAAAGATAAAAAAGAATCTTCCTCAACCTCAACCTTAGCGTAGTACACTTCTCACTAGCATTCCTATTCCCTTAGAGAAAGATATCAATCCCCGAGGCTTACCTAATACTACACTAGGTACACTGCCCAGGGTGTTGAAAAACTTGCTCGACGAAAAAGAAGTTCCTTTGACCCCGAACGCGCTTCGTACGCGCATCAAGTTTTTGGCGACGCTGCCGGGGAATAGAATAGCTAGTTATATTTCTATATCGTTTAGGTTCCCTTGCTTGATTCCTATCAAGTAAGATTTTTTCTCATTTTTAGCTTCCTCGTAGTCTATCCCCCTTCTTCGTGACTTTGTTCGTAAAACCCATCACTCACCATGATTCGCCTTTTTCATCGTAAAAACTTTGCACTACCCGCTCCCAATCCCGCAATAGAAAACGCAATCCCACAAAACCTTTCACCCGTTCACCACTTTGGAAATCACCTAGGGCATAATGAAATAAATTGGCAATAACATAGTCCTTTCTATGACTCGGATTCTGATGAAGAATTTGACTATGGAGAGGCACTTGATAACGGGGAGGTCATCGATGAAGTTAATTTTGAAATGGAAGAAGACCCCTCCCAATGTTTTGACCATAGGTGTAGAATTGAGGTTGATGGCCCCTTTAACATGCAATTCCCTTGTAAAATAGGATTTGAAAGTTTTGATGCTAACTTGCACTCAATCTTACCTTTAAACTTAATCTCAAGAAATCTATATAATAAAATTAAGGTGAATGAATTAGCCTATCAAGGGGACAATGTTGTTGATGCGGTCACTTACTTGGATGTGTTTGTTGGGAGTTTTGCCTATTTGGTTGAATTAATGGTCTTAGAAGATTTAGGAGAATTCATTGATGGAAGCCTCACACAAGTAATATTTGAAACATCCTTTAAGAGAATGACTAAGTTGAATGAACGGATGATTAATGGTTTAGTCACATTCTCTGATGGAGTTGAGGATTTTGTCTATCAAATGCCCCGTATGCACCCTAGGTTTAAGCACAAAGATATAGAGGCATGCAATCGGATGGCTCCTATTCCGATACTTAGTAAAAGAGACAAACAACATGGACTTAGGCATACTTATGAAAAAAATGAAAGGTACTATAAAAAGTGCTTAGAGTTAGGAGATGAATACAAGAAAAGTGAGAGAACATTGGAATGGCTTAGATATGGGCACGTAAGCGTGCACGAGACAACGTAGGAGCACGACTTCGAGTCTAGCTACAAGACTCATAAATAAAGAAAAGCGCTTCGTGGGAGGCAACCCATGCTTAATTGTTTGCTTGTTTGTGTGTCGTATATCTTTTCATTATTGTATGTTCTCATGTTTGAATTTGTAAAAATGCTTTATTTTGTCTTTAACCTCGTCTTAATTACATATAAAGGTATTTTACAAAAAAGATAAGTGTAGGGAGGATTACATACGTTTTTCAAAAATGTGAACATGAGAACTACGATTAGTGAAATTGATATATATGTGTGTTTGTTAGAGTCAAATGCTTGTATCGAGTCATAATGGATGTTTTGCAGGAATTTTTCCAAAATTTAAAGGTGTAATTTTTCCAGAATTTTTTCAAGAAAACGCAGCAGACCAGTTTTTGTCAAGACAACCTGACGGCGTCAGGATTAGAACCTGGTGACGTCAGGTAGAGCAGAAACAACTTATAAAATTTTCTAGTTTTCTGTGCTATTTATAATTTTTGAAAATTCTCATGTCTTAATTTTTCAGAAAATATGCAACCATCCATTCCACAAGCATTATATCCTAGTGTAGTTGAGTCATATATAGTTTTACCGCTGGTTTTACGCGAAGGTTTCGTCTATTTTCTTAAAGTGTGCAGGTTTTATTTGGTAAGAAGAAGAAACATAATATTGGATGAAGCTTATGACTTATACACTCTTCTTGGAAAAGAATTTAACCACTACTTCACACGGATCCTAACGAGCTAATCAGGGGAGTACTAGTTTCTTTCTCTTTTAATTACCTTCCTTTATCATAACTTTGATACTTTCGGGGAACATTGGGGACAATGTTCAGTTTAAGTGTAGGGAGGGAGAATAAAACGGGAACTTTGAAACTATGCTTATCCTTGATTATTAGTATTGTCCTAGTTCATTTGTATAATAAGCTATGAGAAATATTTGTTAGGGCAATTTTAGCACCAAATTTAATTTTTTTATGACATGTACGAGTGGGACTTTAGTCTTAATAAAGCGTCTCATGGAAAGGAGTTATATTACTAACACAAAAACCGTTTACCACTCAAATTACACCCCAAAAATGTGAGGTTCGCCCTTAGATCTATAGGAATTAAAGCACTCACCTTTAATGCTTCGAGAATGTACCGGTAGTATAATAGATTCTAGAACTTGTTTTGTGATGCATTCCGAGATCGCTAGTGAGACTACACTTGTGTAGTTAGGAATGACTAAATGATAAGAGGCATTAGGATAACCCTTGCTTGAAACCCGTATTATAATTACTTCTTCCACATCGGTCGAGTAATTACCCCACACCCTTGCGATATACTCATCTTTAGTACACGATACCCCTAGTTAACCCCTCAGAGCCAATCCTTTTCGCGGTTCTCGTGATGTTTTGGTTTTTCGGAATATCAATGAAGAGCATTGTTTACAATCCACTCCCAAATGTACACCCAAATCGCCTTAGCCTACCTTGTATGCACTCACCTTTAGTGCATTATTAGTGCATTATTGTTATCATACTTAACCCTTAGTTCAATTATCTAGTTACTTGCATGGTTTCTAAGTCAAGTCATATCTTTTGTACACAGTTTTGGGATGATTGGGACTCATGGGTAAGTAAAATTTTATGGAGTAACGGGAAAGAACGTCAAATTCAAAATCCCTTTGTCTACGTAATTAAATACTCCAAGTGTTTTGATCTTTTCAAATTGGGTCAAATTAGTGTTAGAGTAATAAAAACTCAAGTGTAGGGATGCTCCTATAAATCTCTTATATTTTGATGTTATCTTAGAGGATGGTAGAGTAAAAGTGTATGCACAAAAAAAAAAAAAAAAAAAAAAAAAAACATACAGGCTACCATCCTACATCTATCTTTATGTTTATGTTTTTCAATTTATGTATGTTTATTTCAAGATTATCTAGAATTTAGTAAGCCGAGTCTTGGCTTAGCAACACCATTCTTTTCATGCTTGTAACATAAGATTTTAGACTTGCCGCCACTAAATTGCCTGTCCAACCAAACCCTTTGTTTCCCTACCGTAAGCCTAACATTACAACCCTTTAAAAGACCTCTTAGATAGTTGTTCCTAGGTGCTTACGCCAAAGTGGTGGAGGTTTGATCTATTCTCAAGCCTATGGTAATCTATGTACTGTGACTAGGTAATGAGTGTTTATCTTCGATTTCCATTTACTATATTTCATATACACCGAATAGATGAGAGAATCCAAACACCCCTTGTGAGGTGTTAGTATATAATTTCCGTGCTTGTTATGACTATTTCGGTGCTTTTACTTGTTGTGAATTGTTTTGAACCATTGCTTCATGCCCCCTAACTTATAAATTGATTGGTAAAAAGCACATTTGCTTGAGGACAAGCAAATACCAAGTGTAGGGATATTTGATAAGGATTTGAAACGTACACTTTTAAGGGGTCATTTAAGCCCTTAATCGCCCACTTTTATATCCGTTACTGCTTAATTTCGTTCCTTTTCACTTTTTATGTCTCTTGGAAGCAAAATGCTGGAATGATGCTTATTTGGACGAAAAGGAGTGAATATATGAAGAAAAATGGCTAAGTTAGGATCGAAGACACTCAAGCTGCGAAAATTGAAGCTGACGGCGTCCCAACTAAAGGGCGACGCCGTCCCTCTCTATGGATTTAATTAAAATACACTTGACGACTCAGTAGACTTTTTGCTAAAATACACCTGACGGTGTCAGGCTTTGAAGAGGAAAGGCGTCACTAAGACTTTTCATCTCAGACGGCCCAGATCCAGATTCAGACGACGTCCTTGCTAAAGCCCGACGGCCTCACAACTACAAGGTTACGCCGTCCAAATGATAACTTGGCCAAGACGAAATCCATAATGACGGCGATCTGACGGCGTCCCACCTATAAGGCGACGCCGTCGTAAGTGTAAAATTATATATAGAAATCGAATATTCAGAATTTTAGGAGGTAGACTTTTGGAGTAAAAATCCTAAATGTTTGTAGTCCGACTTGCACAGTATCTTAGGGTCCCAAACCATATTTTACACATCAAGATAAGTGTTTTATTTCATTGATTTCATTATGTCTTCCATTGAATGTGTGTATGCTTGCTTGTTTAACATGTCCGGCTAAATTTCTTGTGTGTTTGCTTAGATCTATGAAACCTAGTTGTTAATTATTGTTAGGTTGTCTCTTATCTTAATTCTAATTGGCTTAGGAGTGAAACTAGGCTATTGTTGTTTTTAATGCTTGATGAATCTTTGATAGTTTATGGATGACTTAGTGGATTTCGTTTACTACACTCAAGGGTGACTTCAAAGAGTTAGGGCATAGGCACACCCTACGACTTTAGGAAACACAACACGTTAAAAATAAGGACGTGACAATTCAACCTACAATAAAAGATAACTAAGGAGTAATAGTATCTAGGTAAACACATTTTTAATCATCATACCAGCACACATCAATAGACATAAGACTACCCGTAGAATTAGATAAATAGAATAGTAGAGTAATCGGTAGAAGTACCACCCTCCAAATCCAAGCCCCGAGATTTTACCCTTAGTTTTCTAAAATATATATATAAAAAGATAAAAAAGAATCTTCCTCAACCTCAACCTTAGCGTAGTACACTTCTCACTAGCATTCCTATTCCCCTAGAGAACGATATCAATCCCCGAGGCTTACCCAATACTACATTACAACGATTAGGTTCACTGCCTAGGGTGTTGAAAAACTTGCTCGACGAAAATGAAGTTCCTTTGACCCCGAACGCGCTTCGTACGCGCATCAGAATCTCAATTTAGCAGGTGGATTATGCAATGGCACGCACATGATTGTCACTCAAACCCTCACTAAAATTATAGAAGCAAGAATCTTTACGGGCACACGTATATCACAGAAAGTGTTTATCCCGCGTATTCTGTTGATCAACAAAGACGAAAAGCTCCCGTTCGTGTTCAAAAGAAAGCAGTTTCCAGTAAAAGTCTGTTATGCAATGACAATAAATAAAAGTCAAGGGCAATCGATAAAAAAAATTAGCGTATACCTGCCGAAACTGATATTTGGACATGGGTAACTATATGTTGCATTATCTAGATCAACGTCTCCTGAAGGTTTAAAAATATTAATCAAAAAACAAATAGGCAAAGATTCAAACACAACTAAAAACATTGTCTACCAAGATTTTTTTAAACTAAAATAGCAAACAACCAGGTTTTCTTTTCAATAACCTGTGGTCCTATCTATTTTTCCCAAGCTACATACATACGTTCACTAATATTCGTGTTTCCCAATAACATCTATACTCATCGTTACATTTGTAGCATACATGTATTCATCCAATACCTTTACATTTTTTACAGTTATTATTTAATTACCATCTATAGGTATAATGTTCCTCTAAGATTTTAAATTACTTAACAATCTAATGCATAGAAAATTTAATTTTTTTTCCTCTTCTCTACAGACAAATGGCAGATGATTCTCAAGCTGTGTCCGCAACAACATCGGCAGAAAAAGCCATCATCGTTCAACAAGAACCTATCAGCTTACAAAGTCTAAAGGCGACAGATCTTGACAAATGCATACACGCAAAAGTCTACCGCAAATGGACTCTAACAAACAAAGCAGCTAAACTGTCAGTCTACTGCTGCATGTTGCTTGACAAATACGTACGTGATTTCATTTTTACTATTTTATTACCAAATGCTATTTTTATACATTCTCATAAAAGTTGCATAAAACAAAAACAAAACACTAAGAAAATAAAACATAAAAATCATACGTGTAACTATGACTTTTCTAATTTGCAAAAGGGAGGAGCTATACAAGCAAACATCAAAGTTCGTGAAAAACAACGTTTGATAATATCATATTACCGGCTTTGGATTTCAAGACAATAAAGGGTGGATGCGAACAGTATCACACTCACTTCACTAGCCATCGGAAAATACACAAACATTCAGCCTTTACCAGACTCAGGATTCCCACGACACTATTTTACTTTTGTTCCGTATGATGAACTCTATTCAAAAATCAAAAAAAAAGACGGAATGCTTACATGTACTTAACCTATAGCTTATACAACAACTGTATAGTTTACACTGCGTACTCAAAATACTATATATTTTTCTTTTTACGATCACATACTACATTGGTTGTGTACACTATGTAACTGAGTTGCTGCACTCAACAAAAGATGGGAAAGCTGTATATATTGGAGAGACATTAGAATACAAAATATAGAGTAAGTGCTATTCCAGTTTTCTTATAATTTCAGCTTTAAACTAACCACTATTGTCTAACCACAAATTATTTTACACAGCGGCTATAGTGTAAGGTTTACTTTATGGGGCCAGGAAGCACATAACTTTAACATGAACGAATATGAAAAAAGTGAAAAACCAACAATTATAGCTGTTACATCATGTTTAGTGAAAAGCTATGGAGGTAACTGTTATGCACGATACTATTCTTAAATATTCATACGCCAAATCACTCACATACATAACTTTATGCATAGGCTTACAGCTTTCAAGTACGGCAGCAACGGTGTACTACTTCAATCCAGAAATACCAGAAACAGATGAAATACGAAATGTGTAAGCATCAAGTGATAAGTCAATATACCAAAAACTATAAGTTCAAAGAGACTAAATTATATACCGTAATTTTATGCAGTTACAACATCTTTATTGAGCCACCAACAATATCAAATGTTCAATACCAGCGTTCTTTAGATCCAGAACAAGAAAAAAAAGTAACCGAGTAACTATTGCAGATCTACTCCGAGAAAATCCTGAGCACCAAAAGGTACACTTTCAACTGTCTAACACTATCGGTACAACTCTATATCCTTACTTCTATTTATAATGTTCCTAATGCAGAATGTTCGCTTTACTGTTACTGCAACTGTTGAGAGGATTGATACCAAACATCCATGGTTTTATAAAAGGTGTCCTACATGCAAACAATCAGTCACATGCTCATTGTCAGCAACCGGGTGCATCATATGAACTGATCTACAGGTTCGTACAAAGTAAATATGATAAAAACCAACAATTTCTTTCCTGTGTTTATACTTACAACTACTTACTTCAAAACATTATCTAAAATACTTACAAAAACCTTATTAAACATTACCACAAATATTGCTTTAGAGCATATATCTGCGACGATACCGGAAGATTAATCCTAACTTGTTTTAGCGACGAAGCACATCAATTAGTACCAGATTGCAATATAGTGATGCAAAAGCTAGAAGACAAAGATCCTTACAAGCCTCCAAAAGAACTAATGGCATTGGAAGGCTCACCCATGTATTTTCAGCTACACTTTGGCCAAGAAAGCACAAAAGAAAAAAAGGATTTTTTTCTTTGACAAAGCTTGGGATATAACACCAATGCTTAAGGCTACACCAGATACATGAATCCCAAGCTCATCAAATCTTTCTGCACCAGTTACCACTCCAGAAAAAACAACTGAACAAGCACAACAAGTGACCATGGCGACGACACCAACAGACGACTTCAGTGAATGGGCAGAACTATCTATATCGAAGAGTGAAACGAAAGAGACTACAGCACGAAGACCATTGTTCAAAAATCCGTCGAGTGAAGCAGAAGTAACAACCACGAAAAAACCAAAGTGCAACACTTAGAATTTTGGTATCAACAACAATGTATCAGTTGTACTAGATTGCCTATGACTATTATACTTTTTTGTAAAATTATCTACGATACTAGTCCTATGTAACAAGCAACTTTTGCTGCAAACAATCTAGCCGTAGAAACCGTAAAAAAACATTACTACGTGCATTTCGCATAACCTGCACATCAATGTGAACCTATGATCAATGGTTTTGCTAATTCTATTTATTCCCAAACACTCCTTATTGTTATCAACCACATGTTTAATGTCAGTGTAACAACACTCAATAAATCCTTGCAATATTACCAAAAAAAAGCATAGACATAAAATGAAATTACCAACTGTTGGGAATAAATCTAACAGTTACCACTGATAAGCTTGTGGAAGGCACTGCTGAAGAATGCATTAGCAGTGGAAACACATTACCACTGCTAGTACAAATATTACCACTACTATTAGGATAATTGTTATGTATTCGTGTATTGATAAGTATAGAAAAGATCTTGTGTATATTCTATATAGTTATCATTATACTTATTTTGTAAAGGACTCCTTGTGCTATAAAAGGAGATCCTAGGTCATTGTTTAAGGAACGACAACAGATAGGAAAAGAACTCATGTAAGCTTCAAGGTGTAAACTTAGTGATAAGTAAGATCACTCGTATTATTCTTAATAATATTGGAGCTTTGTGTTATTTTGTTCTCACTTACATTATATCATATAATCCATCTTCTAAGTATTACTAAGTATATTCCGCGTGCTTATTAATATAACTCAAAGTATCACTAACACAAGGTGTGTGTTTAGATCCATCAAGTGGTATCAGAGCAAATGTTCTGATACTTTGATTTAGAAGATCCAAGGAATAAGCTTAACCAACTCTCTCAAATCAATGGAGATGGAAAACAACCAGTCCAACTCTGCTCCAAGGCTTCCTAAGCTCAAACTTAATGAGTTTGAGATGTGGAGGATAATGATTGAGCAATACTTTCTTATACAAGACTATGCTCTATGGGAGATCATCTTAACTGGTGATTCCTTCAAGTCTGTGAAGAAGACTGAGAAAGTTGGTGACACAGAAGTTGTAACAGTTTCTGTACCTGAGACTAATGATGAAAGAGCAAAGAAGAAGAATGACCTGAAGGCCAGAAGTTTGTTACTTATGACTCTTCCTAAAGACCAGATCATTGCTTTCAGCAAATTCAAGACAACAAAAGAACTTTTTGAAGAGATTTGCTCAGTGTTTGGTGGCAATGATGCTACAAAGAAGACTCAAAAGATATTGTTGAAGCAAAGTTATGAAAACTTCTCTTCTTCAAGCAATGACTCACTTGACAGCATCTTCACCAAACTCTAGAAGATTGTCACACAACTGACTGTGTTTGGAATTGAGGTAGAAAAGGAAGACCTCAATTTGAAGTTTCTAAGAAGTTTGCCTGCTGAGTTTCATACTAATGTTACAGTCTGGGAAAATAAACCAGAGATTGAAACTATGAATCTAAATGATCTTTACAACAACTTCAAACTTATTGAGCAAAGATTGAAGAAGGCAGGGAAACTTGGTACAAGCTCTAGTAGCTTGGCATTGTTGTCAACCTCTGTTGATAGTGATGATTCTGAAGATGACAATGATGATTTTGCCACTGCTGGTTCTACAGTTTCCACTGGTAATGCTAGTGTTACCACTGCAGGTTCAAAGAAGAAGGTTGCTGGTATTGGAGATCCTACCTTTTATGCTTTTATCTCCACTCAAGTTAGTGGCTCTATATTAGCTCATGAAGACATAGAGCAAATTGATGAAGATGACTTGGAGGAGATGGATATAAAGTGGCAAATAGCTCTTCTTAGCATGAGGGCTAGGAAATTCTACAAGAAGACTGGCAAGCCAATTCACATCAATGGTGGAGAAACTGCAGGGTTCGATAAAAAGAAAGTAGAGTGTTTCAATTGGCACAAGTTGGGGCATTTTGCTAGAGAATGCAGAAGACCAAAGAAGCAGGACAACATGTCTACTTGGTACAAGCAAAAGAAAGAATCAATTGTGGAGGAACCAAAGGAAATGTTGGAAATTGATGGTGTGAGTTATGATTGGAGTTTCATGGCTGATGAGCAAGAGGAACAATCTTCAGATGCTGCTCTTGTGTCTACAGAACATGCTCTCATGGCTTTCTCTGACTCTGAGGAACAAAACTTTGAAAGTTGTTCTAAAACATGTAGGGCTTCTAGAGAATGTGAAAGGCTTAATGAATCTTATGAAAACCAAAGAACAAAGTTGTTTGCTGCTAATTATGTTGTGACAAATCTTAGAAGAGGCATATTTGTATTAGAGAAACAACTAGAGCATTATAGAGAAAATGAGTCAAAATATAATGATGATATGATTGTTCTTAGAAGAGAGTTAGATCATAAGATAGCAGTGAATAAGGCACTAAAAGAAGAGTTTAAAAAACTCAAAAAGATAAATGAGAATGTCAATTTATCTGTTGACACCTGTTATTATCAGTCTAAGTCAATTGATAAAATTTGGAATGCTCAAATTACTAGTAAAGTTAAGTCTGGTATGGGATACAATACAGCTCCTCCACCACTAAGGGGTGTTTCATCACCTCATGGCATAGATTTAGCTCATACAGGCCTAGAAGATTTTCAGGAACCTATTCTTGAATATGGTCCTCTCAAATTTGTGACAAGTGAGGAAGAGGTTAAGCATGAACCTGATGTTTTTGAAAGTGCAAGTGACTCATCTGTTGTAGATGAGAATGTTAAAAAGAAAGTGGAGGCTTCTATCCCACAAGTTGTAAATACTATTACAGAGGAACCTAAGAAACAAGTTAATAAGCCTAGATCAATTGTAAGGTATGCTGAGATGTATAGAAACAAGTCATCAACTCCTAGGGGTAACCAGAGGAGTTGGAATCATGTAAAATCTCAACAACTAGGTAGTGAGTTTGTCATGAACAATAAAGCATGTCATATCTGTGGTAGCTTTAAACATTTACATGCAAATTGTGACTATCATGTTAGGAGAAGGGAAGTTTATGGGAATAAAAGGGTGGACTTAAACAGGTTTCAAAACAAATTACACCCTAATCCACACAGCAAGATGATCCCAAGAGGAGTTCAACTAAGAAGTGGTCTTAAAACTTTTGCCACTGTTAAAACTGTTAACACTGCTCACCCTAAATCACCTGTTACAAGTGCAAAATTCATAACAACTTTTACAAAATCTGCACAAACAGGGAAAAGATCTTTTTCTGATAAAAGGGTTCAATATAACCAATAGTGGGTACCTAAATCTAAACCGGCAGTTACCACTGCTCAGTCAAAAGTTCCCACTACAAGGGTTGTAAACAAGAATAGGGGTAACATGGGAAATGCTGTGAAGGCCTCAACACGTTGGGAATGGAAACCTAAAGGAATTACCTCAATAACCAATCCCAATGGTGTATCAATGACCTTTGATAGATTTAACTATATTGATACACGAGGCAGATCCAATTCAATCATGGCTTGGGTCTCCAAAGGAAACTAACTCTTTTCTTATGTGTGCAGGAACATCCAAGGACAAAAAGATCAGATCAAGGCTACACAGACAGTGGATGTTCAAGGCACATGACTGGCAACAAGTCCTATCTCTCAAATTTTGAACACTATGATGGACAATTTGTCAGCTTTGGAGGTGGAGTAAATGGAAAAGTTACAAGTAAAGGGGTCATCAAAACTGGCAAACAACACAGAGCTTTTTGCAGATCAAAGGAGTAATAAGTTACAACCAGTATGATGCAAGGAATTTAAAAGATAAATCATGGATTCTTATTATTATTATTAAACAGAGTTACACACAAAGTGCAGAGGTTACATCCATCAGTTACAGACTACCAGCATCATTACATAAAAAGAAAACAGAAAACGTCATACTACAACTACCAACAACTTCTAAACCTAACCCCCAACTACCACCTAAGGATTTTCAGGAAAGGCCCACTCAGGCATCACTTTGGGCGCCCTTCGACCTTCAATCACCCTCCATACTTTAGGGCATGCTAGCCCAATCACCTTTCCTCTGACAGGTGGTGAGGATGATGAAGGACCCTCTGGTGGTGGTGCTGTCAACAATGGTAGAGAAGGTGGTGCTTGTAGCTCTTCTGGTGGAAGCACTGTTGCAAGGGGAGGAACCACAAGGACTTTTTCAGATGTTTCATCATCTGTATCTTCATAGGGAGACACATAGGAACTTATGTCTGAGCTGTCTTCTTTGATGATAGCATCCTGAGGCATTGGTTGAATAGATGAAGGACCAGCAGCTGAAGGGTTTGAGAGAGCACCTGAATGAGTTCTCTTTCTAGAAGCAACCTCTTCGAACTCCTCTTTCTCAACTCTCCCTGGATTGTTCAGAACAAAATCATCCCAAGCACTATCAGAAAAGGAACTGTCTGATGAGAGATTGATAGGGTTTGTATGACTCATGGTGATTTTTTTTTGGAGAAAAGTAAGTTTTTGAGAGAGAAACTTTTTGGGGTATGTGTGATATGAGTGGTTTTTGAGTTATAGGTTCTTAAATAAATATTAAGTTGGATTCAGTAAGTTAATGAGGGGAAGGTATAAGTAGTTGAGGAGTAAATGAAGTCTTTGACTTTGGTGGTCGGATTAATGACTTGGAGTTAACTTGTTGACTGGATGGTTTAGCACTGGTCTAACCACTGCCAGCAAAATTTTTGAATCTACTTCTTGTTATTTTCTAACCACTGCTAATCTTAAAAAATGCTTTCGGTGTGTGGTTTATGTTTGTGATATGCAGGTATGAAGGATTATTTGTATATACAGTGGAGCTTTTTGGAGTTGTTGCTGTTTAGTGCTGGTAATTTTGGTTGTCCACTAACTTTTATGCAGAGATTAAGCCTAATTGTGGAAACTATAATGCAAGCAGTGGTAAAAGTTACTCTCACAGTGGAAAAAGTAAAATAGAGAAATTCCATTGCATAAGAAAAGGTTCATTACATCAAACAGAGAGTGCTTACAACCACCATCAAAACACAAAAGATAAACACCTAACACAACCTACATCACCACATCCTACACAAGCTACTCCATTGGCTTCTTGCCCTTGCCCTCATAGTCATGCTTGTTCTTCTGTGCTCTCTTCCTCTTGTTTTCAAAGGTTGACTGCATTCTTGGACAAGCAAGACCAAGAACTTGTGGAGGAGGCCTGGTAATCTTGCAGGCGTCTCTGGTATGGAAATCTGCTTCATGTTGGAGAGAGCTGCTCTCAATGCTTTTGTCAGAGCCCTTAGAAACTCCTTAGTCAAGGAGTAGGTCTCATCATCATCATCATCATCATCATCATCTGATGAACTGGAGTAGAACTCAAGAGAAGGTGCAGGTTTGGCAACATGTACAGGATTGGCAGTCTGCTTTGTTGGCTTCTTGGAAGAAGAGCTTGTAGCACAGGGTGGAAAGTAACCTACCCACCCTGATGCCTCTGAAGATGACTTAGAAACCATCACAATCTCTGTATCAGAATCAGAAGAGATGTCAATGATATTGGAAGGATTGCTCATGGTGATGTTTAGGGATTTTGTGAGTTAGAATGTGTTTTTGATAAAGACTATGATGTGCCGAGCCCCTTTATATAGGCAAAGTCGATCATAAGGGTTCATTAAAGGATATATTTACTTTTCCCTATTTTGGTAGGTTGAAAAGTAAATATAGATATTATCGGGTTGACTTTGGGAAGATATTTTTAGATAGTGGCTTGGTTAAAAGTAACTTTGGTTAAAACAAGTTGGTTATGAATATTCTTTGTACTATACTAACACTTGCAGGTACATAACCAATCTTGGTTGGGAGTTGATCTTAAAAGGTGTGTAACTGAGACACACAACAAATGGTTTTTGATTCACCATGTCTAATCCACATAAGAATCAACTAGTCCAGAGCAAAAGGCTATTGGTAAAGACTTAACAAATCCGTTTATGGTTGACAGTTTACCAAAAACTATATGGTTATCAACTCACCATATTCTATATGATTAAGAGTTGGCTAGTCCATAGCAAATGGCTCATGGTAAAGACATATCAAATCCGTTGATAGCTGGTAGTTTGCTAAAAACTATGATAAGAGCATTCAAATTTTTCATATGTTTTACTTACCACTGCTCTTGAAAATTTTTGTGAAAAATTACCACTGCTAGTTCACAGTTTCCACTGACAGTGTTATTTTTACCACTGTTGATCTAGCCGTTACAACTGTTGTGTCAGTAACAAATTTTTTACTAGCAGTTGAGAGAAATTGCTTTCCATATTTATAGGGTAAATTTTTTAGAAGATTATCTACTTTCCTAATTGCAATTTATTCTCTAAAGATAAATCTTTCCTTAGATAATCTTTCTTGCGCAAAACTCTTAAACCCTACCAGTATATATCTTTTCTCTCAATTGGCGAGTTCTTCATACAATTCATACTGACACAATATATTTTTCATCAAAAGATACTATGGCACCTATCACCTTTGTAGATGAGCACAACTAAGTGGCCTATTTGGAAAAGTCAAACAACAAGAGTGGCCATGTTTTTCATCAGATTGTGGACTTTCTAAATACTACTCATATAAGGTATGCTTTACTACTCAATCCCACAATCTATATCTCTTAAATCAAACAGTTTTGGAACTCTGTTCAGTCCATAACCATTGAAAATAGAGATACACATGAAACAGTGGATGCTCTTAGAGCCACAGTGGATGGGGTAACTATTGATGTTACTGAGTCATCCTTGAGGAGAATTATCCAATTGAATGATCTCAATGGTATCATCACATTACCCATGCCAGAAATTCATGAACATCTTTCATCCATGGGGTATGATACCACTGACAAAAAGGCTACTTTCAAAAAGAGTGGTTTCTGTCCTCATTGGAGATTTTTAATACATACTCTGTTACATTGCCTAAGTCCTAAGAAAACATCTTATGAACAATTCAGTTCAACAATGGCTTACCCTTTGGTTTGATTAGCCATAGATAAGATTTTTAATTGGTCTAAATATATTTTTACAAGTATGCAAGGCAATGTAAAGAGTTCAACAAAAATTTTGATGTATCCAAGGTTTGTGCAAGCAGTGTTAAATGAATTTCAACTGCAACCCCATACAAGCGTTTATAAAATCCGTTGCCTTAAGCCCAAAGTTTTTCAAAACATGAATAAGGATGGCAATAGGGTTCTTAAACCACTTTTTCCTCAAATGCTTGCAAAGATTTCACAGGTACAGGGTGAAGATGCAACAATCCCAGTTGTATCCCAAAACACACCCACGATCAAAGTTCCAAATATTAACTACACTCCACCAGTTTCTCACACTTATGAGAGGAGGCAAAAACAGCCAACTCCTCCCATTACAACACAACATGTCCCTGATCCTTTTGGTTTAGGAACAAGCAGTGGTGATTCCAGGCTTCAACCTAGTCCAACTAGGGAGGAATCTGAGCCAATGCCCTATGATTCACCTCTCCCAATAGGTCACACAGTTGGAAGTGTTGAGAGCAGTGGGCAACATATGGAATTGATGGAACTATGTACCAAATTAGCTAAGCAGGTTGAATCTCTGGAGAAAGACTTGGCACAAGTAAAGGAGCAACATGCCAAGGATGTTACACAACTGAAAGGAGAGATTCAGACTTTGAAGACAGAGTTACAGGGGTTGAAACAATAAAGGGAAACTGCAAAGATTGTGATGTCATCTCCACTCTCACCTCATGATGGTGATTTAGAGGAATTCAATGAAGATTTGGGTAATTCTCCCAAACAGGGGAGGAAAACAGATGCTGAAACCAAGGGGATGAGAATTGATTTTGGAGATGAAGGTGATTCAGGTGCAGGTTTTGATTTTGGAGAAAGAAAAGGTACTGAGGAAGGTGATATTCAAGAAGAAGTTCATCAAGAGCAACTTGATACAAGTCAACCAGAGCTAGCATCTTTCACTACTGCAACTGCAAATATTTCCACTGAAAACTTTCCCACTGCAGAGCCAAGAGTTCCCACTGCTGGACAAGATATTACCACTGCAGGTGAAGAACTTGAAAAGAAAATGAAGGAAAAAGGTAAAGAAGTTGTGCAGAGTGAAGAGCAACCAAGAAGAAAGGTTTCAAAGAAAGAACAAGCTCAAATTGATCATGATGCAGAAGTTGCTAGAAAGATCAAAGAAGATGAAGTTGCAAACTTTATGGAGGCTAAAAGGATGGACATAATGGAAACCACTGATCCAATGGATGTAAATCCACTTTCCACTGTTCCACCTATAATTTTCAGAGAAAAGACTCCAGAGTTTTCTTATGTACCTACAGAACAAGAAATTGATTTCTTGATTGTTAATGATCCAGTAGTCAAGAAGAAAGCAATTGACCTAGTTGCAGATAAGTCTTTAACTGAAGAACAAAGAACAACACAGTTGAAGGACTTCATTCAAATGAAGAATAGTCAAGCACTTCAAGATGCAATTGGTTCAGTCAGAAAGGGTCAAAAGAAACCAAGACAACCAACCAAGGCACAAGTTCTCTCAATGATGAAAGATTATTGTTGCAGTGTTGGTGGCTGGAAAAAGCATCAGTTCAAAGGGATGACTGATGATAAGGTTGAAGGTATCTACTACAGAGTTAAAAGGCAAGATCAAGACTTTATTCCTATGAACTCTGAAGAAGAAGAAAGAAGATATCCTCATCTGAAGAGGAAAGCCAAAGATAGCGAATCTCAGACTTTAAAGAAGACAAAATTTTTTGAAGAACAAGAAGTTCCATCTGAGAAACTCACAGAAGAACATCTGACTGGCATGATTTTGATTGATGAAGGATATTTTTATCCTGACCCAATGCAAGTCAGACATCCTATTGTTGATTGGGAAGTGTATACTGCTAGCAATTTTGCTCCAACATGGAAGATTACAAGGCTAGGTGGTGAAACTTCGTCATTCATTCTGTTTGAAGAATTTGTCAAAGCATGTGATAGACATGATCTGGATACATTGTGGAGATTAGTTCAAGAAAGGTTTGATGCTGACAAGATTAAAGATATGAAGGAAATGCAGTTATGGGTTGATCTAAAAAGGCTCTATGAACCAGATGCTAATGATAATTTCTGGAAGTTTGAAGCTTCATGTGTTGGTACTACATGGACTTACTATGATTCATGTGAAGTTCATCATGTTTCTACAAACACTGGAGTGGATGCATTTATGTTTGCTGAGAAAGAATACCCACTCAGAGCTGGAACTCTCACTGTGATGTTGTCATCAACAATAACAGTTCATGAAGATACTGAGAAGGTCAGAGCTTTGTTACATAGGCTTCAAGATCAATGTTCAAGAGCTATTTAGGATTTAAAAAGAAAGTGAAGTGTTTGGAAGAATTCCCAAATCCTTAGAGATGATGCAGATTGAAGAAACTTATTGATTTGCAGAGAAATCATAAGTTTAGGGGAGGATTGTTGGGAATAAAGCTAACAGTTACCACTGATAAGCTTGTGGAAGGCACTTGCATTAGAAGTGGAAACACATTACCACTGCTAGTACAAATATTACCACTGCTATTAGGATAATTGTTATGTATTCGTGTATTGATAAGTATAGAAAAGATCTTGTGTATATTCTATATATTTATCATTATACTTATCTTGTAAAGGACTCCTTGTGCTATAAAAGGAGATCCTAGGTCATTGTTTAAGGAACGACAACAGATAGGAAAAGAACTCACGTAAGCTTCAAGGTGTAACCCTAGTGATAAGCAAGATCACTCGTATTATTCTTAATAATATTGGAGCTTTGTGTTATTCTGTTCTCACTTACATTACATCATATAATCCATCTTCTAAGTATTACTAAGTATATTCTGCGTGCTTATTAATATAACTCAAAGTATCACTAACACAAGGTGTGTGTTTAGATCCATCCCCAACTACCATCAAATATATCCATTACTATTGGATCATTGTAATTACAAACTTAGTACTGTACAAACGAAACCCATCTAAACAACATCAACCATAGACTACCATACTTCATAAACTAACAAACTTACTACTTACATAACCCCAACCATCAAAAGAAAATTTACCCAAAGTACCAGACTTCGTAAGCTAAAAGACCTACTACTTACATAACCATGACCATGAGAAGACAACTTACCCAACAAGGGACTCCAACAACCCTAACCACAAAACATAAAAAACAACAGCCAAGAACCTACTCCCCATCAAATCTCCAATCCCTGCAATGCTTGAACTACAACCATCAACTCTAGAACACGTGCCTACTTCTTAACAACATCAACCAACAAATGAGAAACCTTCGCCAAATCTTCATTTTGAAGCTTCAAAAGCTCCGAAACACACCTCAATGACCAGTCCCAACCACAAAGAAATTCCAACTCTTCAATCAGACCATCCCTGCGCTTAACACAATCCATAATTTGGGGACTTTGTTCCTCAAACCACCTTCAGCACGCAGAGTTCCATCGATTTCACCCCTGAAGAAGACAATCATCATATCTTTTGGTAATCTAGAACTGGCCACCCTTGCTAATTGATCACAAATAGGCATTGGAGTAGGCATTTTTTCAGTAGAGATTTTTATTTATTTATTTATTTATTGCTATGTGTTGATTCTTGAGAAAATACAATGGATTAAATGGTGAAGTGATTTTAAGCAGAAATAATGATGCAATGTACCCTCCAGTTGCCCTCGAGACACTCAAACCTGACGATAATTTATTGCACCTCATTTCCTCCCATGCAAATGGATCGGGTTTTGTTAAGAATATTGAGAAAGTGACCAATAAAAAGTCCAAGTAAAAATTTGTTAAGAATATTAAGAAAGTGACTAACCAAAAGTCTAATTAGAAAACCCAAAAAAAAAACCTATGGAAATAAAGTAAGAGAAACACATAATACAACTTTTAGCCACCACATTGGTAAAAATATAACTTTTTGAATTAAAATGAAAATGCCATACACAATTAAAAATTAGGCCATTGGATTGGTAAATACTACATAAAAAAAACCCTATAGTAGAGATTAAAGTCATAGTAAAGTAACACAAAATACCTTATTCCATTGCTACATAGTATAAAAAAAGAAAAGAAATACAATATACAGTATACACAACACCTTTACAACGCCTCGCCATAATGCGGCGGACTAGCGTTCAACTCGTTGTTGTACAAAGTGTAATATATGTCCAATAAATATTAATCAAGTATATTCAAGACCATGTAAACTATAAGTAAATATAGAGCAACAAAGATTATAAGTGAATGCATTCAAGCAAATCTCAACCTGATTATTCAGAATTGCTTATTTCACTCATAATGATTAAATGAGCATTTTGTACAAAGAAATCCAAAAACACCATCAAAAGAACTAATATGTTGCATCAATGCTTAATAAACAAATTAATATGATATATAAATAAGCAATTCTAAACACTTTATAATAGATATACAATCCTACAAATCACAAGTGTCGTGAGATGCTCCTTCATTTAGACATTTCTTTAATGATGCTCCACTCTCTCAAGCTCTGAAGATAGTTGCAGCAAGTCGATGGTAGCACCATCACCACATGTTTTGAAACCACCAATGGGTTGATACATACATGTCATCTTTCATGCCCCTCAGTCCGTCACATACACTCATTTTAATAGAAAGCTAGGAAATAAAATTTTCAAGGAATGTTGTTGGAAGATATGGTGGTTCTAAAGTCAAGGGACTTAAGTTGGCAAGTTAGATAAGTCTTCTCTTCTTATATTGAAGATTGATGCTGTTTGACAAGTCTTGCAAAGTTGAAGGTCTGAAGAGTAACTTTGGTCTATGTAAGCCCTTTGACAGATCTAGGGTTTCATTAAGTCACAATCGTATCACTTGTTTCTCTCTGGTTTTCACACATAATCTTTGTTGTTGCTTAGTATTGATATCGATTTGATATCCGTGAGTCTTGTATCGTTAGAGATCAAACTCTTTGTTTGATCTTTATATTCTGAGTGCTTTGAGTGATCTTGTAGTGAGGATTGATTGGTGTCTACCTAGTAGAGATCAATCTTGTCTTTTGTAATGTACTGGTAAGCATCCGTTTGGAGACTTATCTTCTTGAATTGTTATAATAAAAAGATACACCAATGGGTGGTTGGCTGGGTGTATAAGAAGTTTGTTGTGTGTTCTTTACCATTTTTACATGGTATCAGATCTCACGGTTCTGATCTGGTGGTTTTGAGATTCTAGGGTTTCTAAGGTTTCGAAGGATATTTGGGGTTTTTTGCAATTGAAGGTGTTATCGGTTAATTGAGGCTGTTTTCTTAACGGCCGTTGTTGATTTAGTCTGTTCAGGCTAGATCTGGTGATTCTTGTGGGATTCTTGGTTAGGGTTTCTTGAAACCCTAATTTCTGGTTTTTGGGGATCTTTATCCCTGGTGTTCTTGGGGCCATTCTTGGTTACTATTGCACTAGACTAAGTGAATCTAGTGTGGTTGTGTTTGATCTTTCATCAGTAAAAAGCACTGTAAGTTGTTTTCTTCTTTAAGACAACATTTACTTAGTTTAGAAGGTGCAAACAGGACAGTTAACATCTTGATCTGCCAACTTGATTGGTACGAATACCTGCTCTGGCTGTCCCTAGTCTTCTGGCTGGTATTTTGTTGTTCTTGGGTGTGAGTTGTATTTCATTTATCCTTGTTATTTAGTTTAGTTGAGTCTAAGTCGAAGGAGGATAGGATTTGGGCAGTCTTGGAAGTTGGTTGTGATTGTTGGTGGTTATTGGTTTGTCTGTTTGTCTTCTTGTTTGTTATTTATGTTATATGTTATCCGTATGCTATTATTATTGTTTGTTTGTTCTTAATTTTCTGTTAATATGTCTGCTCCTGCTGGTGGTAGTGTTCCACCTGTTTTGATTAGTAATCTTGATGCTGGTAATCCTTTGCATATTCAGACTAATGATAATAGTGGTACTGCTTTAATTCCTTTTAAACTTCTTGGGACTAAAAATTATAGAGTTTGGTTTGGTGCTATGAAATTGGCTTTACAAGCTAGGAACAAATATAGTTTTGTTGATGGTACTTGTCTTAAGGAGTCATTTGTTGCAAGTGATGTCTTATCTGCTCAATGGGATAGATGTAATGCCGTTGTTTTGACTTGGATTATGAATTTAGTGTCTCAAGATGTTTATATGGGATTGGTTTATTCTGAAAATGTTGCTTCTGTGTGGAATGAATTAAAAGAAACATATGATAAAGTTGATGGTTCTGTGATATAAAATTTCTTGCAAAAGATTAACTCTGTGAAACAATGTGGTAGTTCTGTTGCTGATTATTATCATAGACTTAATTCTTCATGGAGAGTGTTTGATGCCTTAACTAAATTGCCTAAATGTACTTGTGAGGCTAGCACTGAGTTAGGATTGCATTAGCAGTTGATGAAGCTGATGCAATTTCTCATAGGTCTTGATGATTGTTATAAACCTGTGAGGACTGCATTGTTGACTAGGGATCCTCTTCCTGAGGTCAAAGATGCTTATGCTTTTGTTTCTAGAGAGGAACCCCACAGAGGGATTCCTGAGTCCTCTAGTGTTTCTGAGTCTAAACTTAATGCTTCTTCTTTTACTGCTAAGTCATTTAATAACAATAGAAGAATGTTCAATAACAATAATAACACTAGAGGTACTAGCTCTAATTCTAATTCTGCTAATAGAGGTCCTAATCCTAATCTAAACTGTAAAAATTGTGGAAAATTTGACATACTATTGAAAGATGCTATGAAATTATTGGATTTCCTCCTGGTTTTGTTAAGAATAATAATCCTTTTAATAAGCAAAATGGTTTTAAACAAAACTACGATGCTAATGTTGATGTTAAGTAGTCTGAGAATAAAAATACTACTTCATCTGCTAGCACTTCTTCTGGTTTTACTTCTGAGCAGATGAAGAAGTTGTTTTCCTTGATTAGTGAAACCCCCTCTGGAAGCATACATACTAACATGGCAGGTAGAGCTTCCTTCTTTAATGGCAATGTCTGGTTCAATGTTAATTTCTCTAGATATTTTTATGCTAATTCTAGTCTTGTTGTTAATACTATTTCTTTGGGTTGGATTATAGACCCAGGTGCCAATCAGCATCTGACTGTTTCCACCATTGGTATGACCAATGTTGTGGATATTACTAGTCTTAAAATTACTGTTGGCCATCCCAATGGGACTCTTGCCACTATCAGTCATGTTGGAAACTTAAAATTGACCAATAAAGTTACTCTTTATGATGTTTTAGTTGTTCCTGGATATTGTGTGAGTTTGTTATCTGTTAATAAACTTATTAGAGATAGCAAATTGTTTGTTGGTTTTGATGAAGATAAATGTTATATTCAGGATTTGAAATGGGAGATTATTCTGGGGACTGGTAGTCAGTCTGATGGTCTTTATTTGTTTGATATGCAGCCTAATAAGTTTTTAGGTAAGTGCAATGTGGTTATGTCTTATAATGTGTCTAAACTTACTTGGCATAACAGATTGGGTCACCCTGCTGACCCTGTTCTATCTGTTCTTCAAAAGGATCTTGGTATTTCCAAGAACTCTACCATTTCTGTTTGTGAAACCTGTCATAGGGCCAAGCAGACTAGGGAACCTTTTCCCTTGTCTGATCATAAGTCTCAGAATCTTGGTGACCTTGTTCACCTAGACTTATGGGGTCCTTACAGAGTTACAAGCAGAGAAGGGTACAAATATTTTCTGACTATTGTTGATGATTTTTCAAGAGTTGTATAGGTTTACTTAATCAAAACTAAGGATGAAGTGTTTGGTGTTTTTTGTTCATTCATTCACTTAATTTTAAATCGGTTTGATCTAAAAATTAAAGTTGTAAGATCTGATAATGGAACTGAGTTTGTTAATAAAAAATGCATGACATGTTTTCTGATCTTGGTATTATTCACCAAACTTCATGTGCCCATACTCCTCAGCAAAATGGGATTGCTGAGAGGAAACATAGACACTTGCTTAATGTTGCAAGGAGTCTTATGTTTCAAGGGGGAATTCCTTTAAGGTTCTGGTCTGATTGTGTTCTAACTGCTGTATATCTTATAAACATGCTGCCATCTTCTGTCTTGCATGGTAAATGTCCCTATGAGTTGTTATATAAAAAGAAACCTAATCTTTCCCATTTGAGGTCTTTTGGTTGTCTGTGTTTTGCCACTCTTTTAAATAATCATGATAAAATGTCTAATAGGTCTGAAAAATGTGTTCTTTTAGGATTTTCTACTACTAAAAAGCATATAAGCTTTTAAGTTTGGATACTAGAAATGTGTTTTTTGCAAGAGATGTAAAATTTTATGAAAATATTTTTCCACTTAAAATGAAAACATGTGATCTTACTGATGCAGACAATGCAAGTGAAGTAGATCACTTGAAGTTTTTTGATAGTCTAAGGTCTCAAAGTCCCAATGATGAAGAGGGAGATTCACCAGTTGAGGATGGTAGTTTGCCACCTTCTAATGATGCTATAGATAATGACTGCAGATATCTTTACAAAATGTCTTGGACAAAGACAACATAGTGTTTTGTGCAAAAAACTTGGTTTGGTTGATATGTTTGCAGGATCAAATAATGGAGGCAAGCAGGCAAAGGTTGAAGTCTTATCAACTTGAGAGGGGATGTTGGAAGATATGGTGGTTCTAAAGTCAAGGGACTTAGGTTGACAAGTTGGCTAAGTCTTCTCTTCTTATATTGAAGATTGATGTTGTTTGACAAGTCTTGCAAAGTTGAAGGTCTGAAGAGTAACTTTGGTCTTATAAGCCCTTTGACAGATCTAGGGTTTCATTAAGTCACAATTGTATCACTTGTTTCTCTCTGGTTTTCACACATACTCTTTGTTGCTGCTTAGTATTGATATTAATTTGATATTTGTGAGTCTTGTATCGTTAGAGATCAATCTCTTTATTTGATCTTTATATTCTGAGTGCTTTGATTGATCTTGTAGTGAGGATTGATTGGTGTCTACCTAGTAGAGATCAATCTTGTCTTTTGCATTGTACTGGTAAGCATCCGTTTGGAGACTTATCTTCTTGAATTGTTATAATAAAAAGATACACCAAGGGGTGGTTGGCTGGGTGTATAAGAAGTTTGTTGTGTGTTATTTACCATTTTTACAAATGTGTTCCGTCAAGCGTAATACTAGTCTTAAGTGTGCGGTTATGTAATGACAAATTAACTTCCTTCCTTCAGATTATCATCTACTTGGTACGCATGTGTGAAAGACGATTACTCATATTAAAATTATTTCCTTCCTTAATTCCAACTCTTTGTTGTATATTTATCTATATCTCTGAGTCTTTCATGACAATCTGTATTATCTATACTACCTTATAATGTATTTAGGACTTTCTATAAAAGAAAGTCTTAAAAAAATAAGCTTACACACTTACTATAAAAGGAAGTCTCACATTTCAAAATAAGTCAAACTACAAAAACTATATTAATTTTGCTATTAATTGTATTAATTTTGCTATAAATTCAATACATAGCATTAAAATTCAGAGCATTGTAACAACACTAATTCAAAACATTGTAAAAGCACACACCAATTCATTCATTTGTACAATTATTTTTAGAAAAAACGTGTAACCGAATAACATTTGCTTACCGCAAAATATAGTCATCGGGTACCCGCTGGTACCCGCTGCCGCATTGCGCGGGTACCATGCTAGTTATATATCATACACTAATCAAATCAAACCTAATTTGTTATCATGCACAACGTTTATTATTTTTGACATTTCATAAGCATTAAAACTATGCTAACCAATTTTTATATACTATAAACAATGTTTTGTAAAATACTACATGTTTATATAATTTGATTATATTCTACTAGAGAGAATGTTTCAATTTCAAGTTAACACCAATCAGGAAAGTTTGAGCATACACGAGATAAAACCATAGAAAAGAAGCATCTTTTTACTTGGGAGAGTTTTAGACAAGCTTTCATTTCAGGTTTTATACTCGATCCACAAATCTCATTTGAATTCAAAATGATGTTGTGGTGTGCAAACAATAGTCAAAGTGAATAAATTATTTTTTTTTACTAAATTATCATATTAAGATTATTTATTATTATTATTATTATTATTATTATTATTATTATTATTATTATTATTATTATTATTATTATTATTATTTTATTTTGTATTAGTTAATAAATCTTTTTGAGTGCTTAAGTTATTTAAACTTATGTTAAATGAAAAACTTCAAAGTCTAGTTTAATACATATTTGCATATTTTTTATATTAGAAAGACACACGCTAGTCAAGTTTTAATAAATTGTTCAAATATGTTTGTATTGCATATAGGCATAGATCATTTTCGTTTTCAATGTTATATCAACATCTTGTAAACCTTTATTATTATTATTATTATTATTATTATTATTATTATTATTATTATTATTTTGCCGACAACCATGAAAAAACAAAATAAAGAAATGAAATGATTTAAAGACCTGTTAAGGATTTGAATTACATAAAATGAAACTGTTGAATATTTTGCGGTGACAAATTGAACTAATAAAAATTTACTTGTGTAAATCAATATTTTTCAATTAATTTAAATACTTATCTAGTTCACATTCCTAAGTAAGTTACTATACTTTATAAGGTTTACAAGATGTTGATATAACATTGAAAACGAAAATGACCTATGCTTATATGCAATATAAACATATTTGAACATTTTATTAAAAATTGACTAGTGTGTCTCTTTTTAATATAAAAAAGATGCAAATATGTATTAGACTAGACTTTGAAGTTTTTCATTAAACCTAAGTTTAAATAACTTAAGCACTCAAAAAGATTTATTAACTATATTAGGATACAAAATAAAACAATTAAGTCACTTAACATTATTAACAAATATATTTTTCTTTGTTTTGTTTATTAGACATAATAATGTATACTTAGCTTGTTTTCTTTATTCTTTATAAATGAACTAGTTTCTTGCACACTTTTTAATTTTACCAAGTCCTTTAATTTCAAAAGAAAACACACCAATTTTACTTTTCAAAAACTTTTCTTTATCTAGAACTTGATTGTAAAAAACAATTTATTTTATTTTATTTTTAAAGAAAACCTTCAAGCTATTATAAAAAAGTATATTCAATAACAAAACTTCTAGGTATCAAATATATCCTCATTCATGGTTAATTTGATACATTGTTCGTACTCAACATTTTGAAAAGGTTTTGTTTAGAAAATTTGAGCAACGAGGTTCTGATACCAATTATGAAAACTTAGAGGGGAGGGGGTGAATACATTTTTTTAAAAATTTACTTCTTGTATCAAATAATCATACAAGTGTGACGCAATATGATAAGTGACAAACAATAATTCTACAACAATAATTATAGGGAGGTCGAAAGAAAACTTATCCAACACAATGCAAATATAAGCACAATACAATAAGTAAAAGAGAGACCACACCAACACGACGATTTATAGTTGTTCAGCGCAAAACTTCTCTTCTCCCTACTTCACTCCCCGAGCGTCCTACTCGAGAGCTTCTTCACTGGTTCAACAAGCTCCCTTCTCGGTAGAGAAAACATTACAATGCCGCTTACAATTTTACCAATACTAAGCTAGATATCGAGTTCTTCTTCGAGTATAACCAAACTCGTTGCGTTTTAAGGCCCAAACAAAACAAACCTATACCTTTGTGTTTTAAGGCCTAAACATAACAAACTTATAACCCTTGTGTTTTAAGCCCTAAACACAAACCTATCTAACCTCTATTTTTTAATATGGTTGCGATACAGGGTGTTGTATGGTAGTGGTACATGGTGTTTTATAATGGTGATACAAGACATGAATGTCTAATGGATATGAATAACTAATCTAGACATCAAGAACTCTAAGCTTGACATGGTTGGTCTTTTCTTGATAAGAAGCTTTCAATGTACAAAAATGCTAAGAGCTCTAAACTTGTTGCAGTGGATCTTCATATGCTACTATGCTTTCAATGGATGAAGATGGCAAGATCTTTAAACTTGTTATGGTGGATCTTCACATGTTAATATGCTTTTAATAAATGAGAGTTGGAGGGGTGAGTGAGGGTTTTGAAGACTTGAGAATAACTAATGTTACATTACAAAAGCTTGGTTAAGTGTGGACTGAATGATGGCTTAAGTAGACAAAATAAGTTGTTCACATGCTTCGACGGATCCACGGATCCTGATAGGATTTGTCCCCAATTTAAGATTAGTGGGAAGTTTAGAGTCGTTTGGAAGTTGGTTTAGTCACATGTTATCAATCTTTTCACAAATGTTCAATTGTTTGAAAGGCTCTTAAAAATGTATTTTTGACTAACTAATTAAGTTTGAATTTACAAGTGTTATGAAAGTTTATTTATCAAAAAATAAAGTTATTTTTTCCCTTAATAGGAGGTTTATGTAAATTATGTGAACTCAAATGTGAATTTAATCCACATATAGTTTAAACATTTTTAACCTTTGTTAATTTTGTGTTTAACTAACAAACTTAATTTGACATTATAAAATGTGTTATGAGACGCTAGTTTGGATAAACTACTTAATCACTCTAAACTAAATTTTAAGCATTCTCAATGATTTGTTAAACGGCCGGTTTGATTATAATCAACATAATAAACATAGTCGAAGACGAGAAGTGTTGAGGAATATATGATTTGACAATTTATGGTTACGAGTAACTTACACATTTTACGTTATATATTACTACCTCCGTCCCATAATAATTGTGCACTTTGATTTTTTTAAGTCTTTTTTATTCAATTTTGACCATAAATGTTTTTATTTGTGTAATATAATATTTGATGAAAAATATATGAATAGATTGAGTTTTAAATATATTTTCATTTGGTATAATTTTTATCAAGTATTATATAACACCAATAAAAATATTAATGATCAAAGTTAAACAAGAAAGACTAAAAATAGTATAAGTTACATATTTGTCTATCATTAAAACATAAGAAACCATTAGTTTAAATATCTTTCACACTTGCACCGACTGAGATTTTGTACATCGTCTATCACAACTTGTGTTATGCCGCAGACTTTAAAGAGTTTCATTTCTACAAAAAAAATCTATCTGAAATCCAACCAAGATATATATCCTTCGTACGTTGATGCATCTATACGAAAAAAGTGGTTTACGACATTTTTTTTGTCTTCTTTTATAAAGTTTTTGTAGATCGACATGGATATGTTTATGGTGAAATTGCCAATGAGATTTGCTTAAACTTGACAATGACAATGTTTTTTAAAGAATCATTTGATGAAAATGATATTATGACACGATTCAAAACTTAGAAAAGACCAATGAGTTTGATTTGGAGGAAACAGGCTTGCAAACTTTGTTTTTTTCTTTCTTTCTTTGAAATGCCGGTCAAGTCGTTTTCATTCCTAGACTACTGGATGTCTAATGCCGACATGCCATTCATTAATCATTTTTTACAATTCAGATTTAGCTTAGTTTATTGATTATGAGAATAAGAAAATGTAGATTAACATTAATTTTTAGGGAGAAGGAAAGCTATAAAAGAGAGTCGGATTGTATATAAGGAAAGGTATCGGCGTTAATGTCGAGTTGTTTATCTACAAAATTTTAGTACATCACCTCCAAATAGCCCATAACTGTTTACTGTTTTACAAGAGGAGCAGACACATGATGGCAAATTAAAGGTCTCGGACGGAGAGCACCATGTTACCAGCATGAGGATGAACCCACCACCAACTTAGACACTTGAGCCAGATGGTCTTACGTTTGTGCACTTGAGAAGAATGTGATCAAGCGTCGACATAAAGACATTGGCACATTGATCCCACGCCAATCTAGATTTGACAAAAGAGGCAGCAGTCTCATAGCATTGTGCCAAATAAGAATGTTGACTTTCTTTGGAATGAATGGATTCCACAAGTGACTTTTACGACCCAAACAGCTAGGAGATAAAAGCCGATCATCAATAATTGTAGCTAGATTTCTCACTGAAAATGAGCTGTTGGAGCCAAGACTAAATATCCAACCATCGATAGCTCCCTCATGGCTTAAAAGAGATAATAGAACATGTACATATTTTAGTGATCTTCCCTGAGGACTAGTCTTCCAAATCCATGCGCCGGACCAAACATGACAAGATTGCTTCCAAGGATCACTAACACCTCATTTCCTTTTTTGCTTTCATTAACTCCTGTTTTTTCATTTTCTTTTCTTGAGATTGTGATATACTGATATTTGGCATTTTCCATCATTATTTTAGTAAGATGAACATATATTTGGTTAGTAAGCTAACAAGCATGATATTAAAAAAAATCGATAGTATGTAATGAGAATCAAGTTCTTGACTTCATGTTAAATTGTGTATACAAAATGCTGTAAAAACTAATGGTTAAGCTGACTTTTGGAGTTTTCTTATGTGCTTGTGATGACTTTAAAAAAAAATTGACTGTTTTTTTGAAATAATTGTAACTGTCTATTGTTGTGCAAAGTGTAACATATGGCTAACAAGCAAATCTCAACCTGATTATTCAGAATTGCCTATTTCACCCATAACAACTAATGAGGATTTTGTACAAGGAATTCCAAAACACCCTCAAAAGTCAATGTCAAAACAACTAATATGTTGTATGTTGTACTAACGCACAATAAGAAAATAAGCTTGTATGAATAAGCAATTCTAAACACTTGGCATAACAGATATATAATCCTACAAAGTGAATCAAAAGTGTCGTGAGATGTTCCTTCATTTAGATAGAAAATGTTTTATGCGATATTTTGGTTGTATTTTAGTAGCTAAACATACTAACATGTGTGACTCTTTAAGCAAGTAGTTACATTATATAAAATTTACCATATAACTACTGTAAGTGTATCTAGAACACGAAGATTATACTTTATTATATGTTTCAAGGGGATTTATTTATTTTCATAATACGCATATAAATTTCATTTCAAGGTCTGTCTTTGACTCCTTGATGGCTGCAACATTGCATCTACCAATGACAGAGTAGTAAAAATGAAGCTTTATGCACCATTCATGCTTACAACACAACCAATTTCATTGTACTTATCGTTTAAATGATTCTAAACCTAACATAAGCACCACTCAGTGCACTTCATATGAGAGATTTCCTTCTGATGCTCCACTCTCTCAAGCTCTGAAGATAGCTGCAGCAAGTCGATGGTAGACCCTTCACCGCACAATACCCGACTGGCAGGGTTCACCTGTTCTGAATTCACCAATGGGTTCATGTTACTTGACACTGTAGAGGCTAGATGAGCATTATGGCTCAATGGGATCATCATGGGGTTTATTGACGAATGACACGAAGAAGCATCCTGTGATTGAGATGACAGAAGAGAGCAAGCAGGTGTATGATCCATCGTAATGACCTCTGCTGTGCCACCTAAAAGTCGTATAATTAGTACAGTACTAAAGGAAAATGGTAAGATGTTAACAATTGTATCCTCACTTGTTTGTTCATTGTTGTTAAAAGGACTGAAAACATAATTTGATACACCAAAAAGGTACTGCAGTTCCGAATTACAAGAAGACCGAGATTCTGATTGCAATTGGACATCTGTTATGGAACTAGCCATCTCGTCTTCAAGTTTTATTTGGCACATTGAAGACGATGTTGCCCTTGTAGAACCTTTAAACTTGCTAGCTGCAATCCAGAAAATGTTGTAAATCTTTAAAAATTAAACATGGGATGTGGGAGAATGGCATAAAATACAAATGTGAAAAAGTAGCGAAATGAATCAATATTTCAACAAGTATGTGAAACTATACAATCCAACTAATATTAATGTGAGCTAAAATATGGTGATACTCTTGTCTAAATTCATGATTCCACTTTGATAATCAGCATATTTCAAAGACACATTTCATGATGATAATCAAGATCTATTGCATGAGACATAATCAGCAAAGTGTTACCATCTTTAATGATACTATATGATGGAAGCAATCTCCCATTTCGACCCATGTGAAGCTTCCTTCGCCGCTCATTATGATCTGCTAGCCGCTTTCGGCAACTCCTTTTGCCATCATCGAACTCACTCAACAAATGGAACCTAACAGTAAGAAACACGAGAATGTGACCCTTCTATGAAATTAATTATAACAGCATAGATTAAACCTCAAATTTACTCGAAAGATGCTTGTTTAATAAAAAACATACTACTATTACACCTAGAAATCTAGTAATTTGGTTAAATAGTATGAAAATATGAAATCGACCTGCTACACTGCTGACAAAATCTTTGTACAATCCCATTCACAATGACTTTAGCAGTCTTTGAGTGTAACTCACACACTTTATGCCTCTTATGGTAATCTTTACACGATACAAGACTCTTGCTGCAGCCATGAACTTGACAAAATAATGACCGAGAAACCGAACCACCCATTCGTGTCTGTTTTGATGGCAAAGAAACTTCAAATGGACTATTTGTGACCTTGGAATTTTCTTGATGTACATTTTTTTCCAAGTTAAGATCAAATAGTCCAGAGTAGTCTCTATAGTCTGATTCCACAACCGAATTCGATAACTTAAAACTCATGTTATGATCTTCAGAAAAAGCATTATGATTAGCAAACAAAGAATTACCAACAACTTGAGGGAAACACATTTCCTCCAATCCTTGAATTGCATTTTGTGACATAAAATCCATATTAGAAGCAGAATCAAAGGTCCAAGACTCCATCTTTAGAACCTAAAAACCAAGAAACATTAAAAAAAGACTCTATTTTCTTGCAAAATTTCAAGATTTATGTAAAATTTGGATAGAACCCAACTCAAATTTCAAGATATGTAAAGATACAAGCTTTAAGACATAAATGGAAACAATGATTGAGTAGATAAGGTGAAGTTGAAGTTAAATGGATGCTTCAATAGTGGAAACACAATGTCAAACAAAAAGGGAAAGGAGCACCAAATCATGTTAATTTGTGAAGTAGAAAGTGGTCCAATGACTAACAAAAAGGAGATTTAAGAGTTAAGACTATGACCCATATGTGAGTAATGTTAGGAACTTAGGATGGTTTCTAATATTGAAAATTCAGAACTAAATAACTGTAACTAGGTGAGCTGTAGAAAATAATAATGGTGTACGTGTTCGAAATGATTGAAGGAACATATGCGCAAGACTTGAACCCATAAACTCTAGTTTAAGCCGTTACATGTCCCCCTCCATTGGGCTAACAAATTTTTTAAGAACTTGCTTGTTTACGCCATAACGGCATTAAATAAAGATTTTATGCTTTGATCTCAGTAAAAAAAGTTCAAGTTCCGTGTCACCGAGTCTATTTGTAAACTGATTTTCCGACGGTGATTGAAAAATGAAAAGGATAGTAATGTTAGCATGGGCTTTGGGGTTGGGTGCGTGGTGATTACGAAGGCGAGTAGGGATTGATGAAGATAGTGCCATAAATATTTGTTAGCGCGTTCCCAACTCCAGGGAACATGACATATGGTTGCTAGCTGTAATGAGACACATAGTAGTCATTAACACACTGCATTTCTTAGTTAGGAAAATGGTAGTTGGATTCTTAACAAACTACTTCATTCATCGTGCCATACAAGTATTTAAATACAAGATTAAGTAACTATTCTGTCTTTAGTAAACATCATTGAAGCACATTAAAATAGTTAGATTGAAAGTATAATGATGATATAAAGACTCATTTATTTTTGAAGTGTTAACAAAAAGAGTTGGATACCATATCATATGTCCATTTGTGTGTGTGGTGAGGGAGCAATATGGGAAAGGAGTGGACATGATGAATCAAAAAAGCAAATGATCCAATCCAAAAAGATTTTACCATAGACATACTTTACACGGGTCTAAGTTGTAAGACACACTTTTTACTTTACAGTGTATAAATTTTTACCTAGCACATTATAGATGGTTTTTCCATTTCACTGTTGAAGTGAAAAAAATGTACTCCCTCCGTTTCATATTAAATGTCCAGGTTTGACTTTTCAAGTTTTTCTTTTACAACTTTAACTTTAAATATTTTTGCTTGTGTTATATAGTATTAGATAAAAATAATACGTAGTGAAAATACATTTAAAACTCAATCTATTCATATATTTTGCATCAAATATTATGGGTATGTTTGGCAAAATTAGCTGTAAGCTGTATGCTGTAAGCTGTATGCTGTAAGCTGTAAGCTGTAAACTGCAAAGCTGTTAACATGAGCTACAAGCTGTATCTTTTTTTTAATAACAATGTTTGGTAAATTAGCTGTTAAATGTAATTATAAGATGTAAAATGACATAAGAGGACAAATCTATAATTGTAAATAAATGTTTGGAGGGTATATTTGTAATTTAAAGTTTTAACAGCTCATAGACATTTAAAAAGCTTCATGAATCAGCTTTTCATTTTGGAGCTATTTGTTTGACATAAAAGCTTATAGCTAATCCATCCAAACGAAGCTACTTAGTTTATAAGAGATTATTTTGTAACAAAAAGCTAATAGCTCCTCCAAAAAGCCCCTGCCAAACAGGCCCTATATAACACAACTAAAAATATTTATGGTCAAAGTTAAGAAAGAAAAACTTAGAAAATTCAAAGTAGATATTTAATATAAGACGGAGGGAGTAATGTATAATTCATATTGTTGTGTACTATGTAAAGTTAAAAAAAGATAATATGATGTACAAATCACCTTTCATACCATCGATAACCATGGTTATTATCATTGGTTTTCTTTTTTCTTATTCTCGAAGGAAAATAATATACTCTTTATTTTATTTTATTTTAAATGAGTAACTATTCACAATTAGCATATCATATAATCTCTACAAATGTATCAAACGAAACTTAAGCCTAGAACCTATTGATTGATGACCACTCACACACCGTTAGACCAAAGACATTTGGTAAAAGAGTGCAATTGCCCTTATCATTCTTTATGAACAAGGCGCATCCAGTTAAAAGTTTAAACTTGATATGCTTTGTCATTCTCTCTAAAGGTGAGATTATAACTCATTTACTGATAACCAACCTAGTTTGAGCACCAGATTACTAATAATTCATATAAGTAAGAAAAAATAGAAAAACATTTCAAAGAGTTACTTAACCAAACCGACCACCATTTCAAGTTTTCAACATGTTAATATTTAATTGTAAACAGGGGTGTTCATCGGTTCGGTAAACGGGTTATTCGGTTAAAAAAACTTTTCTGAGTAAAACCAAAAACCAAACCGAACCGAACTCAATTTTGATTAAACCAAACTCAAAACCTAACCGAATAAACGAAAACCGGTCCAAATAACCCGAATTACCTAATTTTAATTATTTGTTTATATAATTATATAGATTTTTAGCAAAAATAAAATAAATATTTATAGCTTAAAAAATACTATATTTATACTAAGAAAAAGTTTTATATGTATATAAATATATATAAAATAAATATATTTATGTGAATTCGGTTTTCGGTTCGATTTTTGGTTCATTGTGTCCAAAATATATCCGAACCGAAAACTGAATATTTATTTTTGTTCTGTTTTGGCAATTTCGGTTCAATTATAAAATTTCGATTCGGTTTTAGTTTTCGGTTTTGCCGGTGAAACCCGAATTCTGCCCACCCTAACTTGTTTAGATAGCCAAAAGCTACATACGAGTCGTTTGAGATGCAAGAAAGCCTGCTTGCACATATCCTAAAGTTATCAGATATAAAACAGATGACACTCATGTACTTTGGGTCTAAAATTTTGGCCCCAAATTTTCATGTTCAAACTATATTTGTATTAGATTAAGATACCCATCTTAAAATATGTCAGGTTAGAGTTATTGTGAGAGGTGTTAGGTCACCATGTTTGTAACACAAGCATCAATATAAGAAATAAGATGAAGAAAGGATCGGATGAACACACACACACTTATGCATATAAAATGAGAGAAAGTTTATGCATATGATAAATGTGAAAGTGAACAACCAACTCCCAAATGGGAGTTTACAAGATTATTTATAGGAAGGAACTAGGACAACATGCAAGTTCCCTTCCTTTCCTTATTGGGCTTTTGGATAGGCTCATGGGCTTTCTACATGAGCCTGACCTTGATTACTAACTTAAAAGCCTTAATTAAGCTAACTATTACATGGTAATTAATGATTTGAGTGAAAAACGTTGTAGGTGCTGATGTAATAGTAGCTTTGACGTCTCTTGACATTCTTCTTTCTTGTGAGAAGAATTGTCTTGATTCGAACAATTTCCCCAGTGTAGGGATCTTGTTTCTTTTGAAGTATTCTGCTTTGACGTCTTCATTTTCTTTGTTCTTTGATCTTTGTTCTTTGTGGTGGTTGTGATAGTATGTTGTGGTTATCTGTATCAGGTCCGCTTCGTTGTTCCAGTGTCTCCACGTCTTTCTCCAACGTGCTCACACGCTCATATGACAGTGAATTCCAGATGTGAAGAAGTTCTCGAGTCTTTATAACTTTGTAGATTCTTTGATTAGATGAAGAATCATTGTGACTTTTTGTTGCCTTTGATATTTGAGAGAACTTCTTTAGTGATGTTGTTGGTATGAGCATGTGAAGAATCTGCACGATCTTTTCCACCCGCGAGCATCCATAAGAAGAAAACATAAAACATGGGTTAGAAATAATCCAGCGCTTACAAGTTTGAAGTTCGAGTGTGTTAACAGCATAGTGTGAAAACACGACTCTAATTCTCACAAAGGCTGTTCCTGAACTGGATTCCCACAAGTGAGATAACGCGATGTACCGAAGTACACCTACAGTTCAGGTGAGTCGCTGAGGTACACCGAAGCATCACCCCACGACTGTAGACCATTTGAGACACACTAAGCGTAACCCACAAGGAGTTACCGAAGTGACCTGATGTCAGGGCTGTTTGATGTTGACCCTGGCAGGAGTTTCCAAACCCCTCATAAATGTTCTCGACAGATTGCTAAGATCTGTAAAGGAATCGATAATGTATCACTTGCGTTCTTATTGTTGAACGACAAGCGATGAATTGTCAAGTGTTCCTAAGAGATCTTTTGATGAATCTCGTGGCTTTAGACTCAATAGTGCGCTTTGGTTTTCCTAAGCGGAGACTATGGAGAGGGTCTCCTTCTTCAATACCAGCAATCTCTAAGAGAGAGCCGATAGTTTACGTAGGGTTCCCTGTGAGAATGAAACAAGCTTCTGTTGAGAGAAGCTTGAGTGGCTAAGAAGGTTTAGTGCATGCGTCACTGGGTCCATGACGACTTTGTTCTTCAATAACGGTGTCATCTAGTGACAGCCAGTAGCATATGAATTGAACCCGGTGTCTGCCCTAAGTTGAATAATTTGGAGGGCTATTTATTTTCACCCTTTTCTTTACATTTCTTTTTAATTCTTCAACTCCTTCTTTCTCCGATTCTCATTTTATCCTTTTTTATAATCATACCTAAGAACATCTAAATTCTAACTATTAGTGGTGTCCTTGGGTAGATCCCTCCGGCTCTGGCAGATCATAGGACGGTTATTCCTAACCTTAGTCACCTAATAACTCCATGACTAACCTATGTTGCGATAAAACCATTTTCATGAAAAATTTCTCAAAGTGGTTATAGTAAAAACATTTTGTACCACCGAAAGAGTTTTGTTGTATTGCAGAAATACTCCCCCTCCACACGTGCTTAATAATTTTGACAGAAATTTGCACGGTGAGAGAAGAGCGCGCACTTTTGAATTGATTAACTCAAGATAGACAATCCCCCGCGAGACACGGTTACGTTGCATGGTTAAAGAGTTACATTATCAGCTTTTAGGTGACAACTAGCTCTAATAACTATCTTGAAGGTGTGGAAAAACCTCGAAAGGTTGTCAAACCCGTCAGAGTTCATGTCTACTAAGAGCTTCTCGAATGGTACATTCTACTAGGACAAGTCCTTTGCAAGACACGTTTACATTACTAGCAAACTAGTTTGAAGTTATTACCCGTCCCGGACAAGTCTTTTCGAGTTACTGACATTTAAGATCTCGTCAATTCATTGGTTAAGTCTTTATCACGAAGATTCAACAGCAAATCACAACATATTTCTTATCACATAACATTTCTCCCCCTCAAAAATGGCATATAAATGTTATTTTTGACGAAATTTTGATATCGAATATGTCCATTTCAAGTTTTGTGGGAAGATTACCACGAAGAACAATTTAAAAACAAAGTTTTAAGCAAATACTCCCCCTCAACAAGTGATATAAACTTTTGAGGTTTTAAAAACATAAGGGGAAGTACTTGTTCTTTTGAGCAAAACTTTTAAAGTTAAAGTTTTGATTAGTTTTACTCAAAAGTAAGAAGCTTTCACTCCTTTTATAGGATTGTGGCACTGATGCGTACCACAGGGTCCTTTCATGACAAGTACGGGTTGTACACTGTTATGTGTGCACAAGCCATTGTCAAATATAAATCACACATCCAAATAATGATAAAGAAACAAATCAAGGGGTACCAGGAGTCTCAGGTATTCCAGTAATAACTCCAGGAATGCGTTCTGGACGTTGGTAGCCTGTAAGAGATATGCTTGGTCGACCACCTACGAAATTCTCCAAAGTTCTGATCTGATCCCTTCTGAACAACCTTTCATCAATCCGCGTGATGATCTTCTTAACATCCCTTCTTTCCCTCGAAGTCCATCTCTTCGGTGACCCTATGCCGTCATGTATCTCCTTTAACCGATAAGCTAATCCATCCCTGACTTTCTTCAATGTATGATCCCCAAACTTGTGAAGCTCTTTGCACGCCATGAAGCAATTGTGGTGTAGTTCACTTCTGTAGACTACCCCAAATGGTTTCTTGATAAGGGTGTACTGAGCAAGTTGGTTTATGTCGGGAAGATTTAACTGAGGTTTTGTGTGATTTACACATTTCTGATAAGATTCCACGGCAAGTTGAATGTCTTCTACACGTTCTTGGATCACAATGCTTCTGATGAAGATTAATAGTGACTTGATGTACTCACGTTGGATAGTTGTAGAGAATTGTCACATTCGTCCTTGTACCTTTGCAAGATACATATCTTCAATGTCGTTTAGAGACAATCTCGGAAAATCTGCTTCACAGAAGTCATACTCCTCTTCGTCTTGTCGTTTGACCACTATTTTCTTAAGGAATGTGTAGTCCCACTTCGATGACAAGGAAACATGCTGAATGGCAATGATCCATTTATCACTGAACACTTCCTTTTTGGACTTAAGAACCTGACATCTTTTGTAGTAGATTCTTCGGCGTTCAGGCCAATGATGAATCCCATACAATGCATCAAGATCATACTTTTCCACTTTGTCAGTAAACATGTGTGTGGCGTATTCCTCGATGGCTATGTTGTTGGAGTATATAGCTGCCGGGAAAGGGAGTGTGAGTGATGTAGCGTATTTCTTGGAAACATCGCTACCGTGTAGAAGAAACTCTAGGTCGTTGTTGAAGAAATAGCGGAATGGAATCTTGGGTTGATCCGGTCGGCCAATTGTAGGTAGAGGTTTGGTCCAGTCAGTGTAGTATGGAGCTTTGTCAGGTCTGGTGAAGTCAATGTTTGATTCAGGATTGAGCCAATCAATGTTGTTAGACATGGCTCGAGCAATGTTATCAAGATGATATTCGACTTCAATTGCACTTTCTGAGCTGTCTTTAAGTAGTTGAAATGCATCATTCTTGATTCGCCTCAACTCTGCTTTAGTCATCTTCTTCACGTTGAACATTTCCTGTATAAGCTTCACATGCTCCATTGTACGGCCATCTACCATTTCTTGACCTTCTGGTAATGAAGGGGTAGCATCAACAAGTCTAGAAAACCAGTCATATTCTTCGGTAGTATCTTCATCTAGCCATGAGACAACAACGGTCTTCTTCTTCTTTTTCTTTGGCTTTGATGATGATTCTGGTTTCTTTGTTGTGGTAGAATAGGTGGGTTGTTGTTGGGGCCAAGGATCTCTTCATCATCACCACCAGTGTATTCGAAATGATCACCGGTTTTCTCTGTTTGGTGTGGTAACTCAGAGTCCTGAGGTTTCTCAGTAGCAGCAGAACGTGGAGGAGATCTTCTTTCGGTGGAGGTCCTTTGGGGTGGTGGAGGCATAGAGGAGTCATCAGATTTCTTCTTGCGTTTCGACTCTTTATCCTTATCCTGATCATCATCGTCTCTTGGACGCTTAGCCTTTTCAGCTACCGCTTTGCATGATGTTTTGAGTTGAAATTCCAGCAATGCCTAAAAAAGTTTAGCTTCGTCAGAAGTAAACGTTGCAGAATGTTTAGACATTTGTAGCACAAGCCTGGAGATCAACTCTGCATCAGAGACAACCTTAGGCTCAATTGGATTGATTTGCATTGCTACCGGAGTGGATTGCATTGTTTGCTTGACCAATTGCATGAGATTTGGATAAAGTTGTCTGGTGAACATCTCTCTAGTTATGCCAGGGACGGTATCGAGAAGAAACTTGTGAGAATATTCTCTGATAGTCTTGTTCATTTCACCCTGTATATCTCGATTGAGAAACTTCTGGATCTGTTCCCGTTCTCCCAACATCTCATTTATCACTTTTTGAAGAAGATTGACTCTGTCAGCGAGTTGATTCAGTTTCTTGTTGGTCACGTCTTTCTTCCTGACTTGCCTTACAGCTTTGACAATCTTTGTCTTGGCTCGAGATATCCAAGTGTCGGTTGGTTTCTTTACCGATCTGGATGCGGATATGGTGGTGCCTTTGGATGGTGGTGGTGATGAGTGAGAAGATGAGTCTGATGATGATGAGACATGAGGAGACTCAGGGTCCTTTGGTGGCTCAGAAGTTTGTTCTTTGCTACGTGCGGGACTATCTAGAAGATAATCTTTGGCTTCCTTTTTGGCTTAAGCCTTTTCTTCCACCTGAACCCTAGCTTCTTCATCTGCTTGAGCTTGAGCTTCTTTTTCTGCTTTTTCTTTAGCCGCAGCCTCAACATCTTCATCAGTAATCTTTTCATTCTTCTCCATTTCCGGTTCCTCAAAGTCATAGATGATAGAATCCTCTAGTTGCTTTGTTGTTGTTCGTGGGTGGTGGTACCAGTTCCCTTATCGGGTTGATTAACCGCATCGGAAACTGGTGTAGTTAGTGCACCACCACTTGACCCTCCGGGGCTACGATTTTGTTGCAGATTGAACTCTTTAGCAACATGTTGGAGTCTGAGGTTCTTAAGCTTCTTTCTGTAGTCTCTGTCTTCATCCATTGGCTCTTCATCGTAGCTCTTTTCTTCCTGCTCTTGCACTGGAGTTTTCCCTTTATCAGACTTGGGACTGAGAGGTTTTACAACTGTTAGCGTATCATATGTTGCAGTTTCTGAGTAGGTAACCTCTTCATCTGTTTCAGTATCCTCGGAGTCCTCGTCCATCAGTTTGGGTTCCGGTTTAGGATTAGGAATAACAACCATTGATGGTACTTTCCTTTTTCTGGATGGATTTCTCTTTGGATACTTTCTTGTACTCCCAGTGCTAGCAACACTTCCAGTACTTCCAGATCTCCTTGTCCTCTTGGCAAATACACCGGAAGTCTTCTCATCGATAAATCCTACTTTGCCCGCTTCAACTGCTACCCGATATCTTTTGTACGATTGAAGTCCTTTGATAATATCAGTAAGAAGATAATCTGGCAACACTACACCCTGTTTCTTCGTAGTTGGTTCTTCGAATCTTACCATGTTGAGTGTGGGTTCAAGTAGCACGGAGTGATGGTTGGGGTCTTCAAGTCTTTGGGGAATATCTGAATTGGTTTCAAGAATCCTTTTGATCAATAGTTTTGTGTATCTGATATAAGGGATCTTGGTGCCAGGTCTTTTCAGGTAAGTCATCATGTCATCCCAGATCACAGCTGGAAATTCGATGTGTTTCATGTTAACCATGCCCCAAAAGATTTGAAGTTCCATCAGCTTCGGATGCTCATAACCACTGTCACGTCCGGAAACGGATTTAGCAATCATAATGTACAGTGTTCTCCATGGTTGAGGAATATTTTTGAGATCTACGGAGGAATGTTTTGTGATAACCCCAGCAGCTTCATCATAGCCGATGTCGACCATGAACTGGAGAACGACCTCTTTCGTAGGAGTAGCAGAGAAATCAGTAGGCTCGATGGTAGTAGAAGAAGAACATCCCTTAAATCTGCAGGAGTGATGGTGACTTGTTTGTTGTTAAGCGTCACCGTCACAACACTTTGACCTTTGACCTTTTGTATCGTGTGCCAGAATTGGTGAACATAGATCTCCGGCACAGTAGCAGAATTTGTTAGCATGTTCTGGTATGGGCGAGTCTTCAGAATATCCACAGCAATCTGACAAGACGACTCAGAACACGTGAAGTTGTCAAAATCAACTCTGAGGTTGTTCTTTCCAATCTTCATAGAGTAACCGCTGGGGAAGATGTCTTCCATAGAGAGAACATTTGGTGCATCAATGTTTTCCATTTGAACGTCCATATCGTGATCTGAAAGATATTTAGCCAAAAGAACCAACATATCGAAAGACATTATGTTAGTTAACAGTTGATTTTATTGTCCAATTACCGAATATGTTATGTTGATGAATGTTACGAGTCCAATGTCACTTGTTTTGTCCAATAGTTCAAAGTAGTCGTGATAAGTTTCGTGAATTTATTAATTTTGAGTTTTAAAGTCCAAATTTTCACTTATTTTCATAACATATTAACCATTCAAGCTTATTAATGACATTTTGGTTTCGTGACGTTATGATTTATTTATTTACATGTATGTACGCGTAACAATTCATAATTTTGGTTAAAAATTAGGCTTAGGCGTAGGATTTGCAAACTTATGCGTAAACAGTAAACCATACGCGTAGGCATAAGCTTATGCGTAGGATCTTGACTTACGCGTAAGAAATGTTACGCATAGAAAAAGAGAGCCTTAGACATAGAGCTTACGCGTAAGGCTTACTCGTAAGAGTGAACCTTATGCATAAGACTCAATGTTTACGCATATCCTTCACAGGATACGCGTAGTCCCCTTTGTAGAACCTTACGCGTAAAGGTTACACGTAAGATTTCTCTTATGCATAACATTCTACGCGTAAGGTGATAACCTGAAACAAATTCATCATAACTCATTCATTAACATATCCTTTCAGTCGTATATAAAATCACAATAATCCATAGTTACGCGTAAGTTTTTCTTACGCGTAGAACTAAAACCCTAAGTTTCAATTCCTATGAGTAAGTGATTTAGCCATAGAATGTGCACCAAACGTTTTCTGGGATTTCTTAGAGGGCTAGTGAGTTGTCTTAAACAAGTTTTAACATCAAAAGCATCATGAATCAAAAATACCCAATTCCTACGAGTATAAACCCTAATTCACAATTACTTAAGATTTCTTGTTTCTGGGTATGATTCAAGCATGGTTTTGGTCAATTAAACATGTAACAAACATAACACAACCATCTAATCGTCCAGAAAAATTCCCAAATAAAAACGCCCAAATCATGCGTATGAACCCTAATTCATGAAACACTAATAAAACATTTTCTGGGTGGATTTTGAAGTTGGAAATGTTTATAACACTTGTTTTTAAGCATTTCGACACAATAATTTTCATCATAAACACCCTTTGATGATTTTGTGTTCATACGCATACGCGTAGAACACAAAATCACTCATAACTTAAATCTAGCCGTTGGATGTTTGTGAGATTAAAAACCAATGTTTATATTAACACAAAGATCATAAAAACACTTACAGATTAGGAGTTTAAAGCACAGATTTGCAGAACGAATTATAGGCGTAGGATTGGTTGGATGAAAGTAATAAATGTGTTATAAGAGTTAGGTGAAGAGATTTTATTAAAATGAGTTTAAACTTTTGACAACTTTGGTCCCTCCACCTCAAACATTTTCATCCAATGCCCATAACTTCCATTTTGGTTACGTAAAAAATGATATTTGGAAAGAAACATGACGATGCTCCCCCTCGACTTAAGAAATAAAGAAATTTTATAAATTTGAGTCTGGGGAGTGTCAATAAACTATAAATGTGACCACCATGATCAAAGAAATAACCGGGATGAGGTAATATGCAAGTACAAGGTTTTATGAAACAGAAAAATATTTACTTTCTCCCCCTCAACACTTGACTGAGAAAAATGTGAAAAGTTTGATAGAACAAAGTGTTGACTGAAGTTTTGTACTTGCCATGTTTGAAAGAAAATTGGAGAGGAGACTATTTTTGGATTTTATCAGATTTTATATTTTTGTATTTTTTTTTGAAAAAAATATTTACAAAAGAGGTTTTGGTGTTTGACTGGTTTTAAGATTGTTTTAAAAGTTCATCCAGTTCCTCTGGAGTCAAACACCGCATACCAATCCAGTGGACCAACTCAGTAAACCTAGCAGGAGCTAAGGCTTTGGTGAGAAGATCTGCCAGTTGGTATTCAGTACCCACAAAGTATAATTCAACGGTACCCTTTTTCACATGCTCCTTGATGAAATGATATCGAAGATCGATGTGCTTGGACTTCGAATGTTGAACAGAGTTGCACGAGATCACAATAGCACTTCGATTGTCGCAGTACATCGGGATTATGTCAAATACGTAACCATAGTCTTTGAGTTGTGTTCTCATCCAGATGACTTGAGCACAACACGCGGACATGGCTACATATTCTGCTTCAGTTGAGGACAATGATGTACAATCTTGCTTCTTCGATTGCCATGATACCAGTTTATCACCAAGAAATTGTAGAGCTCCTCAACTGCTTTTACGAGAATCTAAGCAACCTGCGTGATCAGCGTCTGAAAAAGCTATTAGTTCAAAACCAGAATCCTTCGGATACCAGAGTCCCAAATTAATGGTTCCCTTGATGTATCGGAGGATTCTTTTAGCCTCAGAGAGGTGAGTTTCAGTTGGTCTTGACTGATAATGGGAGCAAAGATATACAGCAAATACAATGTCATGCCTATTGGCTGTTAGATACATGAGAGACCCAATAATACTTTGGTATTTGGTAGGGTCAACCAATTTCCCATGCAAATCAGCATCCAGTTTCTTGGTATGTGCCATTGGTGTGGCATAGGTATCACAGGTTTGCATTCCATGTTTGTTTAAAATTTCAAGGGCATATTTGGACTGACTCAAGAAAATACCACGGGGTGATTGATGAACTTGCAATCCAAGAAAGAATGTAAGTTCACCCATCATGGACATTTCAAAATGTTTTCTCATAAGTTTTGAAAAAGCATTTGAGTATTTTAGAGGTGTTGACCCAAAAATGATTTCATCCACATAAATTTGAACGATTAAAATGTGTTCCCCGTGATATTGTATGAAAAGTGTTAGTTCGACCGAACCTTTAATGGAATTATTGGCAATGAGAAAGGATGATAACTTATCATACCACGCCCGAGGAGCTTGTTTGAGACCGTAGAGAGCCTTGTTCAGTTTGTAGACGTGATTAGGGAACTCTGGATCAACAAATCCTTCTGGCTGACTAACATAGACCGTTTCCTTCAGTTTACCATTCAGAAAAGCGGTTTTAACATCCATCTGAAAGACCGTGATGTTCATGTGAGCCGCAAATGCCAGAAAAATCCGTACAGCCTCAAGTCGAGCAACCGGAGCGAAGGATTCCTCGAAATCAATCCCCTCTTCTTGTCTATAACCCTTAGCTACCAGACGTGACTTATTTCTGATAACCGTACCGTCAGCATCTAATTTGTTTTTCCAAATCCATTTCAGACCAATAACATAGACCCCTGTTGGTTTTTGAACCAATTCCCATACTTCAAGACGTTTAAACTGATTAAGTTCTTCTTGCATGGATTCAATCCAGTTGTCATAAGTCATTGCTTCTTTAATGTTTTTGGGTTCAGATTGGCAAACGGTAAGTGCATAAATGCATTGTTCACCGTCAGTCTGAAGGCATTGTCTAGTTACGACTGGTTGATTCGGGTTTCCAATGATGTTCACAAGAGGATGGTCTTTAGTCCAACGATGTGTGGAGGGTTGATGTTGATAAACATTCTGCAGATTAGGAGGATTCAAATGACTGGTAGATGATTCTGCAATTTCAGAAGTAGCAGAAGCATTTGCAAAAGGGTTGAAGAACGCATTTGGATCATAATCTGCAGGTGGGGGGGTACTTCATTATTCAGAAGATCATCAGCTGGTTCAGCATCATTGGATTTCGTTTGTTCGACTGTTGTTGTAGAATCATTTGGTGGTGCTTCCTCAACAGTAGTTGTTGTATCAGGTATTGGATTATGATCAGGTTGAGCAGCAGAAACATTTGATACATCTAGAGCACGTTCATCAATATCATCACTAAACAGAGGAGCAAATTGCTGTTCCATTTGACGTCGAGTAAGTTGTAAACTAGGTTCAGCTGATGATGGGTTTTGAGGGAAGTTTAGACGGTTATGTCCGGGTTCTAAGCTGTTTTGCTTAGAAGCCATTTCAGTAAGCTCATCGAAATTTGCATGAATCGTTTCCATAATCTCCCTTGTACGACGATTCCAGACCCGGTATCCTTTAGAATTTTCATAGTATCCAACAAATACTCCTATGTCAGCTTTGGCTTTGAGCTTACCAAAATAATCACAATCATTATTTGGGTAGCAAAGGGATCCAAATACATGAAAGTGTTTGAGATTCGGTTTATGGTTGTGGATAAGCTCATAAGGTGTTTTGTTGTGGCGTTTAGTGATCATAGAACGGTTCTTAGTGTAGCATGCAGTTGACACGGCTTCAGCAAACAAGTAATCTGGAAGTTTTGCATTTATCAGCATCGTTCTTGCAGCTTCCACTAACGTACGGTTGCGTCTTTCAACAACTCCGTTTTGTTCCGGTGTTCGTGCAATTGATGTTTGATGCTCAATTCCCACTTTCTCATAATATGCACGAAGATTTTGATTCACAAATTCAGATCCTTTGTCTGTTCTGATTTGTCTGACTGTGTTCCGGAGCTGAACTTGAATTTTCGTGAGAAAGGTGATGATCATCTGTGGAGCTTGATCTTTACTTCGAAGAAAATAAACCCAAGTCCATCTTGAGTAGTCATCTACAATTACCAATATGTAGCATTTGCCATTAATCGTCTGCACGCGCATCGGACCACACAAATCCATGTGAAGAAGATGAAGCACATGCTTAGAGCTGTGTTCCACCTTTGAAGAAAAATGAGCACGAGTGCTTTTTCCTTGTTCACAAGCTGAACATAGATGATCTTTAGAATACCGAAATCTTGGGAGACCTTCAACAAGTTTGTACCGTGCAAGATTGGTTATGGTTTGAAAGTTTAAGTGTGAGAGACGACGGTGCCATAGCCAGGATTTGGTAGATGTTGCCTTCGAAAGTAGACAGATGGGAGATGAAGCAATCATGTCTTGCATTGAGATTGTGTAAAGACTTGATGTGCGTTGACCAGACATAAGATCATTTCCTTGTAGATCACGAATGAAACAAGTTTTCTCCCTAAAAGCCACTTCCAAATCACCATCACAAAATTGACCGACTGAGAAAAGATTATGACCGAGACCTTCCACATAATAAACTCTGCTAATTTTGATGTTCCCATTGATGTAATCCCCGAAGCCCATGATAGTTGCGAAGTGATCATTCCCGAATCTGACAGTGCCAATGAACTTTGAGACAAAGTTTGATAACAGTTTGGGATTGCCTGTCATGTGTCGGGAACATCCGCTATCAACAGCCCAGAGGATGATCTGTATTACCTGCATTACACACAGACGACACATATGGAATAGAAGTAGATGTGGAACCCGAAGAGTTAGAGGGTTCTGAAGCAGTTATAGTTGAAACACACATGTTTATGATTTTAGGTATCCATTGAAATCCTAGTGTATTATGTAACCATTTCTGCCATCTCCAACTAGTCTTAGCTTTGGTCTTAGTAAATGCACTAGGTGGTAAGGTCTTCCTAGGAGGTGAAGTGGGTGCTACAGGTACATCAATGATGTTTGCAGAAACACTAGAAGGCGGTTTACCTAGCACAGACTTAGAAGCATTAGTGGGCCTAGAGGTATTTCGTTTTCTAGTATTCCGCTTATGAGATAAGATAGTTTTAGCAACACATTTGTCATGACAACCAGAAAACATACTTTTACGACAAGCAACACAAGAAGCTTCAAATTTAACATTTAAAATGCTTAAAGATTCAGCATTCGTTACAACACTTTTTCCATTACATTTGTCAGACACAATTTCTAAAGTAGATGCAACTTGAGTTTTATTCAAAGTCCTAAGGTGTTCTTCTACTTCAGCATTTTTTATTGTTCTTTTCTTACGTCGCAACTTCCTATTCTTCCTTGTATTGCTCCTAGGCTGTGAACTGCGGGCGTTGGGAAAAGAGGCAACTATTCCTGTTTCACTAGAGGGAAGCACATTAGTTTCTTGTGGTTTGTTATTAGATGTTCTAGAGTCATTTTGAATCTTTTTAGGTGCAGTTACTACTGTGCTACTATTCCTATCATGTTTACATTTCACCAACTCTGCATTTAAGTCATGGATAGTGTGTAACAAATCTTGATTTTCAGAGCTAAGGTTTCCACTAAATTGTTAAAGGTCTTTCTTGTATGCAAGATGAATATCAAGTTCGTGTGATGCTTTTTCACGTGTCTGTTTGAGCAAATCAAATATGACACCATATTCGTTTTTGACTTTGACAATTTCTTGTTCATATTTTGAAATTTGACACTTTAAAGACACATTTTCATCATCCAGATGTTCTATTTTTGGATCAAAAGATTTTGAACGCAACTGGTTGATTTTGTTTTGTAAAGCAAGTTCACGATTTTGACAATCTTTTTGACACCATTGAAGACGACGTTTGACATTTAAAAGCTCGTTTAACAATCGATCATTTTCAACTTTTAAAGACTCGATTTGTGACACAGTATCAGTATTCTCAACATTTTCAACAGAATCAACAGAATCAGCAGAGATATAATCAAATGCATATGCAACAGAATGTAATAATACAACATTATGGAGATCAGCAGAGATAACATCTTCCAAGAGTCGATCAACATCTTTTCGTAACATTTTCTTTTTACGTTTTGTATTTGAAATAGATGTTTCTGTATGTTCGAAAACTCTTTTCATAATTCCAAGCTCCTTGTGAAAATCCCTTTCCCAATATATTGCACAAATTTTCAAATTTCGGACATGAAGTAAAAGTTTTTTCTGAAGAATATCTCTTTGTTCTCGCGCAAGAGGCAATTGAAAATGTTCAACTTTTATTTCAGAATGAAATTCAATTTCACGTTCCAAAAGTTTGATGTCCGAAATGAATGTTTCAAAATATTTTAAAACTTTACATTGTTCAGCTAATGGTTTTATTTCATTTAATGAAGGTAAAGGACCATTGACTTGTGTCACACCCCCAAATTACCTGTTTTGCAGCGGAATGGAATTCCTGGGGGATGACTGTCATAGCATCAAAGTTACAGTTATATCGAACGACCTAAAGTGTCGTTTGGAAAACACATCGTTTGATTTAATAAAACAATCAGAGTTTACAAAATGTAGGTCCCAAATGAAAATCAATATGTACGGAAATAAATTTGATACAAGCCAAACGATGTTTTTAAAGTTCATAAAACCCAAGTGAGACGCGTCGTCACCGCGACTCTATGATGTGTCCATATGCATGCCATGAAGTGAATGCCTTAGATACCTGAGATAAAACATGCTAAAAAGTGTCAACACAAAGGTTGAGTGAGTTCATAGAGTTTGTGTTGAAATGAAAAACCTTTAGAAAATGTTCATGCAGCAAAGGCATTGTAAATCCACTCAGTTCCAAGTTCCGCCCATACAAAACTTGCAACCTGTGTGTTTACAACCCACTGCCAAAATGTGTATAGTTTATGTTCAAGCGTATGATGTCAAATGAATTCACAATAGTACCTAACTCGACGTAGAACAATAGCACATAATCAATAGCACATGACTTAATGTATCAGTAGTCAACTGATTTAGAACATTATACGACGTAGAACTATAACACATAATCAATAGTACATGACTCAATGTATCAGTAGTCAACTGATTTAGAACATTATACGACGTAGAACTATAGCACATAATCAATAGTACAACATTCGGTTTTTGAAACAATGGTGATCATGATAGAAGCTTATCTTAAAAATATAAAGTACTTGTGTGAAATAGTTAAGCATGTATCTCCCCCAAAATAGTTCAAAACATACAAAAGTAGGGGCTACGAAACTCACCTGATGCAATTATAATGATGACAAGAGTGGATACACTGAAATGCGGCGCAATCTCTAACCGCAACCTATTAGGAATGATATGTTCTAATGTAAATCATGAAACAATGTCGTGCATGCAAACTCATATGATATCCATACCACTTGTACATTTGAAAATAATGTTTATCGTCGAAATATATGTTTATGACATCCCGTCATATTATAAAATACTTTACAAGTATTTACGTTGAAACAACCTCCTACGATAGCCGTTTAGTAATTTATCAAGAATTTATAGATTTTCGTCGCAAAACAATATAGTTTGACAATTCATGAAAGTGACTAAATGGCCTCGAAAAGCTAGTCGTAAAATAGTGAGTATCGAGTGTTAGGAAACAAACTCAACGGTTTTAGAAAGCTTGTATCATTATCTCAAAGTTTTAGCTTTTAAGTTTTTATCATAGAGGTCTCGAGAAAAATGTAGGTAAAGTATGGTACTTGTATCCAAAATATTGTTTAAGGTAACTTTCGGCAAAGTTTGAGTGACCGTATTTTATTCGTTACAACTCCGTTTGACGAACGGTTGGACATTTTGGAAAATAGGCTAGGCGAACATACTTTTACTAGAAGACATCATTTTATAAAAAGTACTACATCAATGTTAAAAACGACCCTCAACATGGTCATTCGCGGCCGATATTTCTTGGTTATTAGAAAATATATAGTTATTACTTATATAAAATAGTTACGGCAACTTTGTTAAATCGCGTGTAATTTAATCGTTACAAGTCCGTTTTCTACGTTTTATATGTCTTTAGCTTCGTGTTAAAGTATAATAATATATTTTTGATAAGTCGACACATTTTATAACGCTTAAGACTCATTTGTGACTCGTAAAAAGTTGAGAATACATGCTGAATTTTCTGAAACAAATAGTTTTCGTCGTTAAACTTAAAAATAGCATAACTTCTTCGTTATAACTCCGTTTTAACCCGTTCAAGCGGCCACATTTTCGTTTTAAAGTATATTTTCTAAATATCTAGCCCAAAAATTTTTGTAAACTGTCGAGATTTCCAGAATTCAAAAATAAGATCAGACCTCTAAAATAAGTTGTCGAAATGAGTTTTTCTCGCGCAAAACCTATTCTAACCAATTCAAACCAACTCCGAAGCTATTCTAATCCTACCATACACCTTCTTAGGGTGTCATGGGTTCCTAGACATCACCAAAAGTGATATGTTTCAAGGAGTAATTATTTGGATAATTAAAACTCATAATATGTACTAAAAACCAATAAAAGTGGTATGGATCATGGAATTCATGCATGTTTTCTTGCAAAAATGATGAAATAACATCATGATAAATATGAAAGAGTTGTAAAAGATCATGAAATGCTTACTTGAATGATTATGAATTTTTGAGCAAAGTATGCTTAATAATCTTGAGGTTTTTATTTCAAAACCTTAACAAGATCACTAATAGAACTTAAATAAACACTTGAGCTTCAAAAATTTATGGTTTCTCTTGATCATTTGGGTTGGCCGGTTCTTAGGTGAAGAGAGGAAAGGAGACTTTTGATCTTTTACACTTAATGATATTGTGTTGTATGTGTTATTGTTTGAGTATTAAATGATATACTTGCAAGATATTTTGGTACTAAAAAGGTGTGTCATCCATGTATGTGTCGACATACATTTGAATTAAAAAGGGTAATGCATTAAAAATGAGTAAGTGCATTTTAATGTTGACTTTATTGTGTAATTAGTAAATATATTTAGGTATTTAATGTAGCATTAGCTAGAAATCGATTTTAACGGAACAAAATAAAATATATCGGAGTCGTAAAAATTATAAAAATACTTTTCTTACAAAAATTGAGTGAAATAATAATCATCAGGTAGTATTTACGAAATCCGTCGTAATTATATAAATATAACAATTTATATACCAAATAAATTTAAAACACCGGGTAAACTAATAATATTATTTTTATAATCTTAATATGAGTATAAAAATATATCAGAATAATTTTTGAAAGTGTCGGATCAAATGTTCAAATAATGTTTACGCGATAGCGTTTATTTAATAAGAAAATAAACGTTTAATGTGAAATGCAAAACCCATGCATAAATTGATATGAAATGATGTTACTAATGATGTGTAGACTAAATCTAGTCTATATGAAATGTTCTGAAATTACGAGTTGTCACAACTTGTGCAGTATTGGAAAGAGGACCCTCATTAGAAGACTCAGAAGTAGGTGTGAGAACCCAAGGTGTGTTAGAATGATCCTATTGTGTGATGAAAGTAACAGCTTTTGAATAGTTAAATGGTTTATTATAAACAACATTTTCCATTTTTGACCGACTCTCATCATCTGCATCAAATTCCTCCATGCGATTATATTCAACAACACTCATAATGGAATCATCAATTCTGTGTTCTGCACTGTAAACTTGAGGATTTGGTTTGAATGCTCTGTTTGAAAACTTAGGTTTATAATCAGCAAGATTCGGTCCATATCCATTTGGATTTGGTTTAAAAGTAAACTTTTGAATAGTTGTGATTGACTCACCATGTTTATAAACAACATTTCGAAACTCTTTGATTTTGTTTTGTAAGTCGACAATTTCTTCAAGATAGTCATCTATTCGTTTCTTTGAATGCTTTTTCACAGAACTGTTTTTGACAAGTTAACAACTCAGACTTGGCTTTTTGAGTTTCCGAAGTGAGAGCATTAAGTTGTTGTTTATGATCATATTTCAGTTGTTCTATTTGAGACAACAAAGCATTCTTAGATGCGACTAGATCACGTATCTGTTCCAATAATTTTTCGTTTTGGTGAGATTTAGCAAAAGCGACTTCAAAACCTTTTTCACGTTTTTCTTGAGTTTTAAAAATGTTGAGTTGAAATTTTAAGCATTCATTATCCTTAGTCAGCAGTGCATTTTTGTCCTTTAGTTGCTTATTGATGTTTTTGCACAATTCCAATCGAGATTCTTGATCTCTAAGTAAGGTCATGAGCTCAAGATCTAGATTAGACGAAAGTTCAGCTTGTTCAACGTGAGTCTCATCATGATCATTAGTCAGATCCTCAAGTATAACCACGGAGTCAACTTGATTATCAATGGTAACCATAAGGTCATCTTGATCGTCAAATATAACTACGGGATCTATTTGATTATCATCGGAATGAGATGTAGATGGCTCATGTTGAACACTCTGAGCCTCGTCGGATGCAGATGTTGGCGGAGATATCAGATCATTAATAAATATAGTTTGATCCGGTACCTGAGACAAGCCGTCAGTGTCATACACTGGGCCTGTGTCACTCATGTAGAGTTCTTGCATGTTTGCCATTAACATCACAACTGCATTTGCCTGCAAGTCATCCATAACATCATCTGAATCTGCATTAGCCATGAAGCTCTGTTCCTTGTTGGTAAGAGTTCCACCAGCTTCATCTTTAAGAGCCAAGAGTAAAGCCTCTTTGTGATAAGCACTGCCTCTTGTCCTCGAGTTAGGGCATGCATTAGCCAGATGACCCTTCTCATTACAGTTATAACAACAAATTCCATTAACCCCATTCTGAGCATTTCCCTGTTCAACCACTTGAGCTCTTTGTTGTTGTGGAGCACCCATGTTATTCCTCCCAATAGCATTAAATCCTTGACCACCGCCCATCTGAAGAACATTACCACGATTCTGAACTTCAACACGTCCATTATTAACAACAACCTGATTCCTTGTGTTTGAAGAGGTTCGAATGCGATTGTTGGATTTGTTTGAATATCGGCCAAAGGCTCTAGCAATCATGACAAACCCTTGTTGCAATGCATTGAAAGCTTCAGTATCCTCATTAGATTCACTGTAAAGTGCTTGATCATTGTTGTTGTATGAAACCAATTGAGTTTCTTGAGATTGGTGTTGTGACGGATCATATGGGGTAATTGTAGCAGTTGGTTGTGGAGGATTCGTGAAGACAGTTTGTAAAGTAAGAAATTGAGGATAACATGCTTGAGCCCACAATGCAAGAGTTTGATTATCCGGGAGTGAAGGTGAAACAGGAGCACCACGGATGACTCTTTCTCTGTCAACTTCTTTTTGATGTGGCTTCAAATAGTCGTACAACAATCCGTATGTAGCTTGATGAAGATTCTTCGCTTGACGGATGAAAATGACATACTTTTCCCAATCAGGACCAAGACTACTGAGGAACTTAGTGTTGACTGCAATTTTTGGCATAATAATGTTATGTTTGTCCAAGTCATTGATGATATCTGAAAATCGATGATGATATGACTCTAATGTCTCCCCAGGTTCAATCATGAAGTGTTCATATGCTAAGTAGATTTTTGATTCCATGTCTTCTTGATTGAGTTCTGTGCCTTCCATGAGAAGATGAATATGCTTCCACATTGCTTTAGGAGTCTTTTGAGCATCAACACTTCGAAGTATCGGATTGGGTAATCCCAAAAGGATGTATTGCATTGCTAGTTAATCGGCTTCAAAGTGTAGAAGTTGATCGGTAGTAAGTTCATTAAGACTGGCAATGTTGGTGACATCAACTCTTGGTGGATTAGCATTTGGATCTCCGGGTACAGTGACATTAGGCATCTGAAATGGACCTTCCAGGATGACCTTCTTCAAGAACTTTCCATGTGGCTTCTTTAGATCACATAACCTAAAGAACCTTATCACCCATTGATCATAGTTTCCGGGAGTGAGCATTGGAGGTCTATCAAGTGATACAGCCTCATGAATGGATTGTTGGCTACTTAAAGCTTCACACATTTTTGCAAACCAAGACGGTTCCTTCATAGTATTCCTGGATGGATGTTGATTTTGAAAGTTTGTGTAGGGTTGTACTTGAAGACTAGGTGGTGGTTGAATCATTAGAGGTGGAATTTATCCTTGAGGAAATTGTTGTTGAAATTGATGTTGTTGTTGATAGAGTTGTTGTAGTTGTAGTTGTTGTTGTTGTTGTTGTTGTTGTTGTTGTTGTTGTTGTTGTTGTTGTTGTTGTTGTTGTTGTTGTTGTTGAGGATACATATGAGGAAAGTAGCTAGAGTATGGTGGTTGAGACATCTTGAAACTTGTGTTGATGATGGATCTTTGTAGTCGAATGAAAATTTGTTGTTGAAGTATCCTTAGGCGTAGAAAACAGCTTAAGCGTAGAGAAAAACCTTATGCGTAAAAACAGCAAGTTACGCGTAAGAAGAGAGCTTACGCGTAGGATTAGCTTACGCGTAGGGTTGGTTAAACCTTAGGTTATGCGTAAACAAAAGACTTAGTAGTAAGAAACTTATGCGTAATATTTCCTTAGGCGTAAGACGTGCTTATGCATAGGAAATGCTTAGGCGTAAGATTTTTTACTCGTAAGCTTTGATGCTTAGGCGTAAAACTAGGGTTTTATCCCAAAAATACTTTACACTTATCCAGTGTAGAAGATATCCAAAGTCGAAGTGTTTTCAGGCTTATCCAAGCAAGAAAACACTGAGTAAACCAAGAACACTGAAGATCAAACCTTATGGAGCTTACGTGTAAGATTAGGGTTTTCTTATGTGTAAGATAAGTCAAATGTTGCCAAAACTGAGATTTCTGTCCAAGAGTGTTTCTAAACCTGATTTTTGTGATGAAACAGCTTCAATATCTCCAAAATAACACAAAAGTGTGAAACTTGATGATCCAAAACTTTTATACACCTTATGCGTAAAGCATACCACACGTATCAAACCAAGCTTAAAAACAAAGAAATACACATAAAGTTTTAAACTTTTTGCCAAAAACTTCAACTTTATCACCAAATAACCTTTAAAGTACAAGAATCTTGAGTTTTAAAGTGTAAAAATCAAAGTTTTGAAGCGTTTGAAGGTTTGAATACCGAAACTTTACGCGTAGGAAAGAAAACCTCAAAAACAAAATCGTTCACCCAACTATTGGTGAATGATACCACTGTTAGGTCTCCATGTTTGTAACACAAGCATCAATATAAGAAATAAGATGAAGAAAGGATCGGATGAACACACACACACTTATGCGTATAAAATGAGAGAAAGTTTATGCATATGATAAATGTGAAAGTGAACAACCAACTCCCAAATGGGAATTTACAAGATTATTTATAGGAAGGAACTAGGGCAACATGCAAGTTCCCTTCCTTTTCTTATTGGGCTTTTGGTTAGGCTCATGGGGCTTTCTACATGAGCCTAACCTTGATTACTAACTTAAAAGCCTTAATTAAGCTAACTATTACATATTGATTACAAACACTTGAAATATAGTTTAGGAGTGATTCCAACAAGAGGTAAAAAGAAAGTGACCCTTATCATAAGTGAACAATAGACTATCTTTTTAATAGAATTTGCTACTATAGTCATAGTCTTAAGACTGATGTGTTGTTTGTTTTATTTAAAAAAGTCTTAACAACCTCTTAATAGACCAAAGTTTTTAGTCAGTTAGAGCTTTTAGATGTTAAGTGTGTTTGTTTTTTATTCGTTTAAAGGTAAATAGAGGTAAAAACATCTAAACGGATCAGACTTGGAAGGAAAATTTTAATGCCTCTAGTTGAACTAATAAACATTCAGACGTTTTCTTAAAAAAAACAAATAATATTATTTGATTCAGATTCAGACATTTCCGCCTCAGATTCAAATTAAGATGTACGAGTCAAATTCAGATTCAGAACCTCTTAATAAACAAACACCACCTTATACTTAAAGTATCCAGACAACAACAATTGTATGTACACCAAAATAAACCTCTCACTCGTTATAAATAACTACCCTCAACCGCTCAACTATTGCATATTTCAACTTCTTAAGCTATGTTTAGCAAAATATTTTTTTAACGTACATTTTTTTTAATTAGTTACCATGAGCACGTATGTTGAAAGCTAAAACCAACATGAAGGATCTCAAAGTCTCGATCCTTTCGTATTAGGCAATTCAATTAACTAGTACATTTTTTCTATGGTGAATAATGTTTCTTTTAACATATTTCTTTGAGTAAAATACATCATTTGTCCCTTAACTTGTACCAAAACAACAGGTTGACTCATTTTTTTGAAATATATACACCAGCCTTCCCTAACGTCTCTATTTCTTAACATCGGCAGTCCTTTTTTCTAACGACCGTTAGAAAAATTGATAATGAAAAAAAACACTCACAATCCATACCCTTCTTATATTAATCTCACAAATCAACAATATTGTAAACAACTAGGCGTGTATCTGTGTATAGCGACGAGATTTCATAGTGGCAAATATTTATAGTTAGTTAGGAAAATGGTAAGTCATTAACACTGCATTTGTTAGTTAGGAAAATGGTAGTTGGATTCTTAACAAACTACTTCATTCATGTTACTCTACAAGTATTTAAATATAAGATTAAGTAACTATTCTGTCTTTAGTAAACATCATTGATGCACATTAAAATAGTTTGCTTGAAAGTATAATGATATAAAGACTCATTTATTTGTGAAGTGTTTACAAAAAGAGTTGGATACCATATCACATGTCCATTTGTGTGTGGTGTGGGAAACAATATGGGAAAGGAGTGGACATGATGACTCACAAAAGCAAATGATCAAATCCAAAAAGATTTTACCATAGACATACTTTACACGGGTAAAAGTTGTATGACACACTTTTTACTTTACAGTGTATAAATTTTTACCTAGCACATCATAGATGGTTCTTCCAATTTCTCTCTTGGAGTGAAAAAAAGGTGATGTATAATTCATAGGGTGTTCATGGGACGGTTCGGTTGGATATTTTAACTATCCATCGCGAGGCGGGTAGTTCATTTTACTATCCGAAATCGAATCATATTAGGCGGGTAACCGTACATGCGGGTACCCGAAATGAGCAATTACCCACGGTTCAGGTCACGATTAACCATTCTAAAAAATTAATCGATTCCAATCGTACAAAAAATAACATAAAGTAGAACGTAATATGTCATTGTCATACAATTAAATAGTATTGAAGAGATTAGAATCATAGTAGTTGTTCCATCACAATAAAAACATTCAAATTCTCATATATAACAAAATAACTAATAATATTTATTTGACTTTTATAAGTGACTATCACTTTAATCATATTTAATCCATAGATTTGATAAAATGATCACATTAGGTAAGTAAAAATGCGTTATACGATAAAAGTAGTGTAATGAAATAGTTAATACTTGTATATTTTTATGAATGATTTGCTGAAACCTACATGTATATTATACACGGTTCGGTTCGGTTAACCGCGACTAACTGAAAGTAAAAACCGAAACTGAACTGTGTAAGCGGGTTTTTCCGGTTTCGGGTTTTCTCGGTTTCAGTTCTTCAGTTTTCAGTTTTTTATGATTTCGGATTGAGCGGATCGGTTATTTTTTGAACACCTCTAATATGATGTACAAATCACCTTTCATACTATATACCCATAACCATGGTTATTGTCATCGGTTTTCTATTTTCTTATTCTTAAAGGAAAATAGTATACTCTTTCTTTTCTTTTTTTCAAAATGAGTAACTATTCACAATTAGCTACTTATCAGATAATATCCACAAATGTCTCAGTCAAAACTTGATCCTAGAGCCTTTTGATTGATAACCGCTCACAGATCATTAGACTAAAGACATTTAGTAAGAGAGTACATTGCAGTTATCATTCTTTGTGAACAAGGTGCATTCAGTTAAAAGTTTAAACTCGATATGCTCTGTCATTCTATCTAAAAAAGGTAAGACTATAACTCATTTACTGATAAGTGATAACCAACCTAGTTTGAGCACCAGATTACTAATAATTCAAATGAGTAAGAAAAAACAGAAAAACATTTTAAAGAGTTTTCAAGTTTTCAACATGTTAAAATTTTGTTGTAAGATATAAAGTGGACAAAATAACACTATTGTAGGCTTGTAGCCTTGTTGGTTATATGACTTGTAACTTGTTTAGATAGCCCAAAGTTACATACGAGTTGTTTTGAGATGCAAGAAAGCCTGCTTGCATATAATAGGAGTATAGGACAGGCTTGGAAAATTCCATTTAGCCCATATCCTAATGTTATCAGATATAAAACAGATGACATTTTCGTAGTTTGGGTCTAACATTTTGGCCATAAATTTTCGTGTTCAAACTATATGTCACGCTGGAGTTATTGTGAGAGGTAAAAAAGAAAGTGGAGTCTTATCTATCATAAGTGAAAAACAGACTATCCTTTCTAATGGAATTTGCTACTATAGTCTTAAGAGTTATAGTTAAAGTATCCAGACATACAACAATTGTTTGTACATTAATAATAAACTCCTCACTTTTTACAAATAAGTACCCTCAACTGCTCAAATGTACAACAACTATTGCATATTTCAACTTCTTAAGAAATGTTTAGCAAGCGTTTTTTTTTTGTTTTTTTGTTTTTTTGTTTTTTTTTAATTATTTATTTATTAAATTATTTACATATTTTTTTAATTAGTTAGCATGAGCAGGTATGTTGAAAGTTAAAACCAACATAAAGGATCTCAAAGTCTCGATCCTTTCGTATTAGGCAATGTTAGCCCGTATTATGTTGTAGTGTTGTAATGGGCCCAAGCCCGATTTTAGAATATTTTGTATATTGCTATTTATATGATTATGTATGATGTTGGTGATAATGAATCAATCAAATCATTCAATCGTATCTTTTACATGGTATCAGAGGGTAACGATCCTCTAAAACCCTAAAACAACGGCCACTCCAATTTTTCCGGCCGTCGGCTTCAGCTGGCGGTCCAGAGCACGAATATCCTTATCTCCATCATGTGTTACCACTTGTTGTTTGCATGCTTGTTTTGCTGATCGGTTTATTGTCACCAACACCAACTTCTCATGTTTCTCCTACTACCGCTGCTCCATCAACAAGTCCCTCACATGCTCCATCACCACAACCGGCTGTGTAAGAGATACGATTGAATGATTTGATTGATTCATTATCACCAATTACACCGTACATATAAATAGCATTATACAGAATATTCTAGACTCGGGCTTAGGCCCGTTACAACACTTCAACATAATAGGGGCTAACAGGCAATCCAATGAATTAATACATATTTTTCTATGATGAACGATGTTTCCTTTAACATATTTCTTTGAGTAAAATACACTATTCGTATTTTAGCTTGTACCAAAACAACACGTTGAGTCATTTTTTGAAACATATACACCATCCTTTCCTAACGTCACCATTTATTAACATCATCGATCCTTTCTTCTAACGGTCGTTAGAAGAAATTGATAATGAAAAAAACACTCACAAACCACACCTAGGGGTGTTCACGGGGCGGTTCAGCTCGATTCGGTTAGAGATTTTAACTATCCATCGCGGGGCGGGAAATTCATTTTACTATCCGAAACCGAACCGTACTAGACGGGTAACCGGACATGCGGGTACCTGAAATGAACGGTTATCCGCGGTTCGGGTCACGGTTAACCATTTTAAAAAATTAATCGAATTGAATCGAACGAACAATAACATAAATTAGAACGTAATATGTCAGTTGTAGTGAAATAAAATAACATTGAAAAGATTTAAGTCATAATAATGTTGTTCCGTCGCAATAAAAGCATTCAAATTATCAAATGTACCAAAATAACTAATACTATTTATTTGACGTTTATAAGTACGATCATTTTAATCATATGTAATCCATGGACGTTAGTAAATGATCACATTAGGTAAGTAAAAATGCGTTATACGATAAAAGTAATGCAATAAGATAGTTAATACTTGTACATTTTTAAGAATGGTTTGTTGAAACCTATATGTATATTATAGGCGGTTCGGTTCGGGTAACCGCGGATAACTAAAAGTAAAAACTGAAACCGAACCATGATAAACGGGTTTTTTCCGGTTTCGGTTTTTCTTGATTTCGGTTTCTTCAGTTATCGGTTTTTTGCGGTTGTGGATTGAACGGATCGGCTCTGTTCGTCGGTTTCTCGGATTTTTTGAACACCCCTAGCCACACCCATATAATATTAATCTCAGAAATCTCAACAAAATCATAAACAATAGAATGGAAATGGGTAGGAGAGGAATGGACGTGGAAAATTGAGATACATTCTCTTGTTTGTTGTGAAGATAGAATAAACTGTGAGGAATGTGCCACAGAAATGATTCTTGTGTTGTTTGGTTGTGTCAAGTGGAATGGAAATTGTATAATTATCTAATTTTTGCATTATAGTGGTGATATTAAATTATTATTTGTATAACAATTGCTACATTTCTTTGAATCTGTTTTGCATTGTTGCACTCGGATGTCATTTATATTGAAGAAGTTAACTATCAGTTCGAAAGTTTAGTATACAGACTAACATACTTGATTCACTATTGCTATTTTGATAAACAACATACTGGTAGAAAGTTTTGTTAATTACACATTAAGATACTAAGAATTCCTAAATTCAAACGAGCACCTGTCAAGAACACTAAGGTTGTGTTCTTGAGTAGTACTTAAGGAGAAAAAGAAAAGAAAATGGACTGAAAGTTAGTATGATTTAATTGGTTTTTAATGTAAGGTGTGAAAAATATTTACTTTACATTACTTTACTTCTCTTTACTAACAAAACTAAAGGACACATTGTGAACTCATGATTCTAACAAGTTTAAGTATGGAAAGAATACATCAAAGATGAAAGTTGAATTTAGGAATCTTCGAATAATTAAGAACCCGAAGCCCACATACGAGTGTCGGCCATATCTATCATTTACAAACACTAAATAAATTTTATGGACCTAAGCCCACATACGGATTTCGGCCATATCTATCATCTACTACTCTTTAATTTGAGTAGCGAAATCGCGAAATCTTGAACCGGAGTTGAAAAACTTAAAAACATTAAAATAAAAACAAATAACTAATTAGTTGATGAAAACATCCGACAACAAACAAAAACAAATCTTCAAACAACAACAGCAAAAGTAAAACAAGCATCAAAGATCGTTGGCCAACGGCAACGACATCGACCTGACTTTTTTTCTTCATAAAATTATGTTGATGTATTAAGAGAATATTTGTCTTTCAATAGATGAAATCACTTCTAACAAAAAAAGAAAGCAAGTAAAGCGCCAATTTCTGCCTAGGAGAGTTGGTCAGGGACTCTTCCTCATGCGAGAGGTCTCGAGTTCGAGTATTCTCACGGTGGTTTCTTCCTGTAAGAGTATGAGAATGGGCTCTCACTAACTACACTAACTATATGTGTACTAATCTAACCGTAAAAAAAAATGAAGCTGCAATATTTTTTAAGAAACGTAAAAGACTTTGGAAAAGAAAATTGATGCCATGTTTGATGGTTAATAACGGCGGCTAAGCAAAAACAAATAAAAATAAATATCTAAAAGATAGATATGATTGAGATAGATATGATTGAGTGAAGAAATTAAAGTTGAAAAAAGATACGTGCCAAAATCAATATGTTGCAACAACAATGTTGAGAAAACAATTAACTATTGCCTTGCAATTTAGGACGGGGAGTTGTAGAGGCGGCAACTCATGGTAGATGACTAGGTCTAGGATCCGACTCACTCATGATATCATGTAAATATTAAAGATCTTGTACGTTTGCATTATTCTTGATCACATTAGATAATACAAACCCTAAATAAATCTTATGGACCTAAACCCACATATGGCCTTCGGCCATATCTATCATCTACTAGATCGGTGGACAACAATGTAGAAATGTATATTGTGTATTCAATCAATAATGATGTGAAATACAATATAAATAAGATTAGAATGGACTAGGCCTCCCAAAACAATATAGTGGGCCTATATTATAATAAATATCAATCAATATTAACCTACTAAGAGTCCACGCAGTTAGAGCAGAAGAGGAGCGAATACTTAAGCTCAACCAAAACTCATCAAACAATGCACTAGGAAGTCTCAATATCCGCATTGTAAACACCACGATACTTAGCCTCAATACTAGATCGAGAAAGCATCATTTGACGCTTAGAGGACCAGGAGAGTAAGTTGTTGCCAAGAAAAACACAATAACCAGAATTCGATCTGCATGTGTTGGGACAACCAACCTACTCCGCATTCGAGTATGCAAGCAGAGGTAAGTAGACGAGGAATATAACTGTAACCCATATTTAGAAGTACCACAAACATATCACAAAATCTACTTGAGAGCCAAAAAATGAGTCTCCCGTGGATCATGCATACAAAGACAGACCTGTTGAACCGCATAAGAGATATCCGAACGAGTAAAGGTAGGATATTGAAGTGAACCCGCAAGACTGCGATACAAAGTCGGGTCAGACACAAGGTCCCCATCAGCCCCTAACTTAGACTCTATGTTAATAGGCGTCCAACAAGAATTACAATGAACCATACGAGCCCGCTCAAGAATCTCAGATGCATACTTTCGTTGTGACAAAACATTCCGGAAGTATTCTAAGTAACCGAAATCCCAATAAAGTAATCAAGTGGGCCAAGATCAGTTATAGAAAATTCCTAATGTAAGGAAGTAATAAGCCGCTGTATTAACCATGCGGACAAGCCCACTCAAGAATCTCAGATGCATACTTTCGTTGTGATAAAACATCCCGGAAGTATTCTGTTGGGAATTATGTGAAGTAGGATTTCTGCTGTCAATACTGCCGAAGGATTCTGCTGAAGTAGAAGCAGAATCTGCTGAAGAAGAGATTCTGCTGAAGTATAAAAGCTGTGCCGTGTATCTGCTGAAGAGTGGAAGCTGACTAGGATCTGCACACGCTTTATTAATTATATGCTAACCCATCATTATTCTTGAACTGCCCGAGGTTAGCATGGGTATTATTGTACTGCTCAATATTGTTTAGTGTTTAGTCATTAAATGCATGCTTGCATGCTTAGTCGATTGAGTAGTAATAGTTTAGGGTTCCTTGTCTATAAAAGGAACTTGATAGTTTGTAATAGATAAGAATTCGAAACATAAAGTTTCAGTTAATAAAAGATCCATAGAGGATCTAAGTGTTCCTAGTTATAACAACTTGTATTTACATTCCGCTATAGAATACGAGTTGTAGAGATTTTCTATTAGTTTGCTTATGATTACATAGGCAACACTAACGATCTACGAGTGCTCAAGATCTGTCAAGGTCTGTCTGTGTTCAACAAGTGGTATCAGAGCCTCGGGAAAGTCTCTACGATACTGAGAACCATATTTTACCTCACCCCCATACAACCAAAAACACATTCACCATGCCTGGAACTGATGATGAATCCGAAGTCACCAACAACAACATCAAAAACACCACCTCTATGCAACAACTTAGTCTCTCCAACAGTAATGGTAAGTTTCCTTATCTGAAAAAGGAAGAGTATGATCTGTGGACCATGAAGATGCAGAACTGGATCTCCAATATTGATTGGAATCTTTGGGAGATTGTAAAGAAAGGGAACAGTCTAAAGAAGACTATCCCAGATCTTGATGGTAAGTTCACTATTGCTCCTCCCAAAACTGCTGAAGAGATTCTAGCTGTGCAGAGAGAGCACAAAATAAGAACCATCCTTCTTCAAGCTATTCCTGAAGATCAGTTAGGTGATTTTCACCACATTGATGATGCAAAGGACCTATGGATGGCGCTTAAAGCAAGGTTCGGTGGAAATGAAGAGTCCAGGAGAATGAGGAAGTCCATGCTGAGACAACACTTTCAGGAGTTCAATATCTCAGAAGAAGAAGGTATCCACAAGGGATACGACAGGTTTCATAAGATTCTGAGTCAGCTAAACCAGCTGAATGCAAAACCTGACAATGATGATTGCAATTCAAAGTTCCTATGATCTTTGCCTCCATTATGGTTACATGTAAGTATAGCTCTTAAAGCTAAAGGTGGGTTGGACATGCTCACTTTTGATGAGCTGTACAACAAACTCAAATCTCTTGAACCTGATGTCAGATCTCCCTACCGTGCATCCTCTTCTGGTCATACAACCTTTGTTGGGACATCACACTCCAATATGATGATGCATGCTCCAAGTCCAACTTACTTACCATCATCATCTTATCGTCCCAGTCCATCATGTCCTCAAACTAAATCTGGTAGTATATTGGAGGATGTTCTTCATTCATTTGTTGCTGATTATGATACTCAGCAGCATCTTGTCTATGAAGACTTTGAGCAGGTGGACCCTCTAGAGATGGAGGAGATGAAACTGAAATGGCAGGTGGCCATGCTTTCAGTTGACATCAAAAGGTTTGAAGAGAGGGCAGGAAGAAAGTTTGGATTCAAGGGAAAGGATCCAGCTCGTTTTGACAGGAGAAAGGTCAAGTGTTTCTCTTGTCACCAGATGGGTCATTTCTCAAGGGAATGCAAAGACAGGAAGAGTGGAGAGGGAGCTAACTACAATTCCTATCAGCAGAATCAGAAGGGAGCTAGCACTTCAGCAGCTCTTGTCACCTTGGATGAACAGGTCAACTGGGCTGCACATGAACCTGTGAATAAGGAAGCTGCTGATACAGAGAAGCTTGGATTGCTGGCAAGATGTACTTCAGAAGATAGGCATGATCAATTTGCCTTGATGGGACTCTCTCAGGTACACAACTGTATATTTGGTTTTAGTGAAAGATACAATGATCTTAAAGAAGCTTATGATATTATGAAACCTAAATACAATGAATGCTATGTTGATAATGAAGCTTATAAACTTTCGTTAAAAACATTAGAAAGACAAAAGGTATGGTTTCAAAAGAATCAGATAGCTTATGAAGAAAAGATAAAGGTGCTACAATTTGATCTAGATATTGCTAACATTAACTTTAAATGCACTGAAAAGGAAAAAGCTGATGCTATTGCTGAGAACCTAGAGCTTAAAGAGAAACTATCTAAGGAGATAGCTAGACATAAACAATGGCTAATATCAGGTGACAATCTAGCTAGAGAAATCTATAGTAGTCAATCTGTGATCTCTGGAATAGGTTTAGGCTTTCAAAAGTATGTAGGATTGGAAGCTAGGCAAAATGGACGTAAATCTACACCTGCAGGCTTAGAACATTATGTTAAAGAAGGTGATTTGCATGCTGTCCCTGGTCCTATTAGAGGTGAATTCATGCCCACTGACCTGACCGTTACTGTTGACTTTGATGGATCACACCATCTGTATGGCAAAAAGTCAAAAGAATTGCCAGACAACGATGCTTCATCTTATGACTTTGTCTCTTTCTCTGACAGTGACAATTCATCGGATCAAGGGTCTACTTCCAGCTGTGATTCAAGTGATAAGTCAGACCTTGCCAAGCCCTCACCTGAGCCTACACCCAAGCCTGCACCCAAGTCTATCTACAAGCCTTCTAGGATAGCTGCTGAGGAATCAACTTCCAAGCCTGTTTCCCCTGAAGACTTGTCCTTTAAATCTTTGCATAATTTGTTTGTTAAAAACAATTCCTTTAATGTTTCTGGTTTAAGTACTTCTACATGTAATAGAACATCCTCTTTGTTTAATAAATCTTCCAAAAAGAAGACATGTTTTGTATGTGGAAGTAAACTTCATTTAATTAAGGATTGTGATTTCTATGAGCAAAGATTGGGTGTATGTGCTACTCAGCAGAAACCTAGACCAGTGTGGACAAATGTTAAGAATATTCCACCTTATGTCCCACAAGCTACTTATACTGACTCTCCTTGGAGAAGATCAGATGATAGACCTTATGTGCAACCTACTAGCCCATACTTTAAACATGGTTATTGGCCTGCATATGTTGACTCTATGAATAATGGGAAAGGATGTTGGGGTACTGCTGTCAAGTCCTCAGCAGGTTGTTCTTGGAATAATAAGGGACCTAAAATTCAATGGAAACCCAAGAACAATGGTGGATCTTTCTCAACTGCTAGACCTAAATCTTATGATCCACGAGGCAGGTTCAAGTCAGCAATGACTTGAGCCTACTTTGTATACTAACATTCGTTTGTATATATTTTTGTTTCTATAGGATCATCCTCTTAAGCATAAAGATATTGGAATTGTTGATAGTGGTTGTTCAAGAAGTATGTCTGGCAATAGAGATATGATGCACAATTTTGTTCCTATTGAAGAAGGAGGCAATGTGACTTTTGGTGGAAGTGATGGTAGAATTACTGGGAAAGGCACCATCAAGACACCCCTACTGAACTTTGAGAATGTGTACTATGTTAGGGAACTTCAGAACTTCAACTTGTTCTCAGTCTCACAAATTTGTGACACCAAGAACAAGGTACTCTTCTCTGAAGATGAATGTCTTGTGCTTTCTAAAGAGTTCAAGCTTCCAGAAGATACTTCAATTCTGCTGAGAGTTCCTCGAACTCACAATCTATACACATTCAACCTCAATGAAGTTTATCCTGAAGGTGACCTCACTTGTTTGCTGGCTAAAGCATCATTGGATGAGTCTAACAAATGGCATAGGAGAATGGCTCATGTGAATTTCAAGACCATAAACACACTCTCTAAAAGGGGTCTTGTTGAAGGTCTACCCTCCAAAGTTTTCTCCAATGATCATAATTGTGTTGCATGCAACAAAGGGAAGCAACACAGAGCATCCTACAAAGCTATCACTGCTACAAGCATTATCTCTGAGCCTCTTCAGCTATTACATATGGATCTATTTGGTCCAACTCAAGTCAGAAGCATTGATCACAAGTATTTTTGTTTGGTTATCACTGATGGCTACAACAGATTTTGTTGGGTGTTCTTTCTAAGGACTAAAGATGAAACAACTCCAGTGCTGAAAGATTTCATCACCCTCGTTGAAAATCAGTTGAACAAGAAGGTTAAGGGAATTCGATGTGATAATGGGACAGAGTTCAAGAATGCTATTATTATAGAACTCTGTAGGTCTAAAGGGATAAAGAGGGATTATAGCAATCCAAGAACCCCGCAACAAAATGGGGTAGCTGAAAGAAAGAATAGGACCTTGATAGAGGCTGCAAGATCAATGCTTGCAGACTCTAAATTGCCCACTATGTTATGGACTGAAGCTGTTGGCACAGCTTGCTATGTGCTTAACAGGGTCTCCATTACTAGACCTCACCTCAAAACACCATATGAACTTCTCTTTGGGAAGGTTCCAGTCATTCATTACCTCAAACCTTTTGGTTGTCAAGTGACCATTCTAAACACCAGTGATCCGTTGGGGAAGTTTGATGAGAAAGCTGATGATGGTTATATTGTGGGTTATTCAGCTAATAGCAAGGCTTACAGAGTGTACAACTTATCTGCCAAGAAGATAGAGGAGACTTTGAACCTGAGATACCTGGAAGATAAGCCCAATGTTCAAGGACAGGGTCATGTGTGGTCTTTTGACCTTGACTACCTAACTGATTATCTGGGTTATACTAGACATATGGCTAACCAAAGTGCAGGCTCTCAAGATTCTCCCACTAACAATGCAGGTACCTTGGATGCTGACTCTGGAAGTGAATTTGAAGATGATGAATAACCTATACTTGTGCCTTCTTTCTCCCCTAACAATGTTGCAGGTAACACTTCTAGAGATAATTCTGCTGAGTGTGAAGATGAATCACACTATGCTGAGGACCTTGCTAGGCTTCAGACTCAAGAGTTTGCAGCTAAGCTTGAAGCTGAGAAGGTGAATGGGGAACTTGCAAATGAGGTTGTCAGTGGAAACCATGTTTCTGCTGACACTGATGCAGTCTCTCCCATTGTCATCAAATCTGCTGAAAGCTCGACTGTTTCTACTCCTATTCCTTCTAGAGTGTCCACAGACTTTGGTGAACCCTATACTCGCTTTCCAAGACCTTCAGATCTTGGAAATCATCAACCCAAATCTGGCATTTTCACCTCACCTTCCTATGACACAACTTTTGTACCAACTGTGTCTAATCTTGAACCTTCAATTGAAGTCAACCCCACTGCTACTAAAAGAATCAACATCACTCACCCTCAATCCAATATTATTGGTGACATTCTAGCACCTGTTAGAACTCGAAGGGCTATCACTAGTCCTAAATTTGGACAGGTTGCTTTTCTCTCTTATGTCTCAAATCAGCAAAGAGACAATCACACAGACTTCAAGCATTGTCTGTTTGCGTGTTTTCTTTCTCAAGTAGAACCAACCAGTGTCACTCAAGCTCTTGAAGACTCAAGTTGGATTGAAGCAATGCAAGAAGAAATGCAACAGTTCCAAAACCAAACAGTTTGGATCTTGGTACCTTTACCAGATGGGAAATATGCTATTGGAACTAAATGGATTCTGAAGAACAAAAGAGATGCAAGGGGTGTGGTTATTAAAAACAAAGCAAGATTAGTAGCTCAAGGTTACAGGCAAGAGGAAGGGATTGATTATGATGAAGTGTTTGCACCTGTTGCTAGAGTAGAGGCTATTTGAATTTTCTTGGCATATGCTTCTTACATGGGCTTCATGGTGTATCAGATGGATGTTAAAGGTGCTTTTTTGTATGGTGAGATTGAAGAAGAGGTTTATGTCACTCAACCCAAAGGATTTGAAGACCCAGATCATCCTAATCATGTTTACAAGGTGGTTAAAGCTCTCTATGGACTTCATCAGGCACCAAGGGCATGGTATGCTAGGCTTTCATCATTTCTGCTGAAGCATGGCTACAGAAGAGGTGCCATTGATAAGACTCTTTTTTTGAAGAAGAACTCGACAGACATCATACTTGTGCAAGTGTATGTGGATGACATCATTTTTGGATCCACTAAAGAAGCTTGGTGCAGGGAATTTGAGGATCTGATGAAGGGAGAGTTTCAGATAAGTGCTATGGGGGAGCTTACTTTCTTTTTGGGTCTCCAAGTTCTGCAGAAACAAGATGGGATATTCATCAGTCAAGATAAATATGTGAGGGACATTTTGAAGAAATTTGGTATGGAAGGTGTCAGGACTGCCACAACACCTTATGAAGCCCCAAAAACAAAAGCCAACAGTGATCCAGATCTACCTGTGAATGTTCATTTATACCGATCAATGATTGGTTCATTAATGTATCTAACAGCTTCAAGGCCTGATATTACCTTTGCTGTGAGTGTGTGCTCACGACATCAAGTCACTCCACTTACTTCCCATCTCAATGCAGTCAAGAAGATCTTTAAGTACCTCAAAGGCCAACCTCATTTAGGCCTTTGGTACCCAAAAGAGTCTCCTTTTAAGTTGGAAGCATATAGTGATAGTGATTATGCTGGTGCAAATCTGGATAGGAGATCCACAACTGGAGGCTGTCAATTCCTTGGAACGAGATTGATTTCTTGGCAGTGCAAGAAACAAACCATTGTGGCTACCTCAACTACTGAAGCAGAGTATGTTGCTGCTGCAAATTGTTGTGGACAGGTCCTTTGGATTCAAAATCAACTGCTGGATTATGGGTATAACTTCATGAACACAACACTTTTTATTGATAATCAAAGTACCATATGCATTATCAAAAATCCAGTCTTTCACAGTAGAACCAAACATATTGAAATCAGGCACCACTTTATAAGAGATGCATATGAAAAACATTTGATAAATGTGGCTAAAATTCATACAGATGATAATGTGGCAGATCTGTTAACAAAAGCTTTTGATGGACCAAGGTTTCAACACCTTGTGGTCAATATAGGAATGCTTAACCCTTAACTACAAAGTTTAAGGGGAGGCATAGGCCTCAAGGGAGGATTTTGTTTTGTTTTGTTAGTTTCTTTCTTAGTTAAAAAAAAAAAAAAAAAAAAAAAAAAAAAAAAAAAAACTAACTTACTCTAGCAGGTTTGTTGTATTTTGTTGATGGTTTTTAACTCACCAGATATACCTTGTGTATATCAAAGAGTTGGCTAGTCCAAAGGGTACAACTTTGGTAAAGACACATCAAATCTGTTGATAGCTGTAATGATTTGCTCAAAATCATAGGGTCTGCAACCACCCATGCTTAATTGCTGAGAGTTGTATGGTCATCAATTCACCATGGTCTATTCCTTGTTGGAATCCAAGAATTGGCTAGCCCACAAGTATATGGCTTGTGGTAAAGGCAACTGAATCCATATTTGGTTATCAATTCACCAATTCTAAGAATTGACAAGTCCTGAGCAAACGGCTATAGGTAAAGACACATCAAATCCGTTTATATAGTTGCTGATTTGCTCATAAATCAGATGGTTATCAATGTACCATAGTTTTCGAACTTAAACATTTGGCTACTCCAGTAGTGATGGCTATTGGTAAAGAGACATCAAATCCATTATTTTCAATGATTCACCTCTCACAGGAGTTAACACACCTGATTGTGATGAGAATAGTATGCAAATATTGAGTTTTGATGTACATTATGTCTTGTGTTGCTGCAAAGACCTGGCGTTTCAAATTTTGGTCATCATAGAAATGAGATTATTATTGGTTCTTTTGCTACTGATGTTTGAGAACAATCCTCTTGTACTGCAGTCTCTAAGATCTATCAAGGTTAGGAAACAGGAACTTAACCAAGTCAAATTCCAGTTTAGGGGAGGATTGTTGGGAATTATGTGAAGTAGGATTTCTGCTGTCAATACTGCCGAAGGATTCTGCTGAAGTAGAAGCAGAATCTGCTGAAGAAGAGATTCTGCTGAAGTATAAAAGCTGTGCCGTGTATCTGCTGAAGAGTGGAAGCTGACTAGGATCTGCACATGCTTTATTAATTATATGCTAACCCATCATTATTCTTGAACTGCCCGAGGTTAACATGGGTATTATTGTACTGCTCAATATTGTTTAGTGTTTAGTCATTAAATACATGCTTGCATGCTTAGTCGATTGAGTAGTAATAGTTTAGGGTTCCTTGTCTATAAAAGGAACTTGATAGTTTGTAATAGATAAGAATTCGAAACATAGAGTTTCAGTTAATAAAAGATCCATAGAGGATCTAAGTGTTCTTAGTTATAACAACTTGTATTTACATTCCGCTATAGAATACGAGTTGTAGAGATTTTCTATTAGTTTGCTTATGATTACATAGGCAACACTAACGATCTACGAGTGCTCAAGATCTGTCAAGGTCTGTCTGTGTTCAACATATTCCAAGTAACCGAAATCCCAATAAAGTAAATAAGTGGGCCAAGATCAGTCATAGAAAATTCCTAATGTAAGGAATTAATAAGCCGCTATAATAACCATGCGGATAAGGCAGATAATACAATATGATTAACATATAAAAGTAAGCAAGCAATATGAGTCCCATGTCGATAGATAAATAACAAGGAGTCACAACGACTGTGATAAAAACCACATATGTGATATAGATAAAAGGAGTGGTGAAACTGATAAGGTTTTAAAAGGTACCATTTTGAGGGGTCGTTTAAGTCTTTATTTGATCACTTTTGTATCCGTTATTGCTTAATATCGTTCCTTTTCACTTTTTAGGTCTCTTGAAGGCAAAATGCTGGAATGGCACTTATTTGGACGAAAAGGCGCGAATATACGAAGAAAATGGCCAAAGTCAGAATCGAGACACTCAAAGCTGCTGAAAACAGAAGGCGACGGCGTCAGGTGTTAATTGCGACGCCGTCGGAGGATTTTTGTGACGATACAGTAGCCAAATACCCTATTTTCAAGTGACGACGTCGGGCTTTAAAAGAGTAGGCCGTTGCTACTCAGACGGCCTAGATGCAACCCAGACGACGTCAGAAGCTGAAGAGGACGGCGTCACGGACATAAGGTGACGCCGTCGCAAGGTTAACGTGGCCAAGACGAAACCCTAATGACGGCGACACGACGGCGTCACGAAACATAAGGTGACGCCGTCGCATATGTAATCTTATATATAGAATCCGAATTTTTCAGTTTTAGAGAGAGTCTTTTGGAGTAAAAACCTAAAACCGAACCTAAGGTGTCTTGTACAGTATTTTAGGGTTTTAAACCCTATCTTACATCAAGATAAGTATTTACTTCATTAATTCAATTATGTCTTTGATTATTTGTGTGTATGCTTGCATGTTCTCCATGTCCGGCTAATTTATTTGTGTGTTTGCTTAGGAAGTATGAAACTTAATTATTGAATATTGATTGGTTGTTTCTTATCTTAGTTGATTAATGATCTAGTAATGCGATAGGTCATTTGTTGTGTACTTAATGCTTGATTCATCTTTGTGAACCTTAGAATATGATTACCTGAGTAGTTGTATGCTAAATTATCCAAAGAGTGCCTTAGAGTAAGAGTTTATCATCCCTAGTGGGTTTTGTAGACGAGACCCTTTGGTAAGTTCAAAGAGTTAGGGAGAAACGCATACCCTACAACTTTAGACACACAACGCAACTAAGAATAAGGAC
>BPTQ01000004.1:311067222-311103457 GCA_019973895.1 Chrysanthemum seticuspe | reverse complement strand
ATGATTTCTCATGGCCCCCACCTAACGGTCCTAACCAAAAAAACGTCGAAGGGATGTTGCAAAACCTAGTTGCATCCCAAGAAACCCAAATGGCTAAGCTCTCGGACCGCTTTAACCATCAACAAGCCGAGATGGATAGGAAAATAGACAACCTTTTGAAAGCCATAACTAATAGTGATAAGAAGGTTGGTGCTATCTCAACTCCCGAGCCTTCAAGTATAGAGATTAAGGATCCAAGCAAGCTAACTAAGCACGTCCAATTCGTCAATACCATTGCCTTAGTGAAACCGGATAGAACAGATGACGAAGAGGGCCATACACTTGTGGATGATGAAACACCCGAGGAAGTAGATGAAGTAGACATTGACTATTTCAACAAATTTCCTACGGAAAAAGAACTATCACGCCACCCTCACTTAGTGCGTGACCTCCGTCACATGTATGTTAGGAAAAGTCCTAGAATCAAGTTTGGGAACCCTTGGAATCTTAACATACCATGTTGCATAGGACACCTTTTTGTGGCAAAGGCCTACATTGATCGCAAATCCCCAATTAACATAATGACTAGCACCTACTACAATTGGATAATGAAGAAGCCTATCCCAACTAGGCAAGACCCCGATAATCCTAGGGTTAGGTGCAATTTTCTTGGTAGAGTTAAGGGATTGCCCGTTTATGTAGGTAGTTTCATGTTTCCTACGGACTTCATAATTGTGGATGATATTAGCACGACCATAGATCCTAGCTTGTCCCACGTTATTCTAGGAAAACCTTTCATAGAGAACACCGGGATGACCTATGACCCCTCGTTAGGAATAGTGCGATTCAAGGATGAGACCGATGACATAGCTTACCAAATGCCATTTAAGATTGAGAAGTTTTCATCACTCTCTAATGATGAAAAGGAACTTAAACTATCGGTCCATTATAGGAATGAGGAGGATAAGGAAAAGGAGTAGATTATGTTATGGCTAAGATTTTCGGATTCTATAAGGATTGCTTGAACCTAGGACCGAAATATAGGACCGAGTGGGGAGAGGACGAACTCTTAGAGAGGTGCATCATAGGGCACTTCTACAACAAGGAATCCCCCAATAGAGACCGTCATGAGGAAGAAGATGATGGCGGTAATGAAGTCACGTAAGGAGCACGACTACGAGTCTAGCTACAAGACTCTTAAATAAAGAAAAGCGCTTCGTGGGAGGCAACCCATGCTTAATTGTTTGCTTGTTAGTGTCATATATCTTTTATTGATTACTTATTCCTCATGTTTAAATTTGTAAAAATGCTTTATTTTGTTTTTAACCTCGTCTTAATTGCATATAAAGGTATTTTACATAAAGGATAAGTGTAGGGAGGATTACACACGTTTTCAAAGAAACGTAAACATGAGAATAGCAATTCACTAAAAGATATATATGTGTGTTTGTTCGAGTCAAATGCTTGTATCGAGTCATAATGGATGTTTTTGCAGAAATTTTTCCAGATTCTAAAGATGTAAATTTTCCAGAATTTTTTCCAGAAAATCGCAGACCAGTTTTTGTCAGGATAACCTGATGGCGTCAGGATAGCAACCTGACGGCGTCAGGAAGGAGTAAAAACAACAGATTACCTTTTTCTCGTTTTCTGAGCTACTTATAAATTTTTGGAATTTTCCAGGTCTTAATTTTCCTAGAAATTCTGTAAACATCCATTCCACAAGCATTATATCCTAGTTTAAGTAGAGTCTTATATATATTATTACCGCCGATTTTACGCGAAGGTTTCGTTTGTTTTCTTCGAAGTGTGCAGGTTTATTTATCAAGAAGAAGTAACATAAGATTGGAAGGAGCTTTTCATGCATACATTCTTCTTGAAAGGATTTAACCACCACTTCACAGGATCCTACCGAGCTGATCAGGGGAGTATTAGTTTCTTTCGTTTTTAATTACCTTCTATTATCATAACTTTGATACTTTCGGGGAACATTGGGGACAATGTTCAGTTTAAGTGTAGGGAGGGAAAATAAAACGGGAACTTAGAAACTATGCTTATCCTTGATTATTTGCTTTGTCCAATTGTATTTGTGTAATAAACCATGAGAAAATGTCGGTTAGGGTAATTTTGACACCAAATTTAAAATTTTTCATGACATATAGGAGTGGGCCATTAGTCTTAACAAAAGCGTCTCACGGATAGGAAGTTGCATGACTAGCACAAAAACCCTTTACCACCTAAATTCTACCCAAAATATGAGGATTGCCCTTAGATTAGTAGGAATTAAAGCATTCATCTTAATGCTTAGAGTGTGAACCGATAGTATAATAGATTCTAGAACTTGTTTTGTGATGCATTCTGAGATCGCTAGTAAGACTACACTTGTGTAGTTATGAATAACTAAATGATAAGAGGCATTAGGATAACCCTTGTTTGATACCCGTAATATAATTACTTCTTCCACATCGGTTGAGTAATTCCCCCACACCTTTGCGTTGTACTCATCTTTAGTACACGATACCCCTAGTTAACCCCTCAGAGCCTATCCTTTTCGCGGTTCTCGTGATGTTTCGGTTTTTCCGGAATATCAATGAAGAGCGTTGTTTACACCCCACCCCCAAATATTCACCCAAATCGCCTTAGCCTACCTTGTATGCACTCACTTTTAGTGCATTATTGTTATCACCCTAAACCCTTAGTTCAATTATCTAGTTGCTTGCATAAGTTGCTAAGTCGAGTCATATCTTTTGTACACAGTTTTGGGACGATTGGGACTCATGGGAAAAAGTTAAAGCTTATGAAATGACTGGAAGGGAACGTTAAATTCACTTATTTGCGTAACGTACCCCAAGTGTTTTAATCTTTTCAATTCGGGTCAAATTAGTGTTAGAGTAATAAAAACTCAAGTGTAGGGATGTGCCTATAAATCCCTATCATTTTGATGTTACCATAGAGGATGGTAGAGTAAAAGTGTATGAAAAAAAAAATCGAAAAAAAAATAGAAAAAGAGAAAAGAAAAAAAAAATAGAGTGTTTATTAAAAAAAAAAAAAAAAAAAAAAAAAAAACGGGCTACCATCCTACATCTATCCTTTAAATTTATGTTTGTTTGTTTCAGTTATCTAGAGTTTAGAGTATCGAGTCTTGGCTTAGCAACGCCATTCTTCGTATGCTTGTAACATAGAGATTTTTGACTTGCCACCATTACAACCATACGCTTTGACTTGTAACGCTATTTAGTGGTGGCCTAACATTACAACCCTATGTTAAATACGCTATTTAGTGGTGGCCTAACATTACGCAAATAAGCCTAACATTACAACCCTTTAAAGACCTCTTTGATAGTCTTTCCTAGGTGCTTACGCCAAAGCGATGGAGGTTTGATCTATTCTCAAGCCTATGGTAATCTATGTACTAGGACCGGTTAATGAGTGGTTATCTTCCATTTCCAACTTGTTATATTTCATATACCCCCGAGAGAGATGTGAGTATCCAAACACCCCATGTGAGGTGCTAGTATGTAATTTCCGTGCTTGTTATGACTTTTGCGGGGCTTATATGTGTTGTGGACTGTTTTAAACCAATGCTTCATGACCCCTAACTTATAAATTAATTGGCTAAAAGCACATTTGCTTGAGGACAAGCAAATACCAAGTGTAGGGATATTTGATAAGGTTTTAAAATGTACATTTTTGAGGGGTCGTTTAAGCCCTTATTTGATCACTTTTGTATCCGTTATTACTTAATATTGTTCCTTTTCACTTTTTAGGTCTCTTGAAGGTAAATTGCTGTAATGACACTTATTTGGACGAAAAGGCGCGGATATACGAAGAAAATGGCCAAAGTCAAGAATCGAGACATTCAAGTTGCTAAAAAACAAGGTGACGGCGTCACTGCTTAACTGCGACGCCGTCGGAGCATTTTGTGACGACACAGAAGCCAAATTTCTTATTTTCAAGTGACGGTGTCAGGCTTTAAAAGAGTAGGCCGTCGCAACTCAGACGGCCTAGATTTGATCCAGACGGCGTCAGAAGCTGAAGAGGACGGCGTCACAAGCACAAGGTGACGCCGTCGCAAGACTTACGTGGCCAAGACGAAACCCTAATGACGGCGACCCGACGGCGTCACAAATCATAAGGTGACGCCGTCGCGATTGTAATATTATATATAGAATCCAAATTTTTCAGTTTTAGAGTGTAGTCTTTTGGAGTAAAAACCTAAACCGAACCAAGGCTGTCTTGTACAGTATTTTAGGGTTCCAAACCCTATCTTACATCAAGATAAGTGTTTTACTTCATTAATTCAATTATGTCTTCAATTATTTGTGTGTATGCTTGCATGTTCTCCATGTCCGGCTAATTTACTTGTGTGTTTGCTTAGGGAATATGAAACTTAATTATTAAATATTGATTGGTTGTCTCTTATCTTAATTGATTAATGATCTAGTAATGTGATAGGTCATTCGTTGTGTAATTAATGCTTGATTAATCTTTGTGAACCTTGGGCTATAGCACTTAGAGCGGTTGTAGGCTAAACCATCCAAAGAGTGCCTTAGAGTTAGAGTTTATAATCCCTAGAGGGTTTTTTAGACGAGACCCTTTGGTAAGTTCAAAGAGTTAGGGATAAACGCATACCCTAAGACTTTAGACACACAACGCGATTAAGAATAAGGACGTGACAATTCAACCATCAATAGGAGATGATTAAGGAGTAATAAAAACTAAGTGAACACATCTTTAAACTATCATACGAGCACACAATAATTAGACATAGACTACATACACCTTAGATTAGATAATTAGATAAGTAGAGTAATCGGTAGAAATACCAACCCCCAAATCCAGACCCCGAGATTCGTACCTTTCCATTTCCTAAAAAAAACATAAAAAGAAAAAAAATAATCTTCCTCAACCCCAACCTTAGCGTAGTAACTTCTCACTAGCATTCCTATTCCCCTAGAGAACGATATCAATACCCGTGGCTTACCCTAATACTACACTACAACGATTAGGTTCGCTGCCTAGGGTGTTATAAAACTTGCTCGAAGAAAAGGAAGTTCCTTTGACCCCGAACGACGCGTGTAGCGTTATCACATACAGTGGGTAAAGACCCGTCCTTCCTCCACGGTGTTACACTAAATTATTCTATGCTACAAACTAACTAATAAACTACTAAATAACGTAAATAACTACAAGTCTACGAGCTAACATATGCTAGACCATAATTGGGGTGACCGACACTTTATCATGGAATTGCCAATTCCTAACAATCTCCCCCTAAGGGAGGTCACCCCATGAAATACATTTTGCATCCTAGCATTCTATTCTTGACTTTGTTCTTGAGCTCGTAGACTTCAATTCTTCAATTCCGCAATCTTTGTGCTTTAGTAGCGATTCTTCAAAGTCCGCATTATTTGTACTTTCAGTGGAGGTCTTTAACTGATCCACATCTTTGATGATCTTCGAGCTTTCATTGAGATCATCAGCCACAGTAAATCTCTGGATCACCCTTTATTGTGTTTCCATCATGTGAAGTTGTGACTTTCGGACCGACATGCTCACACTTTTGAATCATGACATCTTTCCATCAGAGTAGCGGAAGCTTTACTGGTCATGATATTTGCAGCAACGTAGTAGAAACATAGTATAAAAATATCAGAGCCAGGTTCTGTAGATATGCACAAGTCATGATTTCTTCAATCAAGTGTGGATGCTGTGAGCATGCGGCTTTGGATTGACTCCTCAATTCTGATCAGCTGCAACCGTCCAAATGTACCTGCAAACAACAGTTAGCAATAAAACACACGAAAGTGTCTTTGATCACTTTCGTTGAATTGAGGTACACGACCCACGGTTCCCCGTTGATCAGTACAAGTACTGCCTGTGATCAGGTAGGATTCCTAAGAATCTCCTTGACAGGGTTTCGCAGTTGTTCTAGCTGTTCTCAAACCGGAACGTCTCAAAGAAAACAACACGGAGTGAGTGAACCAGCGAATTGAGATTCACTGATTGATGAAGAATTGATTTGAAAAACAATCGCGTATTGCTTAGTAGAAAGAGTTTTGCAATACGACGAAGGTTTTATAAGAAAGATCAATTTTCAATCAGAAATACTTTTTGTGTATGAGAAGAGTACGCATTCGATGTGCTAGAGAAAAGAAGATTTGCACAACGAACGGTTTTTCCAAAAGTATTCGTCAATTCATTTCCTGGACCAAGATTGATTCAAGATTGAATTGCCCCATTGTTTCTATCCAGTTGTCACAAGCTTGATCTTTAGAAAATATCTCACGTGTCACCCACCAAGAGCTTGTTTAATGTTGGATCTAGAAGGATTTCCATCTTCATTGTGAATATTTACATATCACTCAGATGTTCTGGCAATACCACAAGGATAATGCGTAGGACTCTTAATATATTCTTACTTTCCACATTGTGTGAAACATCAAGTCTTCATTAATTTAGTGTCCTAATGAGATGTTGTGGATGATCTCTTGGCTCTAGACTCAATTGTGCATATTTTGGTTCCTATGCCGGAGACTAGGGAGAGGGGCTCCTTCTTCAATATCAACAAACTCTAAGAGAAAGTTGATAGATTATGTAGGTTCCCATGAGATTGAAACAAGCCCTTTTAAGAGGAACTTGAGTAGCTTGGGAAGTTTAGTGCAGTGCGTCACTGGGTCCATGACGTCTTGTCTTCAATACCAGTGTTACCTTAGTAACCACAAGTAGCATATGTGTTGAACCTGTTAGGTCACTAGTTTTACAAACACAAGTTATAAGAAAAGAGATAAGGCGATTGAACAAGATAAACCACACATACACACGATAGTATGAAAGACGGTTAGGCGTAGGTGAATGTGTGAAGAGAATAACTTGAACAACCAACCCTCAAATGAGGGTTTACAAGAGTTTATATAGGCAAGGAGCTAGGGCAACACTCCCTCTCCTTCCCTATTTCTTATTGGGCTTGGATCAAGCTTATGGGCCTTCTACATAAGCTTGACCTTAAACAAACATAAAGGCCATAATAAAGCTACCTATTACATATGAAATATAAATACTTGAAATACTGTTTAGGAGTGATTCCAACAATCTCCCCCTCAAGTATATATAAATGTAAACGGTGAAGGCGTTTATGTAATAGTAGCTGTGACGTCTTCTGACATTCTTCTTTCTTGTAAGAGGAATTGCCTTGATTCGAACAATCTCCCCAGTGTAGAGAGATAGTTATCTTTAAACAGTTATGCTTTGACGTCATCATTAACTTTGTTCTTTGATCATTGTTCTTTGTGGTGAAAGTGATAGTATGTTGTTGTCTGCATCAGTCTGCCTCAGGTCTGCTTCGCTGCTCCAGTGTCTCCACGTCATTCTTCAACACGCTCACACGCTCTATGACGTTGGAATTCAATACTGATGAAGTTCTCTAAGTCTTTAACTTTGTAGTGATGATGTTGGCGTGAACATGAGAAGAATCAGCACGATCATCCCGCTCCGGAGCTTCCATAAGAAGAAAACATTTCAAACGGTTAGTAATAAGCGGTTTCCGGCACTTACAAGTTTGAACTTCGAGAGTGTTAACAGCATAGTGTGAAAACACAACTCTAATTCTTACAAAGGCCGTTCCTGAACTGGAGTCCCACAAGTGAGATAACGCGATGTACCGAAGTACTTCTACAGTTCAGATGAGTCGCTGAGGTACACCGAAGCATCACCTCACGACTGTAGACCGTTTGAGACACACTCCGCGTAATCCACGGGGAGTTACCGAAGTGACCTGCTGTCAGGGCTGTTTGATGTTGACCCTGGCAGGAGTTTCCATTCAATCACTGAGGATCACAGATGTGAACCTCTCATAAATGTTCTCGACAGATTGCTAAGATCTGTGAAGGACTCGATATGAACCACTGATGATCTTATTTGTTGATCATCAAGTGATTAAATGTCAAGTGTTCCTAAGAGATCTTTTGATGAATCTCGTGGCTCTAGACTCAATAGTGCGATTTGGTTTTCCTGAGCGGAGACTAGGGAGAGGGTCTCCTTCTTCAATACCAGCGATCTCTAAGAGAAAGCCAATAGTTTACGTAGGGTTCCCTGTGAAAATGAAACAAGCTTCTGTTGAGAAAAACTTGAGTGGCTAAGAAGGTTTAGTGCATGCGTCACTGGGTCCATGACGACTTTTAATCTTCAATACCGGTGTCACTAAGTGACAACCAGTAGCATATGAATTGAACCCGGTGTCTGCCCTAAGTTGAATAATCTGGAGGGCTATTTCTTTTCACCCTTTACTTTACATTTCTTTTTGATTCTTCAACTCCTTCTTTCTCCAATTCTCATTTTCTCCTTTTTACAATCATTCCTAAGGACTTCTATCACTAACTAATGGTAGTGTCCTTGGGTAGATCCCTCCGGCTCTGGCGGATCATAGGACGGTTATTCCTAACCTTAGTCACCTTATAACTCCATGACTAACCTATGTTTGCCATTAGAAACCACTGTATGTTAAAATCTCTCTCAAAGGGTTTGTTAATGAAAAACATGTTTGAACCACAGTGAGAGACGAAGTTTTGCATAAATACTCCCCCTCCATATGTGCTTAATAGTTTTAATGGTTAAATGCACAGTGAGGAAAGAGCGCGCACTTTTTGAATTGATTCACTGAAGATAGACAATCCCCCGCGAGACACGGTTACGTTGCATAGTTAAAGAGTTACATTGTCAGCTTTTAGGTGACAACTAGCTCTAATAACTATCTTGAAGGTGTAGACAAACCTCGAAAGGTTGTCATACCCGTCAGAGTTCATGTCTATCAAGAGTTTCTCGAATGGTACTTTCTACTTGGACAAGTCCTTTGCGAGACACATTTACATCACTAGCGAACTAGCTTGAAATTATTACCCGTCCAGGACAAGTCTTTTCGAGTTACTAACAGTTTAGTACCGTCAATTCGTTGGTTAAGTCTGAGGAACACAGATTCATTTGCATTTTGTACAACATATTTCTTATCACACAATTTTCTCCCCCTCAAAAATGGCATATAAAATGTTGATTTTGAACGTTTGAGAATAAATATGACCATTTCGAGTGTTGCGGGAAGATGACCACTATGAACAATTTGTGAACAAAGTTTTGATTCAAATACTCCCCCTCAACTAGTGATATAAACGGTTGAGGTTTTAAAATCATATGGGGAAGTACTTGTCTTTTTGAGCAAAACCTTGAAAAATGAAAGGTTTGATAGGTTTTACTCAAAAATAAGAAGCTTTCGCTCCTTTTATAAGGATTGTGGCACTGAGGCGTACCACAGGGTCCTTTCTTGACAATTACGGGTTGTACACTGTTATGTGTGCACAAGCCATTCACATATATAATCATACATCCAAAATTATATGAAGGAAACAATTCACGGGGTACCAGGAAGTGCAGTGATATTCCCAGGAGTGCGCACAGGGCGTTGAAAGCCGATGATGTTTCTCCTGAGTCGACCACCAACATAGCTTTCCAATCGTCTGAACTGATCCCTTCTGAACAACCGTTCATCAATCATGGTGATGATACGTCTCACATCCCTCCTTTCCTGAGAGTTCCAGCGCTTAGGATTCCCAACTTTCAGGCGTATATCCTTCAATCTGTACGCCAATCCATCCCTAACCAGCTTCAAGGTATGATCCCCAAATTTGTGGAGTTCACTACACGCCATTAAGCAGTTTCTTTGAAGTTCACTGCGGTAAACAACGCCGAAAGGTTTGCTGATGAGCGTGAGTTGTGTAAGCTGGTTGATGTCGGGAAGATCAAGCTGTGGTGGAGTGAAGTTTACACGTTTCTGATATGATTCAACAGCCATCTGGATATCTTCGACACATTCTTTGATCACGATGCATCTAATGAAGATGAGAACTGACTTGATAAATTCACGTTGAACTTCAGTCGAGAATTGTCTCATACGACCCTGTACTTTGGCAAGGTACATGTCTTCGATGTCATTGAGGGACAAATTCTCAAAGTCAGCCTCGGAGAATCCATAGTCCTGTTCATCTTGTCGTTTGACTATGATATTCTTCAAGAATGTGTAGTCCCACTTAGACTTGAGATCAATGTGTTTGATGGCCACGATGTCCTTGGAACTATACACTGCATGTTGAGACTTCTGAACCAGGCAGCTTCTGTAGTAGATTCTTCGGCGTTCAGGCCAATGATGAATCCCATACAATGCATCTTGGTCGTATGCTTGCACGTTGTCAGAAAACAAGTGATTTGCACGTTCCTCGATAGCTATGCAGTTTGAGTAAATAGCCGCTGGGAATGGAAGAGTCAATGATGTAGCATATTTTCGTGAACCATCGCTACCGTGTAAAAGAAAATCCAGGTCTTTGTTAAAAAAGTATCTGAAGGGAATCCTTGGTTCGTCTGCTTGGCCAATGGTCGGTAGGGGTTTGGTCCAGTCGGTGTAGTATGGAGGGTTGTCCCTTTGTGTGAAGTCAATGTTTGCTTCCGGATTGAGCCAATCCATGTTGTTAGACATAGCTCGAGCGATGTTCTCAAGATGATATTCGACCTCGAGGGCGCTTTCTGAGCTGTTTTTCAAAAGAAGGAATGCTTCATTCTTGATGCGCTTCAACTCGGATTTCGTCATCTTCTTCACACGGAATCTTTCTTGCAGAATCTTTGCATGCTCCAATGTTGAACCGTCTACCAATTCTTGGCCTTCATCAAGGTAGGGAGTTTGATTGACAAGTGTGGAGAACCATTCAAACTCTTCGGTTTTATCGTCATCTAGCCATGATACGACTCCGGGCTGAGTCGTCTGCTTCTTCTTTTTGGAAGGCTTTGATGATGATACTGGTTTCTGCGCTTGTTTGGGTGAGGTGGGTTGTTGTCGGGGCTCAAGGACCTCTTCATCGTCACCACCCGTATACTCAAAGTAATCACCTGTTTTATGAGTCAGGGGTGGTAACTCGGAATCGTCCTGAGGTTTATCAGTAGAAGACCGAGGTGGAGCAGACTTTTGTTGAGAAGAAGTCCGTGGTGGAGGAGGTGGCATAGATGTAGATTTACCAGACTGCTTCTGACGTTTAGGTGCAGAGTCCTTATCCTTATCATCGTCATCTCTTGGCCGTTTGGGTTGATCGGCTGACTCCTTGCATGATGAACTGAGTTGAAAAGCAAGTAGACCTTCGAAAAATTTAGCTTCATCCGAAGTAAACGTTCCAGATCGCTTTGACATTTGCATCACTAGTTTAGCGATTAACTCAGATTCAGAGAGAATAGCTTCTTTGGCCATTGTATGTTTAACCAATGCGACGATGTTAGGGGTGAGTTGTCTGGAAAATACTTCTCTAGTCACACCGGGGACAGTGTCGAGAAGAAACTTGTCGGTATGATCTCTTGCTGTCTTTTCCAGTTCCTTTTGGACTTTAGGGACGATATCCTGAAGGTACTTGTTAGTGTAGCCTTCGATCATATCGTTCAGTTCCTCTTTTCGGTGACTCTTCATGAACTTCTGAACAAATTCCCTTTCTTTCTCCATCTTGTCTTTCTCATCATTTAAGTACTGAATTTGGTCAGCAAACCAATTCATTTTTCTGTAAAGTATGTCCTTCTTTCTGATTTGTTGGACAGCTTTCACAATCTTTTTATGAGTCTGAGAAATCCAAGATTTAGGTGGTTTCTTCACTGATTTGGATGATGATCTGGTTGACTTCGTAGATGGTGGTGGTGATGAGTGAGATGAAGAGTCTGATGATGAGGAGACATGAGGAGACTTCATGTCCTTAGGAGTTTCTGAGGTTTTCTCCTTTGAGTGTGTTGGACTGTCTAGAAGAAACTTTGTATAATCATCCTCGTCATCTCTAGACTTTTCTTTCTCAGTTCCTAGTTTCTCAAAATCATACTCAATAGTATCCTCTACAGGCTTTTGTTGTTGCACAAGAGTGGTGGCACCAGATCCCTTATCGGGTCGATTAACCGCATCAGGATCTGGAGAGGAGTGGGCAGCACCACTTGATCCTCCGGGGCCACCCATTTGATCTTTAGCAAATGCTTCAGCCTTTTGACGATGTCGGACGATTTTGAACTTCTTCCTGTATGATTTATCCAGTTGCTCTTCTTCTTCTTCATCAGAGCTCTCATCATAGGGTACAATTGCTGGAGTTTTCCCTTTTCCTTGGACAGCTGGGGGACTTGGAGGTTTTGCTACTGAGGGATTATCATCCTTTGCAGTTTCAGAGTATGTGATCTCTTCATCTGTGTCAGTAGCATCAGAGTCTTCGTCCTTGAGCTGTCTTTGCGGTTCAGGTGAACGGATCGGAGTGGCTTCCTGAGAAGGAACTTTCTTCTTAGTGGTAGGTTTCCTCTTTGGAATAGGTTTCTTCTTTGGAACATTCCTCTGACTATCTGAACTTGTGACACTTCCAGCACTTCCTTTTCTGGTTCTCCTTACAGGTGTTCCAGAAGATTTTTCGTCGAGATGACCAACTTTGCCTTGTCTGACTGCTTCCAGATACCTTTTGTACGATTCGAGCTTTCTGACATCTTCAGTTAGAAGGAAATCTGGCAGCACAGCACCTTGTTTCTTCGTAGACGTTTCCTTGATTCTTACAGATAGAATAGGTTCCGTCAACATGTCGTGATTGTCGGGGTCATTGAGCCTCTTGGGAATGTCAGGATGAAGTCCAAGTGCTCTCTGGATCAACAATTTAGTATATCTGATGTAGGGAATCTTTGAGCCAAGTTTGTTGAGAAATGACATCATGTCATCCCAAATCAGAGCTTCGATAGCGATGTGTTACTTGTTGACCAATGCCCAGAATATTTGCAGTTCCATGAGCTTAGGGTGCTCATAGCCGCTGTCACGACCAGAAACAGACTTGGTGATGATCATGTAGAGTGTTCTCCAGGGTTGAGGAATACTCTTAAGCTCTACGTGAGAATGCTTGGTGATTATTCCTGTAGCCTCATCATAACCGTTATTGATTAAGAATTGGAGAGTGAGCTCTTCAGCAGGTGAGGCATATAGTTTGGTCGGATCGACATCAGGAATTAGGAGAACAGCCCTTAAGTCTGCAGGTGTAATGGTGACTTGTTTGTGATTCAGAGTCACCGTCACAGCAGTTTGTCCTTTGACCCTTTCCATAGTGTTCCAGAACTGTTGGATGTAGATCTCAGGAACCGTTGCAGAGTGAGTAAGCATGTTCTGATACGGATGAGTCCTCAGAATGTCAATAGCAATTAAACACGAAGATTCAGAGCAAGTGAGGGTGTCAAAGTCAACATGTAGATTATTCTTTCCTATCTTCATTGGATAGCCATGAGGATAGATATTAGCAATGGAGAGAACTTCAGGTGCATCCACATTCATTTGTTCAGCCATGTCGTGATCTGAAATAACATTAGCCAAAAGAACCAACATATCGAAAGACATAATGTTAGTCAACAGAAGGTCTTATTGTCTAGTTATTGAATGTTCAGTGATAATGATTGTTACGTGCCCTAAGTCACTTGTATGTTCAATAGTTCAATGATGTCGTGAAATGTTTCGTGAGTTAGTTAACTTTAAGTTTTAAAGTTTATTTTATCACTTATTGTTCACAACATATCAGACGATTTAAGTTTATTAGTGACATTTTTTTGGATTCGTGATGATATGATTAGTTTATTTACAAGTTTGTACAAGTAACAATTCATCATGAAGGTCAATCCAGGGTTAAGCGTAGTTTTGGCAAAGTTATGCGTAGACAGGAATGATATATGCTTAAGCGTAAACTTACGCGTAGAATCCTAACTTACGCGCAAGAAATGTTACGCGTAGGAAAAGGAGACTTTATGCGTAGAGCTTATGCGTAGGCATATATTAACCTTACGCGTAAGGCTACTCGTAAGAGTTGACCTTATGCGTAGAGGTCACTGTTTACGCATATCCTTCACAGGATACGCGTAGTCCATTGTAGAACCTTATGCGTAGAAGCTACGCGTAAGACTAATCTTACGCATAACAAGCTACGCGTAAGGTGATCCTTATGCGTAGATTAACAACAACCTTGATTCTGAAATTTACGTGTTGCAAGCCTGAAATAAAGTTTATCAAATCATCAAAATTAACACAAAACATCATTTTATCACAGATTACAACACACTAGCTCATCTTAACTGTTACGCGTAGAATACATACGCGTAGCCTAAACCCTAAATCTACGCGTATGGATTCTAGCCATAGATTATGCACTAAACTTTTTTTGGTAGTTCAAAGACATGTTGTGAGTATGTAAGCCAAGTTGTAATACTTAATTTGTTGAGAATCAAAAATACCCAAAGTTTATGAACTTTAAACCCTAGTTTCGAATTGATGACCAATTCGTGTTTCTGGGTGGCTATAGACTTTGGAAATCATCAATTCAACAACGCAAGAGCATAAAACAACAATCTTTTTAACCAAGACACATCACATTCAAAAATGCCCAATTCGACACATAAACCCTAATTCGCAATATTCATCAAATCGTGTTTCTGGGTTTGTTTTGATGATAGAAAACATATCAATGATGTTTTTAAAACATTTTGACATTAACATTTAAGCCACAAACACAAAACACATGATCAAGTGTTCTTACGCATAAGCGAAGAACACAAAATCACTCATGTCCATAGATTTGACCGTTGGATTCATTTAAAATTCAAAACCAATGTTTGAAAACACGTTAGAAACATTAATCTACTTACAGAATGATGATCAAATACACGGATATGATGAACGAATTATAGGCGTAGGATCTTGTTAGGTTTGGTGTATTAAATGTGAAGGATAAGAGTTAGGTGGAGAGTTTTATCAAAAATGACTTTGTGGTTTTGGCAGTTTCAGTCCCTCCACCTTTTCCTTTTTCAACCAAAGCCTTTTAACTTCCATTTTTGGTTACCAAACGAAGATTTTAGGAAAGAAACTTGACGACACTCCCCCTCGACTTGAGAAAATAATGAAAGGTTATTAATTAAAGTCCGAGGAGTGTCATTGAACCAGGAAATGTACCACCATTTGTAAAAGATTCAACCGAGATATGATAACATGCAAGTACACAGATGTTTTGAAACGGTTAAGAGATTAACTTCTCCCCCTCAACACTTGATCTGAAAAATGCTAAATTTTGAAAGATGCAAGTGTTGACGGAAGAAATGTACTTGCCATGTTTAAAAGAAAAATAGATTAGAAGAATATTTTTGTTGTTTTATCAGGTTTTATATTTTTGTATTTTGTTTTTGAGAAAAAAAAATTATTTATTTACAAAAGAGATGTTTTGGTGTTTGACAGGTTTTTAAGACTGTTTTAAGAGGTTATCCAATTCCTCTTGAGTAAAACACCTCATACCAGTTCGGTGGACCAACTCATTAAACCTAGCGGGAGGCAAGGCTTTGGTGAGAAGATCTGCCAATTGGTATTCAGTACCCACAAAGTATAATTCAACGGTACCCTGTTCTACGTGGTCCTTGATGAAATGATAGTGTAGATCGATGTGCTTTGATTTCGAGTGCTGAACTGAGTTGCACGAGATTGCAATGGCACTCCGATTGTCGCAGTACATCGGGATTCTGTCAAATACGTAACCATAGTCTTTGAGTTGTGTTCTCATCCAAATGACTTGAGCACAACACGCGGACATGGCTACATATTCTGCTTCAGTTGATGACAGCGATGTACAATCCTGCTTTTTTGATTGCCAAGACACCAGTTTATCACCGAGAAATTGTAGAGCTACTGAAGTACTTTTTCTTGAGTCTAAGCATCCTGCGTGATCAGCGTCTGAAAAAGCGATTAGTTCAAAACCAGAATCCTTCGGATACCAGATCCCCAAGTTAATGGTTCCCTTGATGTATCGGAGGATTCTTTTAGCCTCAGAGAGGTGTGTTTCAGTTGGTCGCGACTGATAACTGGAGCATAGATAAACGGCAAAGACAATGTCAGGTCTGCTAGCTGTTAGATACATGAGAGACCCAATAATACTTCGGTATTTGGTAGGGTCAACTAATTTCCCATGTAAATCAGCATCTAACTTCTTGGTATGAGTCATTGGTGTGGCATAAGTATCACAGGTTTTCATTCCAAATTTGTTTAACAATTCAAGGGCATATTTGGACTGACTCAAGAAAATACCACGGGGTGATTGATGAACTTGCAGTCCTAGAAAGAACGTAAGTTCACCCATCATGGACATTTCAAAATTTTTCTTCATTAGTTTTGCAAAAGCGATTGAAAACTTTTTATGTGTTGACCCAAAAATGATGTCATCCACGTAAATTTGAACAATTAAGATGTGTGCCCCGTGATATTGTATAAAAAGAGTTGGGTCAACCGAGCCTTTGGTGAAATTATTGGCAATGAGGAAAGATGATAGCTTATCGTACCATGCCCGAGGGGCTTGTTTGAGACCATAAAGAGCTTTGTTCAGTTTGTAGACATGGTTCGGGAACTCAGGGTCAACGAATCCATCTGGTTGGCTGACATAGACCGTTTCTTTAAGTTGCCCATTGAGAAACGCCGTTTTGACATCTGATGCGTGCCAAACAGTCAAGCTAAATCACTCAAGCCTGCCACTTGTGAATGGCAGACCGTAATCAGCTTAAAACTGCTCAAGCACGAATGCAATGAAGATCTGGGGAGTATAGTGTTTCCCCGGGTCGTTATGTCCCAGTGAGCTGTGCAAGGGATCACCAAACGTATAGTGATCGAGAGATTTGAACGGAAAAGGAGATTGTGAACGATTATAACTACAGAAGAAGGACATAAACTACAAGGGCTTAAATGCAAATTAAAGGAAATTAAAAAGATTAAAAATATTAAATAAACGCTATCACTATTTTTACAATGATGTTTTTGTTTTTATATTTTTATAAAAACTGAATTAAAAACTACGTAGCGTACAAAATAAAAAGTGAAACTTACACAGTATAAGTCCTAAAAATATGAAATTGACATTTTTACAATCCTAATGATAAAAGAAAATTTAGAGAAAAAGAAAATTATTTTTACAACTAATTACCTAATTATTATTAATTAAAAACTATTTTTAACTATTAAATAATTACCTAAAATACAAGAAAATATGAAATTAAGCTAGAAAAATAAAACTAAGACTTAGAAAAATCTAAAATATCAAAATAGAATTTTCAAAACTATTTTTGTATTTTTCTGAATATTTTTCTATTTTCTAGGAATTAAAAACTATTAAAAGCTAATTAATTTATTTAAAAATACGAATTTAACTAAGAAAAATCTAGAAAAATAATTTTTTGTCTTTTTATATTTATCTTAACTTAATAAAAATGAAAAATTATTTTTTTGAACCTTTTCTTAATTATTTGTATTAAATGCTATTTAAAAATGCTTAAAAACTAATTTAAATTAAGAAAAATAGCAAACAAGCTTGGAAAAATATGAAAATTTCAGGAAAAGCTTAAAATAATATTAGGAAGCTAGGAAAAATAGAAAAACAGGGGCTTGTTTGGAGGAAATAGAAACTGATGTGCAAGTGCTTATTGAAATAAGCACTTAAATAAGCAAATGGAGTCCAAAAGCCACCAACTGAATACAAAAGCTAAAATAAGCTAAGAGAACCAAAATGCAACAGAAAACAACAAGCTTAAAACTCTGATATGCAATTTACCAAGATTTGATGAAATGAGCTATTTGCTAAAACAGGTTATGGGGGGGTAATTTGCAGCTGAATAATAAGCACATGAATAAGCTAGAAACTAAAAACTAAAAGCTGGAAACTAAGCTAGACCTGGGTGGCTATGTCTAGACCCAAGAACAGACCAAGATAAGCTTTAATAAGCTCTGTGCAAGGGCTGCACAAACTGCACAACACATGTGCAGTTCAGTGCCCTTTGCACAGGGCATATAAGCCCAATTTGACAAGCTCATATGAGGCTTAAGAAAAATTCACAAAATTATACAAAAATGAGGATAAGAAAATAGACTTACTGAATATTTTAAAACCATAAGTTTCACTAAGATTGGCCTAGAAATGAATCCATGAAAATTCTTCCTAGTTGAGCCCAAAACTGATTTTGCACTATTTTGACTTTTTTTGACAGAATTAAAAGTTTGACTAATATGAGTTTTGATTCCAATGTATGAGCTGAGATTGATGTATTAGGCTGGAGTGAGACTCAAATAAGCTAGTATATCAAATTCCAAGCCTAGAAGCTAAAGTTCACTCACTGATTTGGACATATATGAATGCTAGATCAGATTAAATCCAAGCTTTGACTTAAGTGGTGTGCAGATGCAAAACAATGATCAAACTAGCCTCAACTGGTATAATACTGACTATAGCAACTAATTTCAGCAATTGAAATAACCTCAAGCTCAAGTGACAACCTAGATCCAAACACTATGTTTCAAACTGTTAGGTAAATTTCAACCTACAATGTACCTGAATCAAAGCAAACCAATACCTATGCTTACTAATATTAACCAAATTACAACTAAAAGCAGTGATTAAATCAAACTAACATAACAAATTCTATAAGAAAGCTACTAATGCAGATTATGAAGTAAGACATATTAATGAGCATATTAATGAACAAATGACAGCAGTAGAATCACAACTAAACAAACTAGACTACTATAACATACTCACTTGAACAGAATTGACACAGGCAAACAAATTAAACCATTACACTATTGAATCAAATGAAAAACAAATTCATGAACTTACATATGTCCTGTCACTATGACTTGAAACTGAGATCAATGAAACAGGACCCAATCTTGCTAACAACCCATCTTACATTCAAAATCAATACTAAATTCCCCCAAATGCCAAGATTACACCAGCAATCCTACCACATTGGAACTCCCCTTGCCATTGGTTTGACTTTCGTTGACTGAAATCCAAACTTGCATGAAATTTAAATGCAGGCTTACAAAAAGCAATTATAAGCTTATATAAGCTTATATGAGCTTATAAATGAGCTGGTGGAGATTTGAACATAAACAATTGAAACTTAAAATTGCAACAGTGGACAAAAAATTGAAAGGTGAACCAACACTTGAATTGAAACTTGGTAATAGTTTTAATACAATGAAACTACTGAGTTTGATACAGAATCAACTTTAAATTACCATTTAGAACTATTTAAGACATGTTAAGATAAAAACGACATACATTCTACAAAATAAACTAAGTACTGAGTCTTGTTGCATCCCCTTGCTCTCTTTTATACTCCAAGCAGTTTCTCTCACCTCTCTGAATAGTTCCCAGCATAAATCTCAACCATTGAATGTGTATAAGTGATCTTGGCCATTCAAGTGATTTTTGGCGCCAAAACCATTTTTAACAGCTGGGTTGAGTGTTAGGTACAAAGGGTGCATTAAATGCACCTTTGGAGTGTTGTGAGGTGGAGGGGGGGTAGGGATGATGATGGTGGAGTGTTAGCAGGGGAGTTGCAGGGTGATGATGGCTGTGAAAGTGGTATACCCGTGAAGGAGGGAAAGGTGGAGTCAAAGGCATTTGACTGAGGATTTTAATAATAGGGAGGGTCAAAAGTGCTAATGACAGGGTCCAATTAGGAAGGCAGGGGGTCAAATGGGTTGTGACTTGGTCCAAAGTAGTGTGAAAGGTTTAAATTACCAAGGGCCTTGGTTGCCAATTCTGAAAATTGAGGGACTATAACTGCCAAATCTGCAAAGATGTTTCAGGGGCTGAAATTGACAAGTGTTAATAGTACAAGGACCAAGGCTGCCATTTTCCAATTTTCCAGGGACCAATTCTGCTAATTTTCAAAGTTGGAGGACCAAACTTGTAATTTTCTCAAACTTTTGATATTTTTCACCAAAGGACTAATTTTGACAAGTTATGAAATTAAAAGGACCTTTGGTGATTTTACTTTTGAAATTTTGACTCAGGGACTATTTTTGACAATTTTAGAAACTTGGGGGACTGAAACTGCCAATTATGCAAACTTTGCTCATTTTTCATCTGATTTTGAACATTTTGCATCTGAAACATATAAAATGCAATTTTGGAATATTTTCAATATTTTGATGCATATCTGAGCATTTTTAAACGTTTTGCAGTTCAGATTTGACTAAAAATGATGAGTATTTACACACTCATCAATCCCCCACACTAAACTATTGCTAGTCCCTAGCAATCTTTTGAGAAAAACTTAATGGATTTGAATCTCTTTACCAAAAGCCATTACTTCTGGAGTAGCCAAATGTTTCAGTTCAAGTAAGAACCATGGTACACCGATAACCATGTGATTTTGAGCAAACCACCAGCTTTCAACGGATTTGATTTTGTCTTTACCAGAAGCCGTTTTCTCTGGACTAGCCAACTCTTAGATAAATTATCAATATTATCTTTGGTGAGCTGATTACCAATTATGGTTTTTCCACTGCCTTTACCACAAGCCATAACCTTGCGGGCTAGCCAACTCTTCACTTTTTAGGATATGGTGAGCTGAATACCATACAATTTTGGGCAAATTGCAAGCCATATAAATGGATTTGAGAAATCTTTACCAAGAGCCGTTTGCTCCTGGATTAGCCAATCCTTTTGTTTATTAGACAAGGTGGACTGATAACCAATTGAGTAAGTGTAGAACACTTACTCCAAAAAAAAAAATTTTTGGCCAAAAACGGGGGAATCGGTATAATTATATGATAAAATTCGTGAGAATTCCCCCCCACACTTAGAAATGAATATTGCCCTCAATATTCAAAGTACCGGCGGTTATGCCGAAACAAAGAACGTAAAAGGGAAATACTACGGCCATTATTTAGAAAGAAGATTTTTTTTTTTTTTTTTTTTTTTTTTTTTTTTTTTTTTTTTGTGAAACTCATATATACACAACATGTGGGGCAACCCCCCCACACTAGGGTGGAACACATGGGTGAAAACCCATGTTAAGCTACTGTTTTTGATTACCGAGTCGCTAGCTTGACTCGACCCCGAATTCATTGGTTCATGGGGAAGCAAAGTGGAAGAAGCAATCTCCATCGGACTTTCATTCAAGATGTTTGGACAAACATTTGAAGCACGTGAAAGTTCCACACCGATGAGATATACATAGAACCGGCTCAAGAATGATATATGAAAATGCCGGGATCAAAGATAATGTCTTCATTCCCGAAGGAGTGAAGAACAGGAGAAGCCACGGGATAGGTGAAGAAGAGATAGAAAATCATGATAAACATCATGACTAACTCATCATCATCAGAAGGAGAATTCATAATAGCATGAATCTCATCATTTAAGCTCAATTGGTCTAGACATATCCCGGGTGTGTCTAGATCAAAGTAGAAGTTATCATACTCCGGCGGAGATATGATATGAGTGAGTTCATCTGAGAACTCCATGAAGGTGAATGAATCATATTCAGAATTGATATGAGTGGGTTCACTGGCGAACTCCTCAAAAGTAAATGATTCATGATCGAGGAGAGAATTATGAGAATGAGAAGTGGTACTGCCACTAATCTTCTCTCCCATATTATCAAAACAGAAGGCTTTCATTTCCGGAATAGAATCATCGGAAAGAATGTCACTATCCTTAATGGGGATAGGAGATGAAATTGGTTTCTCTTTGAAAGCCTCGATTTTAGAAATGAGAAGACTGACATTCAATAATGTTGCTCGAAGAGCTTCATCTTTGATTTCAGTGTCAGTAACTTCATCATTCTCTTCTTCTAAGCTAACAGGCTCAGAAGGTGAATCTTCCACATAAATGATGTCTCCACAAGATAACGAATCATCATCATCAGAATCAGAGAACATCTCAACATGATTATTTTGGAAGACAAGAGGAGGAGGAATATCACACACATGATCAAGAATTCCCTGTGACTCTCTTGGGATTGGGACAAGGTTCTCAACACTAGACTTTATGAATTCGTCCGATTCCTTTTCAGGAACAGTGTCAAGATGCTCGTCCCCCATGATAAGAGAGTGAGTGTGAATCTCGGGTGTGATAGCAGTTGTTTGAGATGCAATCTCAACTGCTGGGATATCAACTGACTGAGAGAGTTGAGAAATATTATCTTTAAAAGGATAAAAACTCTCCTCGTCATCATCATATAGAGCTGCCTTGAGAAATTGGGAACGCCTTAGAGCTGCATGCTCTAGGACTAATAATTCTTCCCCAGATTTGCGAGCCTCTCGTTCTTCTCGTTCTTCGGCGAGCAATTCTCCTATGGTCTTTTCACCACTCACTTGATTCTTAAAGTTACTAATCATATCATCAAGTGTTTTCATTGTGGTTTTAAAGTCTTGGGAGATTTCTTGAGATAACGGCTCAAGTGGAGTTTGAACCGTATGGTGCTGTGGAGGTTGGAAATTATCAAACCTGTGAGAGTCATGATTGTTACAAGGGAATGGATTCCCTTTTTGACAATCAGAGCTGAAGTGGGGACCTTCACAGTACTCACAACAGTAAAACTGTTGAGTCTGGACTGGTGAATTATATGGATATTGGTCGTAACCAAAGTTCTGAGCATCACCGGAAAACTGTTCATAGACAAACGTGTTTCCGGATTGACAATCAAATTCTAGGTGAGGACCTCCACAAAATTCACAGCAGGTATGTTGATTATATGAAGATAAGTCGGGCTGTGGTGGGTAATTGGAAAAATTTGAGGAGTCGTTAAATGAGTTCTGATTAGGATCATAATCAAATGAATTCCTCGAACCACAAAACAAACAACTCCCGTTATGGATATCATTACCACATTGTACACAAGTACACCAACGACAGGGTGAACCAAAGAGAGGCTCACCACAACCGACACAAGGAATAAACGATTGCATTTGAGAGTCATGAGAAGGAATCAGTTTATTCAAAGAATCAACAAAACCAACATGGTGATCCGAATGACTATCACGTCTCGAAGAACATTCTGAAAAATCAGGAGGTGGGACAAGTGGTGTGCTCTGAGAGCTAGCAATTTCCACCACTTCCGTTATGGTCTCCGGTTTTGGTTCTTGAGAAACGTGAAGATTAGGCAAGTCATTCTTGCTAGTCACCGGTGTTTGAACGGGTTCATCGTAATCAATTCTAATTCTCGACCTTTTTTCATCGGCTTGAATTTGTTCGATTAGATTACGGGCTCTATCTTCAAAGAAAGTGTCCTCGTAATCCTCGGTGGGTGCTTGGGGTAGCTCCGACGTTTGAACTGGTTTGTCAAGATTAGAATGTATTTCAGGTTGTGGCGGGTGGTCGAAATAACTTTGAAAAGAATTTTTGATGGATAATTCGCACAAATTGCAAAATTCGCTTGAACTAGGCCCTCCACACCGCTCACACACATTTGTGACGATGATGTTGACGATTGTCGACATAAGAATTAAACATATAGAGGATTAAAGAGATAGAATTAAACGGTTTTGAGGTTAAAGAAGAGTAGAATCAAACGGTACGAGGGGGTAAGAGAAATAGAATCATACGGATAAGAGGAATGAGAAGAGTATTTTTGTATTTTTGGATAAGAAAATATAAACATATACAGATGGATGGTATGAACAAAGAGTGAATATCCAAATCACTAATCTGCTAGACGTAAGATAATTAGCACAGCTCCCCGGCAGCGGCGCCAGAAATTTGATGCGTGCCAAACAGTCAAGCTAAATCACTCAAGCCTGCCACTTGTGAATGGCAGACCGTAATCAGCTTAAAACTGCTCAAGCACGAATGCAATGAAGATCTGGGGAGTATAGTGTTTCCCCGGGTCGTTATGTCCCAGCGAGCTGTGCAATGGATCACCAAACGTATAGTGATCGAGAGATTTGAACGGAAAAGGAGATTGTGAACGATTATAACTACAGAAGAAGGACATAAACTACAAGGGCTTAAATGCAAATTAAAGGAAATTAAAAAGATTAAAAATATTAAATAAACGCTATCACTATTTTTACAATGATGTTTTTGTTTTTATGTTTTTATAAAAACTGAATTAAAAACTACGTAGCGTACAAAATAAAAAGTGAAACTTACACAGTATAAGTCCTAAAAATATGAAATTGACATTTTTACAATCCTAATGATAAAAGAAAATTTAGAGAAAAAGAAAATTATTTTTATAACTAATTACCTAATTATTATTAATTAAAAACTATTTTTAACTATTAAATAATTACCTAAAATACAAGAAAATATGAAATTAAGCTAGAAAAATAAAAATAAGACTTAGAAAAATCTAAAATATCAAAATAGAATTTTCAAAACTATTTTTGTATTTTTCTGAATATTTTTCTATTTTCTAGGAATTAAAAACTATTAAAAGCTAATTAAATTATTTAAAAATACGAATTTAACTAAGAAAAATCTAGAAAAATATTTTTTTGTCTTTTTATATTTATCTTAACTTAATAAAAATGAAAAATTATTTTTTTGAACCTTTTCTTAATTATTTGTATTAAATGCTATTTAAAAATGCTTAAAAACTAATTTAAATTAAGAAAAATAGCAAACAAGCTTGGAAAAATATGAAAATTTCAGGAAAAGCTTAAAATAATATTAGGAAGCTAGGAAAAATAGAAAAACAGGGGCTTGTTTGGAGGAAATAGAAACTGATGTGCAAGTGCTTATTGAAATAAGCACTTAAATAAGCAAATGGAGTCCAAAAGCCACCAACTGAATACAAAAGCTAAAATAAGCTAAGAGAACCAAAATGAAACAGAAAACAACAAGCTTAAAACTCTGATATGCAATTTACCAAGATTTGATGAAATGAGCTATTTGCTAAAACAGGTTCTGGGGGGGTAATTTGCAGCTGAATAATAAGCACATGAATAAGCTAGAAACTAAAAACTAAAAGCTGGAAACTAAGCTAGACCTGGGTGGCTATGTCTAGACCCAAGAACAGACCAAGATAAGCTTTAATAAGCTCTGTGCAAGGGCTGCACAAACTGCACAACACCTGTGCAGTTCAGTGCCCTTTGCACAGGGCATATAAGCCCAATTTGACAAGCTCATATGAGGCTTAAGAAAAATTCACAAAATTATACAAAAATGAGGATAAGAAAATAGACCTACTGAATATTTTAAAACCATAAGTTTCACTAAGATTGGCCTAGAAATGAATCCATGAAAATTCTTCCTAGTTGAGCCCAAAACTGATTTTGCACTATTTTGACTTTTTTTGACAGAATTAAAAGTTTGACTAATATGAGTTTTGATTCCAATGTATGAGCTGAGATTGATGTATTAGGCTGGAGTGAGACTCAAATAAGCTAGTATATCAAATTCCAAGCCTAGAAGCTAAAGTTCACTGACTGATTTGGACATATATGAATGCTAGATCAGATTAAATCCAAGCTTTGACTTAAGTGGTGTGCAGATGCAAAACAATGATCAAACTAGCCTCAACTGGTATAATACTGACTATAGCAACTAATTTCAGCAATTGAAATAACCTCAAGCTCAAGTGACAACCTAGATCCAAACACTATGTTTCAAACTGTTAGGTAAATTTCAACCTACAATGTACCTGAATCAAAGCAAACCAATACCTATGCTTACAAATATTAACCAAATTACAACTAAAAGCAGTGATTAAATCAAACTAACATAACAAATTCTATAAGAAAGCTACTAATGCAGATTATGAAGTAAGACATATTAATGAGCATATTAATGAACAAATGACAGCAGTAGAATCACAACTAAACAAACTAGACTACTATAACATACTCACTTGAACAGAATTGACACAGACAAACAAATTAAACCATTAAACTATTGAATCAAATGAAAAACAAATTCATGAACTTACATATGTCCTGTCACTATGACTTGAAACCGAGATCAATGAAACAGGACCCAATCTTGCTAACAACCCATCTTACATTCAAAATCAATACTAAATTCCCCCAAATGCCAAGATTACACCAGCAATCCTACCACATTGGAACTCCCCTTGCCATTGGTTTGACTTTCGTTGACTGAAATCCAAACTTGCATGAAATTTAAATGCAGGCTTACAAAAAGCAATTATAAGCTTATATAAGCTTATATGAGCTTATAAATGAGCTGGTGGAGATTTGAACATAAACAATTGAAACTTAAAATTGCAACAGTGGACAAAAAATTGAAAGGTGAACCAACACTTGAATTGAAACTTGGTAATAGTTTTAATACAATGAAACTACTGAGTTTGATACAGAATCAACTTTAAATTACCATTTAGAACTATTTAAGACATGTTAAGATAAAAACGACATACATTCTACAAAATAAACTAAGTACTGAGTCTTGTTGCATCCCCTTGCTCTCTTTTATACTCCAAGCAGTTTCTCTCACCTCTCTGAATAGTTCCCAGGATAAATCTCAACCATTGAATGTGTATAAGTGATCTTGGCCATTCAAGTGATTTTTGGCGCCAAAACCATTTTTAACAGCTGGGTTGAGTGTTAGGTACAAAGGGTGCATTAAATGCACCTTTGGAGTGTTGTGAGGTGGAGGGGGGGTAGGGATGATGATGGTGGAGTGTTAGCAGGGGAGTTGCAGGGTGATGATGGCTGTGAAAGTGGTATACCCGTGAAGGAGGGAAAGGTGGAGTCAAAGGCATTTGACTGAGGATTTTAATAATAGGGAGGGTCAAAAGTGCTAATGACAGGGTCCAATTGGGAAGGCAGGGGGTCAAATGGGTTGTGACTTGGTCCAAAGTAGTGTGAAAGGTTTAAATTACCAAGGGCCTTGGTTGCCAATTCTGAAAATTGAGGGACTATAACTGCCAAATCTGCAAAGATGTTTCAGGGGCTGAAATTGACAAGTGTTAATAGTACAAGGACCAAGGCTGCCATTTTCCAATTTTCCAGGGACCAATTCTGCCAATTTTCAAAGTTGGAGGACCAAACTTGTAATTTTCTCAAACTTTTGATATTTTTCACCAAAGGACTAATTTTGACAAGTTATGAAATTAAAAGGACCTTTGGTGATTTTACTTTTGAAATTTTGACTCAGGGACTATTTTTGACAATTTTAGAAACTTGGGGGACTGAAACTGCCAATTATGCAAACTTTGCTCATTTTTCATCTGATTTTGAACATTTTGCATCTGAAACATATAAAATGCAATTTTGGAATATTTTCAGTATTTTGATGCATATCTGAGCATTTTTAAACGTTTTGCAGTTCAGATTTGACTAAAAATGATGAGTATTTACACACTCATCAACATCCATCTGATAGACCGTCATGTTCATATGAGCCGCGAACGCGAGAAATATCCGAACAGCCTCAAGACGAGCAACCGGAGCAAAAGATTCTTCAAAGTCTATTCCTTCTTCCTGACGATAACCCTTAGCAACTAGCCGTGACTTGTTTCGGATAACATTCCCTTCAGCATCCAATTTGTTTTTCAAATCCATTTTAAACCAATGACGTAGACTCCTGTTGGTCTTTCAACCAGTTCCCATACTTCAAGACGTTTGAATTGGTTGAGTTCTTCTTGCATGGATTCAATCCAGTTGTCTTTTGTCATTGCGTCTTTAATGTTTTTAGGTTCAGATTGGCAGACAGTGAGTGCATAAATGCAGTGTTCACCATCTGAGTGAAGACGTTGTCTCGTAACGACTGGTTGATTCGGGTTGCCAATAATATTAGCCAGAGGATGGTCTTTAGTCCATCTATGTGTAGAGGGTTGATGTTGGTATACATTGTGCAGATTCTGAGGGTTCAAATGGTTTGTTGAAGATTTCGCGACATCTGGTGCAGTAGTCTCATTGGAAAACGGGTTGAAGAACGCATTTGGATCAAAATCTGCAGGTGGGGGTACTTCATTCAGAATATCATCAGCTGGTTCATCATTGTTGGAAGCGGTGTGTTCAACTGTTGTGTTGGAGTCAACTGGTGTAGGTGCATCTTCAACAGTAGTTGTTGTAGCAGGTGTATCAGGTATAAGAATATTATCAGGTTGTGCAGCGGAAACAGCGGATACACCAGGAGCACGTTCATCAATATCGTCACTGAACAGAGGAGCAAATAACCTTTCCATTTGTTGACGAGTTAGCTGAGGGTTTTCTTCAGCTGATGATGGGGGTTGAGGGAAGTTTAAACGGTTGTGACCGGGTTCTAAGCTGTTATACTCAGAAGCCATTTCCGTGAGTTCATCGAAATGAGCATGAATCGTTTCCATTACCTCCTTAGTTCGACGATTCCAGATTCGGAAACCTTTAGAATTGTCACAGTATCCAATAAAGACTCCAATATCAGCTTTGGCTTTGAGCTTTCCAAAATCATCACGATCATTATTCGGATAGCAAAGGGATCCAAATACATGAAAGTGTTTGAGGTACGGTTTATAGTTGTGGACAAGCTCGAAAGGTGTTTTGTTGTGGCGTTTTGTGATCATTGAACGGTTTTGAGTATAGCATGCAGTAGATACAGCTTCTGCCCATAAGTAATCTGGAAGTTTAGCATTGATTAACATTGTTCTTGCAGCTTCCACTAACGTTCGGTTTCGTCTTTCAACAACTCCGTTTTGTTCAGGTGTACGTGCAATAGATGTTTGATGCTGAATTCCCACTTTCTCATAAAATTCACGAAGGGTTTTGTTAACAAATTCAGTTCCTTTGTCTGTTCTGATTATTCGGACGGTGTTGCGGAGCTGAACCTGTATTTTTGTGAGAAAGGTGATGATCATTTGTGGAGCTTGGTCTTTGCTACGAAGGAAGTAGACCCAAGTCCATCGTGAGTAGTCATCGAAAATTACTAAGATGTAGCGTTTGCCATTGATCGTTTGCACGCGCATCGGGGCCACACAAATCCATGTGAAGAAGATGGAGCACATGCTGAGAGCTGTGTTCCACCTTTGAAGGAACATGAGCACGAGTGCTTTTCCCTTGTTCACAGGCTGAGCAAAGGTGATCTTTTGAATACCGGAATCGTGGGAGTCCTTCAACTAGTTTGTGTCGAGCAAGGTTGGTGATGGTTTGAAAGTTTAGATGTGAGAGACGACGGTGCCATAGCCAGGATTTTGTGGATGTTGCCTTTGAAAGTAAGCAAATGGGAGAGGAAGCAACCATGTCTTGCATAGAGATAGTGTAGAGACTTGAATTACGCGAGCCAGACATAAGGTCATTTCCATGTAGATCACGAATGAAACAAGTTTTCTCCCTGAAAGCAACCTCCAAATCTCCATCACAAAATTGACCTACTGAAAACAGATTGTGACCGAGGCCTTCTACATAGTAAACCCTGCTGATTTCGATGTTCCCATTAACATAATCTCCGTAGCCCATGATGGCTGCGAAGTGATCGTTCCCGAATCTGACAGTGCCAATGAACTTTGCAATAAAGTTTGATAACAGTTTAAGGTTGCCTGTCATGTGTCGGGAACATCCGCTATCAACAATCCAGAGAATGATATGTATCACCTGCATTACACACAGACGACACAGATGGAATAGAAGTAGATGTGGAACCCGGAATGTTAGAGGGTTCCGAAGCAGGTACGTTAGACATACACACATTGACAATTTTAGGCATCCATTTAAATCCTAGTGTGTTATATATCCATTTCTGCCATCTATAACTACTCTTTGCTTTAGTCTTAGTGAAAACACTAGGTGGTACTACACTCTTGGGAGGTGAAGCGGGAGCTACTGTGATAGCAATGGTTTCCTTAGAATCTAAAGAAGGTGGTTTACCAAGCACTGACTTAGAATGATTAGTGGGCCTAGAGGTATTCCAATTCTTAGGATTCTGTAATCGAGAGATTATAGCTTTAGCAACACATTTGTCATGACAATCAGAATTCATACTCTTTCGACAAATAACACAAGGTGCATCAGTCTGAATATCAAAAGTACTTAACGGTTTAGCATTCGTTACATCACTATTTGTATTACATTTGCCAGACGCAACATCTATAGTGGAAGCAACATGATTTTTATTCAGAGTCCTAGGGTGTTCTTCTACTTTAGCATTCCTTATTGATCTTTTCTTAGGTCGCAACTTCCTATTCTTCGTTTGAGTGCTCCTAGGCTGTGAAGTGCGGACGTTTGGAAAAGATGCAACTATTCCTGTTTTAGTAGAGGGAAACACATTAGCAACTTGTGATTTGGCAGTGAGAATTCTAGGTTCATGATTACTAAGTGTGACTGGTGCTAATCTCTTAATCACAGTAGGCGGAAGTTGTTCATACTTTCCTAACGTTTCCCGTAACTTAGAGATGGTGTGAATCAGATCTTGATTTTCAGAACGAATATTACCAGCAAAATTCATTACTTCTCTAGTGTGAGCAAGATAGTGATCAAGTTCGTTAGATGCTTCAAGTCGAGTCTTTTTGAGTAAATCAAATATGACACCATATTCCTGTTTGACTTTTAAAATTTCTTGTTCATATTTTGAGATTTGACTTTTCAAAGACACGTTTTGATCATCCAGTTGCTCAATTTTAGGATCAGAAGATTTTTCACTCAGTTGAGCTATTTTCTTTTGAAAGCTAAGTTGATGGTTGTGAATATCTTTTTCACATCAATGAAGACGACGTTTTGCATTGTAAATTTCCGTGTGTAATCTTTTATTTTCAGCTTTTAAAGACTCGATCTGAAGCACATTATCGGTGTTCTCAATAGTAACAACAATTTCAACAATATCAGCAGAGATGTAATCAGATGCAAATGGCAAGGCATGAAGTAACACAACATTATGGATATCAGCACAGATAACATCTTCCAAGAGTCGATCAACATCTTTTCTCAACAGTTTCTTTTTGCGTTTAGTGTTAGAAATCGATGTTTCTGTTTTCTCAAAAACGTTTTTCATTACCCCAAGTTCCTTATGAAAATCCTTTTCCCAGGCAATTGCACAACTTTTCAAGTTTTTAACATTAGGTAAAAGATTTTTCTGAAAAATGTCTCTTTGTTCTCGCGCCAGAGGCGATTTAAAATGTTCAACTTTGATTTCAGATCGATATTCTATCTCATGTTGTAAAATTTTGAGGTCAGCCATGAAAATGTCAAAATATCGAAGAATTTTTCGGTTTTCAGGTTGTGAGTTTACTTCACTAATGGAAGGTAAAGGACCATAAGTTTGTGCAAAGTCTGTTTTGGGATTAACAATAGAAGACTCAGGTGTTTTGATGATAACCCTTGGTGTGTTAGAAGAATCCGTTGGTGTGACGAAAGTGACCGCGTTTTTATAATTAAAAGGTTTGTTGTAAACAACATTTTTTAATTTTGATCGACTCTCGTCTTCTGCATCTAATTCCTCTTGATGATGATATTCAACAATACTCATGACAGTATTATCAATTTTGTATTCTGCACTGGAAACTTCAGGAGTTGGTTTGAATGTTTTTAGTGAAAGCTTTGGTTTGTAATCAGCTAGATTTTTTCCATATCCTTTTGGATTGGGTTTTAAGGTAAACTTTTCAATAGCTGTTACGGATTCACCATGTTTGTAAACAACAGTTTTAAACTCTTTAAGTTTGTTTTGCAAGCCGAGAATTTCGTCAAGAAGGTCATCTACCCGATTCGTTGAATGCTTTTTGTATGCGGAGAACTGTTTTTGACAATTTAACAACTCAGCCTTAGCTTTTTGATTTTCCAAGGTGAGAGCGTTAATTTGCTTTTTATGTTCGTGTTTCAGTTGTTCTAATTCAGACAACAAAGCATTCTTCGAGGCGGCTAGATCACGCATCTGTCTCTCTAAATATTTTTCGTTTTGATGAGATTTTGCAAAAGCGGCTTCAAAACCTTTTTCACGGTTTTCTTGAGTTTTGAAAAAATTGAGTTGCATTTGTAAACATTCAAAATCCTTGGTTAACAGTGCATTTTTACTTTTTAATGACTGATTTAATGCATAACATTCTTCCATTTTGATTTTATGGTCTTGAATTAACCGAGCAAAATCCGGATGAGGCAACAGATCATCTTGTTCAATGTGAGTCTCAACATGATCATTCTTGAGATCCTCAAGTACGACCACGGAGTCAATTTGATTATCAAAGGAAACCATAAGGTCATCTTGATCGTCAAATGTAACTACAGGGTTAACTTGAAAATCATCAGAAAAAGATGTAGAAGACTCATTTTGAACAGTCTGATCCGTGCCGGATTCAGATATTGGCGGAGAGATTAGTTCAGATATGATTATGGTTTGTTCGGGTACCTGAGACAAGCCATCAGCGTCATACACTGGGTCTGTATCACTCATGTGCAGCTCATGCATATTAGCCATCAACATAACAGCTGCATTAGCCTGCAAGTCCTCCATATCATCATCTGAGTCTGCATCTGCCATAAAGCTCTGTTCTTTGTCTGTAAGAGATCCACCAGCTTCATCCTTAAGAGCCAAAAGTAAAGCCTCTTTGAAATAAGCACTGCCCCTAGTCCTTGGCTTTGGGCATGCATTAGCCAGGTGTCCCTTCTCATTGCAGTTGTAGCATCTAAGACCATTTAACCGATTCTGAGCATTTCCCTGTTCCACCACTTGAGCTCTGTTGTTATTCCTACCCACAGCATTAAACCCTTGACCACCGCCCATATGACGACCATAATCACGATTCTGAACTTCAACACGTCCATTGTTCACAACAGCTTGAGTCCGTGTGTTAGATGAGGAACGAATACGATTGTTGGATTTGTTGGTGTAACGGCCAAAAGCATTAGCAATCATCACAAATCCTTGTTGCAATGCTTCGAATGGATCGATTTCCTCAGTAGCTTCACTGACATATGCTTGAGCATTGTTGCTGTATGGAACCAATTGATTTTGTTGAGGTTGAGGTTGTTGCTGTGAAGATGTGTTTGAAGCAGTTGGTTTAGTTGCTGGTTGAGAGGGATAATTCTGTTGAGCATACAAGGCAAGTTGTTGATTGTCCGGTTGTGACTGTTTAGCAATTTGAGCACGGAGAATCCTTTCCCAGTCAACTTCCTTTTCATGAGGCTTCAAGTAATCGTACAACAATCCATAAGTAGAATGATGCATATTCTTCGCTTGACGGAGAAAAATGACATACTTCTCCCATTCTGGACCAAGACTACTCAGGAACTTAGTATTCACTGCAATTATTGGCATGATGATGTTGTGTTTATCCAAATCATTGATGATATCTGAAAATCGATGATGATAGGACTCTAGTGTCTCTCCAGGTTCAATCATGAAGTGTTCATAAGCCAAGTAAATTTTGGATTCCAAATCCTCCTGATTGAGTACAGATCCTTCCATAAGAAGACGAATATGATCCCACATTTTTTGTGCAGTCTTTTGAGCATCAACACTACGAAGAATTGGGTTTGGTAATCCTAAGAGGATGTATTCCATTGCAAGTTCATCAGCTTCATAGTGTAGAAGTTCGGTAGGATTTAAATCTGCAACAGTAGCAATGTTGGTTTGTTCATCTCTTGGTGGAACAGCAGTAGGATCTCCGGGTACAATGACAGTAGGCATCTCAAATGGACCTTCCAAGATAACCTTCTTTAAGAACTTTCCATGTGGCTTCTTTAGATCACAAAACCTAAAGAACCGTATCACCCATTGATCGTAATTTCCTGGAGTGAGCATTGGAGGTCTATCAAGTGATCCAGCTTCATGAATTGATTGTTGGCTGCATAAAGCTTCACACATCTTTGCAAACCAAGTGGGTTCCTTCATAGTGTTCCTTGATGGATGTTGATTGAAATCGTTTGTGTAGGGTAGAGCTTGAAGACTTGGTGGTGGTTGAACCATTTGTGGTTGTGGAATTGCACCAAGTTGTGGAGTATGTTGCTGATTAAATTGTTGTTGATAAATAGCTTGTTGTTGATTCCATTGTTGATGTTGTGGAGTTAATTGTTGTTGTTGTTGATGATTATAAGTGTGAGGGAAATAGTTAGAGTATGGTGGTTGAGACATGATGATAAACTTGTGTGGTAAAAATGGATCTTTGTAGTCGAATGAACCTTTGTTGATGAAGTGTCCTTAGGCGTAGAAAAGACAAGAACCAAGTAGCACTTATGCGTAAAAACACCAAAAGTTACGCGTAACAATGAGGAGTTACGCGTAGGTTTTAGCTTACGCGTAAGTAGGAAAAACACTAAAGTTAAGCGTAGACAACAGTTAGGCGTAGAAACGTAGGCGTAGGATTACCTTATGCGTAGACCGTAGTTTACGCGTAAAGTGAATCTTATGCGTAGGAATTCTACGCGTAAGCTTATGCTTATGCGTAATTTTAGGGTTTTTGCCCAAATGATCTTTTACACTTCACAGTGCAAAAGATATCCAAAGTCGACGTATTTTCAGACTTATCCAAGTAAGAAAACACGGATTAAACCAGAAAATTGAAGATCAAACCAAGGAACAATCTTACGCGTAATATTAGGGTTTTGATACGCGTAGGATTACTCGTAACTTTGATTCTGCCCAAATGTGTTTCTAAACCAGTTTTTTGTTATGGAATAGCTTCAATAGTACCAAAAGAACACAAAAATGTGAAATTTGATGTACCAAAACTGCTAGACGGGTTACGCGTAGAACGACACCCTCGAACAAAAACAAGCTTAAAAACGTAAATCCACGCGTAAAGTTTGAAACTTTTTGCCAAAAACACGTATTTTAACACCTCAAAACATTGAAAGTACAAGAATCTTGGATTAAAAAGTGTAAAAAACGAGTTTTTAAGATAACCAAAGATTGCGTTATCTTTACGCGTAAGATCCAAAACTAAAACTTCAAAAACAAACGAGTACACCCAACTATTTGGCGATTGATACCTGATGAGTATTTGGACACTCATCAATCCCCCACACTGAGATATTGCTAGTCCCTAGCAATGATTTGAGAAAACCTTGATGGATTTGAAAAACTCTTTACCAAAAGCCATCACTTCTGGAGTAGCCAATTGTTTTGATTCAAGTAAGAATCTTGGTACAACGATAACCAGATGATTTATTGGCAAATCATAAACCATATAACGGATTTGATGTGTCTTTACCAGAAGCCGTACCCTTCTGGACTAGCCAACTCTTAGATAAATTATTAGAATTATCTTTGGTGAGCTGATTACCAATTATGGATTTTCCACTGCCTTTACCACAAGCCATAACCTTGCGGGCTAGCCAACTCATTATCTTTTGAGGATGATGGGGAGCTGAGAAACCATACAATTTTGGGCAAATTGCAAGCCATATAAACGGATTTGAGAAATCTTTACCAAGAGCCGTTTGCTCCTGTATTAGCCAATTCTTTTGTCTTACAGACATGGCGGACTGATAACCAAATGAGAAAGTGTAGAACACTTACTCCAAAAAAAAAAATTTTGGCCAAAAACGGGGGAATTGGGTAGATAATATATATGAAATTCGTGAGAATTCCCCCCCACACTTAGAAATGAATATTGCCCTCAATATTCAAAGTACCGGCGGTTATGCCGAAACAAAGAACGTGAAAGGGAAATATTACGGCCATTTATTTAGAAAGATTTTTTTTTTTTTTTTTTTTTTTTTTTAGAAAGAATGAGGATATACAACAGCGTGGGGAAAACTCCCCCACACTAGGGTGGTAGAAAGGGGATAAGAAGACAGAATTATGGGTGAAAACCCATATGGTGCATGCTAATGTTTTTGATTCCCGAGTCACTAGCTTGACTCGATCCCCGCATTCATTGGTTCATGGGGAATGTTTGTAAATCCGGGACAACCACAGGGGGAATGTCCTCTCCAAAGTAATGCTTAACTCGATGACCATTCACTTTAAAATTAGGACCATCGGTTTGAGATAACTCAACGGTACCATAAGGATAAACCTTAGCGATAGTGAATGGACCAGACCAGCGGGACTTGAGCTTTCCCGAGAAAATCTTCAATCTGGAATTGAAAAGAAGGACTCGATCACCAACGTTGAAAACGCGGTTCTTGATCTTGGAGTCATGAATCTTCTTTGTCTTTTGCTTGTAGATCAAAGAGTTCTCATAAGCTTGATCACGAAGTTCATTAAGTTCATTCATTTGAACTTTTCTATGATCACCGGCTGTCTGTATATCAAAGTTTGCATGTTTTAAGGCCCAGTAAGCCTTGTGCTCTAACTCAATAGGAAGATGACATGCCTTTCCGTACACTAGCTTGTATGGAGTACACCCGATAGGTGTTTTGTAAGCTGTACGGAAGGCCCAGAGTGCGTCATCAAGCTTATCCGACCAGGATGCACGATTTTCGCCTACTGTCCTTTCAAGAATCCTTTTAAGACCACGGTTTGAAACTTCCACCTGCCCACTTGTTTGGGGGTGGTATGCAGTGGAGAGACGGTGGGTAACACCATATTTTTGCATGACTCTTTCAAATTGGTCA
>BPTQ01000004.1:310955912-311067122 GCA_019973895.1 Chrysanthemum seticuspe | reverse complement strand
AAGTTCGTTATATTTGGTTTTCTTCACAAGTAATCATTACATAAAGCCTATAGATTTTGAAGAATCATTGATGTACATGCATCACTCAAGGGGAAGTGGTTGATTTTTACTATTGTTGATCATTATTACTACTGCTAGTTGAAGTTTTCTATTGTTTTGAATCCATTTTTCTAAGGGGAAGAGATGTTTGAGTGACATGTTTAAGTCAAGGGGAAGATTGTTTCATTCATGGTGAGATTTAATTATCTCAACTTCTGCTACTTCGTCTAGGGAAGTTCGTACAAGAATCGTATTTGTTTTGTCATCATCAAATAGGGGAAGATTGTTGGGTCTATTATAGATTTAATGATACAAAACAAGAAGAATGAAACATGAAGGACTAAAAGTGACAAGAAGGGAAACTACAAAAAGATGGAGGATTTGGAAGATTCTAGAAGATATGCTTAAAAGAATATTTAGTTTCCTAATTGTATTGTTTCCTAATTATATTATGATTCCTCTTGTAAACCCTAGATGTCTCTAGTATATAAAGAGACATAGGGTCATTAGTTTTAACGTACGTACAAGATGTAGACGTCTAAAGGTGTGTGTGTGTGGGAACCTAGGCATAGGGACTTGGGAAAACGCCTAGGGTTTAGTGGTTTAGTTAGTTAGTGTTAAAGATCAAGTCTTTGATCTTTATTATTGTTTAGTTAGTTTATGATAATGAAAAACCTTGTTCATTATAACGTTAATTCTTATTGAATATCCCGCTTTCGTTATTATGTGTTCCTAGATATAATATTAGACCTCGTCTAAGAGCTTACAATGATCTTCACATGACAATCTATTGATCCTGTGTTATTCACTGACACAGAATGTCTCATCCTTTCCTCTGACTTCAAACCTATTGATAATGACATGGTAGTACTTAGAGTACCAAGGACAAATGATGTGTATAGCTTAGACATGAAGAGTCTACATTCTTATGGAAGAGCCACATGTTTGGTGGCTAAAGCAACATCTGAAGAGGCACATCAATGGCATAGAAGATTGGGCCATGTTAATTTCAAGAACATCAACAAACTGGTCAAAGGCAATCTAGTTAGAGGTTTACCTTCAAAGACTTACAAGAATGATCAGTCATGCTTGGCATGCAAGAAGGGTAAACAACACAAAGCTTCCTGCAAGAAGCTTGAGGAAAGAACTATTAGAGAACCATTGGAGCTGTTACATATGGATTTATTTGGACCTGTCTCTGTGGCAAGTTTAAATAAGAAAAAGTACTGTTTGGTTGTTACAGATGATTGTAGTAGATTCAGTTGGGTTTTCTTTTTGGGCTTTAAAGATGATACCTTTGATGCTATTCAGACACTGATTATAGCACTTGAAAACCAATTAAGACTCAAGGTTAGAGGTATTAGATGTGATAATGGAACTGAATTCAAGAACAAGCCTATGGATGACTTTTGTGCGAATAAAGGCATAAAGAGGGAGTTTAGTATTGCTAGAACACCACAGCATAATGGTGTTGCAGAGAGGAAGAATAGGACTTTGATTGAAGCAGCAAGGACAATGCTAGCAGGTTCCCATCTACCTATTCAATTTTGGGCAGAAGCTGTAAGTACTGCATGCTATGTACTTAACAGAGTCTTTGTCACCAAACCACAGATGAAGACACCCTATGAATTGCTGATGGGCAATAAACCCAACATTCATTTTATGAAGCCTTTTGGATGTCCTCTTACTATTTTAAACACCATTGATAATCTGGGGAAGTTTGATGGCAAATCAGAAGAAGGATACTTATTGGGTTATTGCACTAACAGTAAAGGCTTTAGAGTCTACAACAGTGTTACTAAAAAGATTCAAGATTGTCTTCATGTTGAGTTTTTAGAAGATCAAGACAATGAGAAAGGTAAAGGTCCTGATTGGATGTTTGATCTTGAGGTTTTATCTCCTTCATTGAACTATGTACCTGTTAGAGAAGAAAATCAACCAGTGTACAATGGAGAAGATTTACAATATGTTGTTCATGAAGTTCATATTCGACCTGATGCTGTTCCTGATGAAGATCCTATAAGTCCAAAACAAAATACTGATGTTCTTAAGCAAAGTACTGATTCTTCAAAACAAAGTGCTGTTGCACCACAATCCTCATTAACTGCTGAGGATCAATCTATTCTAGAGGAACTTAATCAGATGCTTCTCCAAGATGTATTAGCACATTCTTACACTGATGAACAAAGGAGAGCTTATGAAGAGGCAAAGAAGAAGACCAAGACTGCAGAGTTCTCTCACAGTACCTCTGACAGTACTTTCAATCAAAGTACTGCTGCACTTGTTGCAGTACTTTAGATGATTTGGATGATCCTACCATGCCTGGGTTAGAAGACACTGATGATGAGCTTGACGAAGAAGGGATTGGTTTAGTTTTACATGGTGATCTCATAACTGTATAGGAAACTGAAGAAGACAGCACTGATGATATTTGGAAGAATCAAGAAAGCTGGGAAATTGTTTGCTGGAGATTCTTTGAAGAGTCTGGAGTTCATGTTTTAGAGCTGGAAAATGGAACAATGATACACATGTTTGCAGAAAGAAGATACCCTCTCACAGTTGATCTCATGAGAAGAATGTTAGAGCATGGATTGGAAGTAGAAGAGGATAATGAAACTGCTTGCATGGTTATCAACTTGTTTATAAACTGGACTACCATTGCTGAAGATGATCAATAACTGGTATGAATTTTATTTGAATAAATACTTTTTGATAAATCAGTACTTTTATTCAAAGTACTGCTGATCAGACAGTACTTTTATCAAAGTACTGTTTGCAGAAATAAACCAGTTAAATGAATTTTAGAAGAAACCTTTTGCTTATTAATAAATATTTTGAAATAAAGGTTGAATAAATGGTTTTTGTGATGATAACATCAATAGGTTATCAATCCACCATGGTTACAAAAGGATTGACTAATCCATGAGCAAACGGCTCTGGTAAAGATATATCAAATCCGTTTTTAGTTGACAACTTGCTAATAAGTTGGATGGTAATCAACTCACCATATCAGTAATGTGAAGAGTTGGCTAGCCCACAAGAAAATGGCTTGTGGTAAAGGCTGTGGAAAAACCATTATTGGTAATTAGTTCACCATTCGATAGAAGGACTAACTAGTCCAGAAGGGTACAGCTTTTGGTAAAGACAAAACAAATCTGTTGATAGCTGGTGATTTGCTAAAAAATCATATGGTTATCAATGTACCATGGTCTTACACACCAAAACATTTGGCTACTCCAGAGATAATGGCTTTGGTAAAGAGATCTAAATCCATTAAATTTTCAATGATTCACTTGGAAGTCAGGAGAATAGTATGCAACTTAAACTGAATTAATGTACAATTTGTCATTATGTTGCTGTGTTGCTGAAAAGATGGAGATTGCTGGATGCTTCTGTGAAAATAACAATTCTAAGAGATACTTTGACAAGGACAGATGCTACAAAGATAAAATCTAAAGACTAAGAAACAATCTGTTTTTAAAGCTGAAAATATTAAAGACATATTCATAAAGGAACTTGAAGTCAAGCAAGTAGAATTCAAGTTAGGGGAGGATTGTTGGGATATGAAAGTGCTGAAGACATGAAAGTACTGAAGACTGCAAAGTACTGGAAGAAGTCAAAGAGTCAAAGTACTGCTAAAGACAAAGTCAAAGTACTGCACTATGAAGTCAAAGTACTGCAAGAATAAAAGAACTGTTATATTCGTTTATGGAAAGAATTGTATTCTATGTTTAGATTACTTGTCGTACAAGGTTACAAATTGTAAACCGACTAGGATATCCTTGAGCCTATAAAAGGACTCCTAGATTGGCATTAGAGTTACGACGATTCCAAAAAGAGTTTTAGAGTTTACGAATTAGTGTTTTAGAGAAAAGTTCAATTATCTTAGAGTTGTATTAGAGTATCTGCATAATAAGCAGATTTAGAGTTTATAATAAAAGTTATTCTTCTTAGCTTTATTAAGTAAATTCCGCGTACTTGATAAAGATTGCTCAGTGTTTCTTTGTTAATAACTTAGGATTTATCCGAGGTTATTAAACCTTAACAAGCTAGTTTAAGTTAGTTTGATTAAAGTATATCGATCCAACACAAGACCAATTGACATTCGCGTCATTGATCTCAAATGGTTATGGAAGAACAAAAGGGATGAAGAGATGACTCTTGTGGCCAAAGGATATAGACAGGAAGAAGGGATAGACTTTGAAGAGTCATTCACGCTGGTAGCTAGACTTGAGGCAGTCAGGATTTTCTTAGCCTATCCAGCTCACAAAGACATCATGGTTTATCAGATGGACATTAAGACAGCATTCTTGAATGGTTCAAACTCAAAAAGGCAATCTATGGTTTAAAGCAAGCTCCGAGAGCGTGGTATGATGAACTGTATTCTTTTCTGATTCTAAACAATTTCACCAAAAGAACGGTTGATCCTACCTTGTTTACACAAAAATGCAAAAATGACATTTTGATTGTTCAGATTTACGTGGACGACATCATTTTTGGGTCCACTAATCTGAATCTTTCAAAACATTTTGAAAATCTCATGAAAAGCAAATTTGAAATGTCCATGATGGGGGAACTAAAGTTTTTTCTTGGTTTACAAATACATCAGTCCCCACGTGGAATTTTTATAAATCAAGCTAAATATACAACTGAGATTTTGAAAAATCATGGTATGGATAATTGTGACTCGGTCGGAAAACCAATGGTAACTTCACCAAAAATTGGCGCTGATTTTTTTGGGAAACCTATCGATCCGAAGAAATATCGGAGCATGATTGGTTCTCTCATGTACCTCACTGCTAGTCGACCCGATATTCATTTTGCTGTTTGCTTATTAGCACGGTTCCAGGAAAAGCCTACCGAACTGCACCTCAAAGAGGTTAAAAGGATCTTTTGGTACCTGAAGACATCCATTCACAAGGGTCTTTGGTATCCGAAGGAATCCGGATTTGATCTAATTGCCTTTTCAGATGCGGACCACGCAGGTGACCAAGTTACAGCAAAAAGTACATAAGGAGGCGCACAATTTTTGGGTGAAAAGTTAGTAAGCTGGTCTTCAAAGAAACAAGATTGCACTGCACTTTCAACCGCTGAAGCTGAGTATGTGTCTCTATCTGCATGTTGTGCTCAACTTCTATGGATGAGAACACAACTCACAGATTATGGCTTTACTTTCGATACAATACCTATGTATTGTGACTCGAAAAGTGCCATAGCCATCTCATGCAATCCTGTTCATCACTCAAAGACAAAGCATATCAGAGTACGCTATCACTTCATAAAAGAACATGTGGAAGAAGGTACTGTTGAATTATTTTTCGTGAAGACAGATTACCAACTCGCCAATATATTTACTAAAGCCCTTCCAAAAGAAAGGTTTGATGATTTAGTTCGACGAATTGGAATGCAAAGCCTAACCCCTGAGGAGTTAGAATGTCTTCTTGAATCTTCTTGAAAATGATTTTCCAAAAAGCTTCGCTGTAATTACTTTTAAAAAACAAAATACAAAATTGGAAAAATCAACAAAAGCAAAATATAAAAATATAAAACTCTCAAAAATACAAAAACAATACAAAATCAAAAATCCAAAAATATTCTTCTCACGACATGTCTCTTGTATAATCGATATTCTGTACGTTTCTAGAAATGTCATTCAACAATGATACGGGCATGTACAGATGCTTGAGCGAGAGTTCTTTTGATGTTTTCCGAAACATGTCGTTTCTCAAAATTTCTTCAAAAATGGCTTTCGTATACTTCAGTACGAAACCCGGACAAAAATGATGACTTTTGATTATTTCAAATCAAAACTCGTGTTTTTAAAGAAAAATCTAGTGTACGCTTCAGTGCACTACATTTAAACTGGTGAGAAATCATCATCATCTTGAGCACCTTTTCAAGATTGTTCCAAAAGATTTTCAAAATCTTTCAAAATATTTTGTGCTCAAGATAACTCCCTCTAAAACCCTTTAATTGATTATGCTTTATTAAAGGGGGAGTATAAAACAAAAATATTCCAAATTCATGCTTAAATCAAATCCGTTTGTCTCCCCAAAAGATTCTAAAATGTTGTTTACTCCGTTGATATAAAAAATATCACGAATATGCTATTTTTGAGGGGGAGGAGACGTGATTAAAATGTGATCAAATAGTTTAATGATCGTTGTTTGAATATCAAAATGAGCTCGACTCAGATGAAACCATTGAATTGACGAGAAATAATGTACCATCTCGAGAAACTTTCTATGGACTTGACCAGGACGGGTAATAATTTCAAGCTAGTTCTCTAGTGATGTAAACGTGTCTCGAATCGGTCTTGTTCATTTAAAGTCGATCAATTCAAAAAGTGCGAACTCTACCCTCTATGTGCAGATTTCTGTCAAAACTTATAAGCACATGTGAAGGGGGAGTGTTTCTGAAAATATGAAACTCTCGAAGTGTTCCAAACATGTTTCCTATCAAAAACACTTTGAGAGATTTTCAAGAAAAATGGTTTATGGCAACAATAGGACAGTCATGGAGTTATAAGGTGACTAAGGATAGGTAAATCCGTCCTATGATCCACCAGAGCCGGAGGGATCTACCTAAGAACATCACCAATAGTTAGTATTAGAAGTCCTTAGGTATGATTGAAAAAAGGAGTAATATGAGAAAGGAGAAAGAAGGGGTTGAAGAATTAAAACGAAATGTAATGAAAAAGGGTAAAAATAAATAGCCCTCCATAATCAACCTTAGGGCAGAAACCGGGTTCAATTCATATACTACTGGTTGTCACAAAGATGACACTGGTATTGAAGACAAAGACGTCATGGACCCAGTGACGCACTGCACTAAACCTTCTAGCCACTCAATTCCTCTTAAAAGGATTTGTTTCATTCTCACTGGGAACCCTACATAATCTATCGACTTTCTCTTAGAGATCGTTGGTATTGAAGAAGGAGACCCTCTCCCTAGTCTCCGCTCAGGAAAACCAAAATGCACTATTGAGTCTAGAGCCACGAGATTCATCAAAAGATCTCATAGGAACACTTGACATGACATCGCTTGCTGTTCATCTATAAGGACACAAGTGATATACTCTAGAGTCCTACACAGATCTTAGCAATGTTTGAATGGAAACTCCTGCCAGGGTCAACATCAAGCAGCCCTGACAGCAGGTCACTTCGGTAACTCCCCGTGGATTACGCTTAGTGTGTCTCAAACGGTCTACAGTCGTGGGGTGATGCTTCGGGGTACCTCAGCGACTCATCTGAACTGTAGGTGTACCTCGGTACATCGCGTTATCTCACTTGTGGGACTCCAGTTCAGGAACGGCCTTTGTAAGAATTAGAGATGTGTTTTCACACTATGCTGTTAACACCCTCGAAATTCAAACTTGTAAGTGCCGGAATCCGCTTATTATTAACCTCTTTTTATGTTTTCTTCTTATGGAAGCTCCGGAGCGAATTGATCGTGCAGATTCTTCACATGCTCATACCAACAACACATGAAAGTTCTCATAAAAATCAAAGGCAACACAAAGTTAAAGATGATTCTTCGTCAATATCAAAGAATCTACAAAGATTAAAGACTCGAGAACTACATCATTGGTAACCAAAAGACAAATAGAAGTGTGAGCATGGTGGAGAAAGAAGTGGAGACACCTAACCAACGAAGTTGACAATGGCAGACAACACCATTAACCGATCACAAAGAATGAAGGAACAACAAATTAAGACTATTCTATATCTACACACAAAGTTCAAGCTCGAGAAAAGTAAAGAACTAATCAAGTGGAGCATCTTTTGAATGACCAACCCTTAGGGGGAGATTGTTAGCCTTAATAGTTTTTATTAGAAGTGATGGTCATTCACATTTAGGAACTTCGGAACGTGTGTTAAATATCGCAATAGAATAGTCAACGGGCTCGTGGATTGGGCTAAACTAAATGGTTAGACGTTTAGATAAGCTAGCCTTGTATAAGTTCATGTAACCCACTCCAATCCAACCCATATCCACGGCCCATGCCAAGCCCATTAGGGTAGTGTTGTAAGGAACTATAAATACCCCTCAAAGTCTCATTTGAGGGGTGTGCTTGAGTGTGTGTGTGTGTGTGTGTGTGTGTTTTCATTTGAATATACAACATTTTGTTTTCATCCTTCTCTCTTCACATACACGTTTTTATAACATTCAAGTCACCATCTTTCTCTTAATCTTTATTTTTTATTTACGCATAACGTTTGTGTTTGTTTCATGTGTTCATCTTGTGATAAGGTGGTATACGCGTAAGGTTGGTGTAATAAAGTGGTCCTACAGTTATGGTGCAACCAGTTCAAGGAAGGCAGTATGAACAAGGAAGAGGTGGAGGGTATGTGGCTAATCAGAATCGTGGAATAAATGCCAATCAAGGACAAGTAAATCCAATCAAGTGCTACAACTGTGGTGGTGATGGACACATTGCAAGGAACTGCACATCTCCAAAACGCCCTCAAAATACAGAATACTTCAGAGACAAGATGTTGCTTGTGCAAGCTCAGGACAATGGTGCAGTTTTGGATGAAGAGGAGTTGTTATTTCTTGCAGAGGGGAATGCTAAGACATATGATGCAGATGTGGATGAGCAGCCAATTCAGGAAATAGGTCACAATTATCAAAATGCCTTTCAAGTTGCCGATTGTGATGCATATGACTCTGATGTCGATGATGAACCTACTGCCCAGACAATCTTCATGGCTGGCATTTCTCCAATGGTCTCTCCAAAGGTCTCATCATCAAAGCAAGCTGGCCCATCAAAAGAATCAATCATCTCAGAGGTATTAAAATTATATGATGAAGTTGATGAGCAAAAGATACATGACAAAGTGCAATCACATGAAACTTGTGAAACAAATATTGTTAATATGGGTAATAGTAATATTGTCCCATATGATCAATATGTGATCCAATATGAAAGTGTGATTGAACCAAGTGATGCATCTTCTTCAGTAAATGATGATTATGTTTTTGATGAATACACTCCATGTGCCCCTATGATTCTGTTATATCTGAACTTAATGCCTATAAAGAACAAGTTGCCATTTATGAACATCGCACTAAGTTTGAGTTAACCACTCGTGAGCAGGAAATGGATGACCAAATGCGTACAATTATTAGAAAAAGTAACTTTAGGGAAGAAATACTAAAACAAGAGCTAGATTCCTTAAAAGAAAAGCTTAATAAAACGGCTAAGCAAAAATAAGAACTTCAAGAAAATGTGAAAGTGCTTAAGCAGGAATTTAATGCTAAGGAATCAAAACTTTTAAATGAATTTTCCAACCTAAAAACTTTGAAAAACAAACTTGAAAATAAATTGTACGTACAAGGAAACACCATTCAGACTGCTTACATGATCACTAACCATAGAGTTCTAAGTGACAAACATAGTGGTGCATTAGTTGATAAACCAAACCCTGAGGCTTGTAAGAAAGCTAGAGAAGCACATAAGGTAATTTATGATGGCAATGAAATCCTTAAGCCAAGACAGAAACCTAGTTGCGCTGAGAATACCGAGGAAGATAAGCAGTTAGAAGAAGTCACTAGAAAGAAATTGGATGAAAAACTTAAGAGCCCTTCATGCATAGAAAAGAAAATCAGTTATAAAACACCCAACTATGCTAAGGATAATTGGATTGCATTTAAAAAGTTTAGACCTCAAACACAGCTGACCCCTAAACAAGTGTTCTGGAAAAAGGATATGGAAATGAAAAAAACTGATGAGTTTGTTGAACAGAATCCCCCATGTAGGAGAATGCTTCCTGCCACTGTATATCCCCCAATACACCAATGTATTTAGTTCCTAGATCTATTCCCACTAAGAGCAAGACATTAATCAGTCAGTATGTTATTTATCAATTATTTGTTGATTTTGAGAAGACATGTAAGAAAAGAATCACACCTACTGGGATAAATAAAGGGGAGAGGGGTTTTGAGCAAACTAAAGAATGCTATTTAAATGAGGTCATGCCTTTATTTAAACAATTAAAAGGTCAATTTGAGAGTCTTAAAAAGGGGATGGATTCAGATATTAAAGAAATAGAAAAGAATTTGATGCAATGATAGTTGAGGTCAATGACTATGAGCGTGAATTAAAATATAATGAGATTGAAAGGAAGAACTTGCATACCTTAAATGTATCACTCAAGATGTGTTTTACACTACCACGAATTGTTCAATTAATGCATCTCAATTTCTTGAATTATCTGTTGCTCTGAAAGTCTCCCATGATCGTGTCATTGAGCTTGAGAAAACTAACTCTAAATTGCATGAGAAAGTTGAACGGGATGATCATGATAACCTGGTGAAACAGTTTTCTAAATTGGAAGTTGAGCATCTTGCTTTGCAATTAAAATATCAACATCTAAAAGAAAATGTTAAAACCTCAAATATCAAGACATCCTTGGATGCTCCTGAATTTGATGCAGTTTTTGAAATCAGCAAACGTGATGAACAGATTCAAGCTCATTGTAACACGATCAGAAAAATGAGAACCCAAATTTCACAATTAAAGGGTGAAAAGAACAATGTGACTGGCTCCCAAATTCCTCCTCCTTTAGATTCTCAGTGTTCTCAAACTTTTCATCTTCAAAACTTGGTTAATGTTTTACAAATGGAAAATGAGAGTTTTCTAGAAGAAAATGAAAAGGTGAAACAACACTTTAAAGAGTTATATGATTCAATGAAAGTCACTCGTGACAAGAACAACGAAATAATAACGTCTTTACAAAAGGAAGTTGAGAATCTGAGGAGTCAGGTAAAAGGAAAAATGCCACTTGTCTTTAATGAGAATGTTGCATCAAAGTCATCTGCAGACTCTAAATATACTGTGACTATTAAATACATTCCTCCTCATCTTAGAAATAACGAACTTGTGTTTCATAACTATTTCGCTTGCCTTAAGGATAGTCTAGAATGTCTCCGAGAGATTGTAGAAGAGGATTTCATAAATAAGCCACTTGATAGAGAAATTAGGTTTGCTTTCATTCAGGCCAAATGATCTCAGGAGCTGTTAGAATGTTTAAGAGCAACGTGTCCTAAATCTTTTTATGAGAAAGGTAAAGCTGTGATGCCTTGTTCTATGCCTAGCATTAAGAAAGTGAATTTTAATATGCCGTCGAGTAGCTCAGATCCCAACACTTCTATGCCTAGTATTAAGAAAGTGAACTCTAGAGTGCCTTCAATTAGTTCAGATCCCTGCACGTCTAGTTCAGGAATGTAAAAGGTAGCTCAACCAACTAATGTTCCCATAATTCCCTCTACAGGAGTAATCAGTGACACAAATGCAAGCGGGTCAAAGCAAGATAGGACCTCGCAAGCTAAGAATGTGCAATGGAAGAAAGTAGAAGACCACCCTAGGAACATTAAGTTTGAGTTGAATAAAACGAATCGTGTTAATTCTAGTATTAGCTATAAGCGTACTGTAATTAATTCGAATTATGCTACTTTTGGTAAAACATGTAATGATGATTGTTTGGTTTCTGTTACTAATCATGAATATGGTGTGAATGAGTTGATTAATGCTGTTAAATGCCCTGTTAAGATTGTTAATGCCAAAAATCAAGCTAAGAAGAGTAGAAAGCAATGGCGGAAGAAGGTTAGAAAACATTGGAAACCCACAGGAAGGAAATTTAGTAACATAGGTTATCAGTGGATACCTACTAGGCGCAAATTCAATCTTAATGAGATGTGCCCTAAATTATCTAGATCAATGCCCATTAGGAAATGGATGCCTACTGGTAGAGCTATTCCTTTAAGAAGTGAACATACTTTGAATAGGTCAAATACAAACACTAGCACTGTATCTATCTCTGATGATTCCATTGTTTCTACTTCTGATGTGGGTGTTCCAATCACTATTACTAACCAAATGGAACCCATTCTTGCATGGGGATCCCAATTATCTAGTTATCCACTTTTGTTTGTGTTCAACTGCAGATCGTTCAAATCGTCCTGTGGTACTTGGACTCAGGCTGTTCCAAGCATATGACTAGAGACCGATCGCGGCTCATAAACTTCGTGAGCAAATTCATCGGGACTGTTAAATTCGGGAATGATCATTTCGGTGCAATTATGGGTTATGGAGACTATGTTGTTGGCGATAGTTTAATCTCCAGGGTATATTACGTTGAAGGTCTTGGTCATAATTTATTCTCTGTCCGTCAATTCTGTGATTATGATCTAGAAGTGGCATTCAGAAAACATACCTGTTTCGTTAGAGAACTTTATGGTAGAGAAATTTTAAGAGGAACTCGTGGTTCAAAGCTATACACCATCTCTATCGAAGATATGATGAAGTCTTCTCCAATTTGCTTGTTGTCAAAGGCTTCGAAAACAAAGTCATGGTTATGGCATCGTCGTCTAAATCACCTGAACTTCAGCACCTTAAATGATCTTTCCAGAAAGGACTTAGTAATAGGCTTACCTAGACTAAAGTATGAAAAGGATCATCTTTTTTCAGCATGCCAATTGGGAAAAAGCAAGAAGTATGCCCACAAACCCAAACCTACAAACTCAGTTATGGAAGTTCTTCATACCATTCACATGGATTTATGTGAACCCATGAGAGTGCATAATATTTTTGGGAAGAAATATGTGTTAGTTGTGGTTGATGATTACTCTCGATTTACTTGGGTTAAGTTCTTAAGGACAAAGGATGAAACTCCAGATATCATCATTAAACTTATCAAACAGCTGCAAGTTCGACTTAACAAAACTGTTAGAATCGTTCGGACAGACAATGGTACTGAGTTTGTTAATAAAGAACTTAGTGAGTTTTATGAAAGTGTTGGAATCAGTCATCAAAGAAGTGTTCCACGAACTCCTCAACAGAACGGTGTAGTTGAAAGATGAAATCGAACTCTTGTGGAAGCCGCAAGAACAATGCTGATTTACTCAAAGGTTCCAATGTTTCTCTGGGCTGAAGCCATCGCCACTGCATGCTATACTCAAAATCGATCCCTAATTCACACTTCTCATGGAAAAACTCCATATGAACTTTTCCACAATCGAAAACCTAATCTTTCATTCCTTCGTGTGTTTGGTGCATTGTGTTATCCAACTAATGAGGGTCAAGACTTAGGCAAACTTAAAGCTAAAGCGGGCATTGGAGTATTTGTAGGATATGCACCAAGCAGAAAAGGGTACCAAATCTACATCAAAAGAACCCGAAATATCATGGAAACCATTCACGTTACGTTTGATGAGCTGACCGGTCAAATGGCTCCAGGACAACCCAGTTATGGACCCGCATCACAACCTTCATCTAGTAGTCCCATCAGTTCTAATCTTGTACACGATTCTTCGCCAGCAACTCCTTATGTACCTCCTTCAGAAGATGATTTGAAGAAATTGTTTGATCCAATGTTTGATGAACACTATGAGCCAATTGCTAATGATATGTCAATTCCATCAACAGAGGCTGCTTCTATCCCTGTCAATGAAGTTAATCCTTCAATTTCTATGTCATTAAGTCAAGAAGCGCCTGCTGCTGATCACTCTGTCTCATCAAAAAATCATCAATCATCGAGTGTACATCATGGAATTGTGTCTGGCACCTTTAATGGAGATAATCCCTTTGCTACTCCTGAAGATGCCCCCTTTGAAAACATATTTTCTCCTGAATCATCATCAGAACCATCTTCATTAGGAGAAATCGACTCTGCTACTTCAGTTCCTCAACAACAACCACATGAACACCTTAGAAAATGGACACATGATCATCCAATGGATAACATCATTGGAAATACCTCTCGTCTAGTATCCACTCGCAAACAACTTGTGATGGATTTGGGACACTCTCCTTGTGTCAATGATATTTTGTATAATATTATTAAGCAAGCGGAATTTACTTAAGTAATACTTAGAAGACGAATTATATGATGTAATGAGAATGAACACAAGTTAACACAAAACTCAAGCTCCAATATTATTAATGAAATAATACGAGTGATCTTAACTTATCACTAGGGTTACACCTTGAAGCTTTCGTAGGTAAAACTAATGTGTAAACATACGTACCTAAAACAATGACCTAGGATCTCCTTTTATACAACAAGGAGTCCTTTACAAGGTAAGAATAAAGTTAACATAATAGAATATACACACAATCTATTCTATACTTATCAAGACGCGTTTAACCTTATCATAAACTAATAGCAGTGGTAATAAAGAACTTGCAGTGGGAATACGTTTCCACTGCTAGTGTTAAACCAAGCAGTGTAAACCACTACTATCCGTGGTAACGGATTATTCCCAACAATCCTCCCCTAAACTTATGATTTCTCTGCAAATCAGTAAGTTTCTTCAATATGCATTAATTTCAAGGATTTGGGGAATTCAATCAAAGACTTCACTTCTTTTCTCTTAACTTTTGTATAGCTCTTGAACACTGATCTTGAAGCCTTTGTAATAATGCTCTGACCTTCTCATTCTCTTCATTAACTCTTATATGTAAGCTTAACATTACTATAAGAGCTCCAGCTCTAAGTGGATATTCTTTCTCAGCAAGCATGAAAAAGTCTTCTCCATTAGCTGTAGAGACATGATGAACTTCACATGAATCATAATAAAACCATTTTGTACCAAGACATGTGAATAAGGTTTTCCAGTAATCATCATCAGCATTTGGTTCAAAAAGCCTTCTAAGATATACCCATAACTGCATCTCCTTTTTATCTTTGAGATCTTGAGCATTAAACCTTTCTTGAACTAATTTCCATAGTGTATTAAGGTCATCTCTGTCAAAAGCTTTAATAAGATCTTCAAATGTCATGAATGATGAAGTTTCACCTCCCAGCCTTGTAATCTTCCATGTTTGCAGTGGTTCTGGATAAAAATCTCTGTCTTCAATCATAATCATTTCAGTCATTTGTTCTATAGTGAACTTCTCAGTAGGAATCTCCTTCTCAGTAGACTTTGTATGATCTTTATCAACCTTAGTCTTCTTAATAGTTTGAGAATCACTGACTTTGGCCTTTCTCTTCAATCTAGGAAATATTCTTTCTTCTTCTTCAGAACCCATTGGAATAAAAGATTTATCTTGTTTCACAGTTCTGTAGTAAGCCCTTTCAACTTGATCATCAGACATTCCTTTAAATTGATGCCTTTTCCAGTTACCAATATGACAACAATAAGTCTTCATATATGCAAGTATTTGTGCCTTGGTTGGTTGTCTTTGTTTCTTCTTGACTGAACTGATTACATTATCAAGTGCTTGATTGTTCTTCATTATGATGAAATCCTTCAACTGAGTTGTTCTTTGTTCCTCAGTTAAGGATGCATCAGCAACTATGTCAATTGCCTTTTTCTTGATTTCTGGATTGTTAGCAACCAGAAACTGAATATCTTCTTCAGTAGGAACATAACTAAACTCTGGAGCTTTTTATTTCATTATTGTAGGTTGAACAGTGGAAATTGAATCAGTATCTTCCATTCTGTCCAATCTTTTAGCTTCCAAAAAGCTTACAACTTCCATCTCCTGCAATCTTTTCTTTTCAGTAACTTTCTCAGTAATTTGATCTTCTGCTATCTTCATAGAAATTTCTCTATCACGATCAATCTGAACTTGTCTTTTCTTTGAAATCTTACTTTCAAGTTGCTGTACATCTTCCATAACTGCTTTACCCTTGTTTGTCTTCAATTTATCAAATTCTTCACTTGCAGTGGCAATATTTGGCTCTGCAGTGGAAATAAAATCAGTGGTAAAATCAGGTGCAGTTTGAAAAATGTCTTGATCTTCAAGTTTCTCTCCATGAGTTTCAGCTTCTTTTGCTCCTTTACTTGTATCTCCTTCATCTTCAAAATCGATTTTCCTCCCCTCAGTGTCAGAACCTGTTTTCCTCCCCTGTTTGGAGGAATTTCCCAAATCTTTATCAGTTGAATCACCATTAGAAGGTGAGGATGAAGATGAAATCACCATCTTTGCAGTCTGCCTATGATTTTTCAACCTCTGCATCTCTTCCTTTAAGGTCTGAATCTCTGTCTTTAATAATTGAACATCCTTGGCATGGTTCTTCTTAACAGTAGCCAAGTCTTTTTTATAGAAACTCAACCTGCTTTGCTAATTTGGTACACAAAACCATCAATTCCATTTGGTTGCCACTGCCCTCAGCACTTCCAACTGTGTTACCTGTTGGGAGAGGTGAATCATGGGGCAAAGGTCCAGATTCCTCCATAGTAGGACTAGGTGGAAGTCTAGAACCACCACTGCTTGTTCCTAAACCAAAAGGTTCAGAAACTTGCTGTGTTGTCATGAGAGGAGTTGACTGTTTTGACCTTCTCTCATAGGTTCTTGAAACTGGTGGTGTATAATCAATGTTAGGAACATTAATTATGGGTGTGTTTTGTTCAGTGGATATTTTAGCAAGCATTTGGGGTAGGAGAGGTGTAAAAATCATATTGCCATCTATATTCAAATTTTGAAAAACTTTAGGCTTTAGGCAACTGATTTGATAAATAGTAGTGTGAGGTTGCAGTTGAAATTCATTAAGCGCAGCTTGCATAAACCTTGGATACATTAAAAATTTGGTTCTACTTTGTACATTGCCTTTCATACTTGTAAAAATATAATTTGACCAATTGAAAATCTTATTAGTGACTAGACAAACCAAAGGATAAGCCATGGTTGAACTGAATTGCTCATAAGATGTTTTCTTAGGACTAAGGCAATGTAACAAAGTATGAATCAAAAATCTCCAATGGGGACAAAAACCACTCTTTTTGAAAGTAGCCTTTTTGTCAGTGGTATCATACCCCATGGATGATAAAGTATCATGAATTTCAGACATAGGTAATGTGATGAGACAATTGAGATCATCCAAGTGAAGTACTCTCCTCAAAGATGCCTCAGTAACATCAATAGTTACCCCATCTACAGTGGCTCTGAGAGTATCCACTGTTTCATGTGTATCTCTATTCTCAAGTGTTATGGACTGAGCAGAAGTCCAAAACTGATTGATTTGAGAGATATAAATTGTGGGTTTTAAAAGCAAAGCATACCTTACATGAGTGGTATGAAGAAAGTCCACAATCGCATGAAAAACAGGGCCACTCTTCTCGTTAAACTTTTGTAGGTAGGCCACTAGGTTGTGCTCATCTGCAAAGTTTAAAGATGCCATTGAAACTTTTGATGAAAAATATTATTATGTCAGTAAGAATTGAAAGAATGACTAGCCAATTGAAAAAGAAAGATATATAGGGTTAGGGTTTATAATTATTGTGCAAGTAAAATTATCTTTAGAAAGTATTTATTATTTGGAAAGAAGATAATTTACTTAAAATTTTAACCCTATATATATGACAATCAGTGGTTACTTTCAACGGCTAGTAAAAAATAAATTACTGACACAATAAGTTGTAACGGCTAGAACAACAGTGGTAAAATAACACTGTCAGTGGAAACTGTGAACTAGCAGTGGTAATTTTTCACAAAAATTTCAAAGAGCAGTGGGAAATAAAATCATTAGTAAACTAAACTACTCCCATCATAGTTTTTAGCAAACTACTAGCTATCAACGGATTTGATATGTCTTTACCATGAGCCGTTTGCTATGGACTAGCCAACTCTTAAACATAAAGAATATGGTGAGTTGATAACCATATAGTTTTTGGTAAACTATCAACCATAAACGGATTTGTTAAGTCTTTACCAGTAGTCGTTTGCTCTGGACTAGTTGATTCTTATGTGTATTAGACATGGTGAATCAATAACCATTTGATGTGTATCTCAGATATACACCTTTTAACTCCAAAACTCCTCATCAAATACAAACTTAAACAACAGTTTCAGTACCCAACATCCTCCCCTCAACACTAACATAATTATGGATTAAGCATTCCAATACCTGTGACCAAGTACTGAAATCTTCCCACATCAAGACCTTTTGTTAACAAATCAGCATAGTTGTCATCAGTATGAATTTTGACAACTTGAATTAGTCCCTTTTCATAATAGTCTCTAATGAAATGATGTCTAATTTCAATATGTTTGGTCTTTGTGTGTTGAACAGGATTCTTAATGATGCATATTGTACTGCTATTGTCAATATGAATGATGGTATTCATAAAATTGTACCCATTGTCCAAAAGTTGATTCTGAAGCCATAAAACTTGAGCACAGCAACTTGCAGCAGCAATATACTCTGCTTCAGTTGAAGAATTAGCCACCATTGTTTGCTTCTTGCACTGCCATGACACTAACCTATTGCCAAGAAATTGACATCCACCAGTTGTAGATTTTCTATCCAAGCTAGCTCTAGCATAGTAACTATCTGAGTAAGTAACCAGATCTAAAGGAGAATCTCTGGAGTACCACAATCCCATAGTAGGAAATGCTTTAAGATATCTGAAAATCTTCTTCACAGCAGTCAAGTGAGAGAACTTGGGAGTAACTTGAAACCTTGCACAAGCACACACAGCAAACATAATATCTGGTCTAGATGATGTAAGATACATTAAGGAACAAATCATAGACCTATACATATGCACATCAACAGCTTCACCACTATTTTCCTTAAGAAGTAGATGTGTAGTCTTGTCTGCAGGAGTGCTGGATGACTTTGCATCAGAAAACTTGAACTTCCTTAGTATCTCAGCCACATATTTATCTTGATTGATGAAAATACCATCTGGCTTTTGTAGTACTTGAAGTCCCAAAAAGAATGTGAGTTCACCCATAGAACTCATCTGAAGTTCTTCTTTCATTAGTTTCTCAAAATCTTTGCACATCTCTGGCTTTGTAGATCCAAAAATGATATCATCAACATAAACTTGAACAAGCAGGATATCATTCTTGTCTTTCTTGATGAACAAAGTTTGATCCACTCTTCCTCTATGAAACCCATTTGCAAGAAGATAAGTAGTCAAGGTTTCATACCATTTCCTTGGTGCTTGATGCAAGCCATACAAAGCTTTAACTACCCTGTAGACTTTGTTAGGATATTCAGGGTCTTCAAAGCCTGGAGGTTGTGAAACATAAACCTCCTCATCTATCGGCCCATATAGAAAAGCACTTTTTACATCCATTTGATAGACTTTGAAGCCCATAAAGGATGCATAGGCTAAGAACAACCTAATTGCTTCAATTCGTGCAACTGGGGCAAATACCTCTTCATAATCAATACCCTCCTCTTAAGTGTATCCTTGAGCCACAAGCCGAGCTTTGTTTCTGATAACAATTCCCCTTTCATCTTTCTTGTTTCTGAACACCCATTTAGTACCTATTACCTTCTTGCCAAAAGGCAAATCACAAAGCACCCATACCTTTTGAAGCTTAAATTGGAGCAGCTCTTCTTGCATTGCTTCCACCCAACTTTCATCTTCAAGTGCCTTGTAAACATTCTTTGGCTCCATTTGTGACAGAAAACACATAAATAGACATTCATTCTTGCCTTCATGTATTTTAGATTCATATATTTTACTTATGAATCCATGAACATCAGGCAGCTTTGTTTGTCTTCTAGTCTTCACAGGTGAATAGACATCCCCAATCACATTTTCAAGAGGATGTGATTTATGAACAGTGGTGTGGGGAGTCTGAGGAACTGCAATCTCACTTGGCATATTAGAAATTTCAACATCATTGGATTAAGCTTCCATAGTAACTGGAGTGGTGATTCCCACATCTGGTGTTGCAGTGGAAACACTTTGTCTAACAGTGGAATTTGAATTTCCACTGCTTTCAGAACTTTCAGCATTCAAGTTGCCATCTCCTTCTTTATTCACATCACTAGAAGGATGAACAACTCCAATTTTTAGTAAATAATTATTATCTGCATAGTCCCAAAGAGGTAGACTAAATTCATCTTGATCATCTGCATCTTCTTTGTTTGGTTCATCATCATCAAGAAACTCTTCTGAACCTGCAAAATCAAAAGAAGATGTTCCTGTAGAAACAGGCACATAATTCATAGTATTTGTTAGAGTATCAAGATCAAACAGTCTTGCTAGACCAGTTCCTTTGACATTGACTTTGTTTTCTAGGAACTCAACATGCAGATTCTCTTCAATCTTTTGGGTTCTTAAGTTGAATACTCTGAAAGCTTTACTAACCATGGAATACGCAACAAAATACCCTTCATCAGCCTTTTCATCAAACTTGCCCAGATAATCCAAGGTATTGAGAATAGACACATGACACCCAAATGGTCTCATGAAGTCAAGGGTAGGTGGTCTTCCCCTAAACAATTCATAAGGTGTCTTGTTCTTTGTCATTACAACTAAAACCATGTTTTGCACATAGCATGCAATGTTAACTGCTTCAGCCCAAAAAGTAATTGGCAATTTTGAATCGGCCAACATGGTTCTAGCAGCCTCTATCAGTGTCTTGTTCCTCCTCTCAGCAACACCATTTTGTTGAGGAGTTCTAGCCACACTAAATTCTCTTTTAATACCTTTATCTCTGCAAAACTCATCCATAACTCTATTCTTGAATTCGGTTCCATTGTCACATCTAATGATTTTAACTTTCATATCATATTGGTTTTCTACTTCTGTGATAAATATCTTGAGGATGCCAGTTGTTTCATCCTTAGTTCCAAGAAAGAAAACCCATGTGAACCTACTAAAATCATCAGTCACCACTAGACAGTACTTCTTCAAATTCAAGCTGCTTAGTGATGTAGGACCAAACAAGTCCATATGTAACATTTGAAGTGGGTGAGCAATAGAGTTAACCAACTTAGACCTGCAAGAAACTCTGTGTTGTTTGCCTTTAAGACAAGCCACTCAGGTTTGATCATTTTCAAATCTTTTCTGAGGCAGACCTCTCACCAAACCATCTTTGACAATCTTGTTAATGGTTTTGAAGTTAACATGACCAAGTATTCTATGCCATAACATGGATTCATCCATTGTGGCCTTTGCAAGCAAGCAAGCATAGTCATCTTTAGCAACAATGTTGTTCATATCAAGGCTATATAAATTGCCTTTTCTAGGAATTTTAAGAAGAACTTGACTTTCATCAGGCATCTTAAAATCCTTAGAGAGTACAAAACACATATCTTTGGTAAAAAGAACATTGTTCATTTTGTCACACATTTGTGACACACTAAAAAGATTATACTTAAGCTCTTTTACATAATACTCAGGTTCAAAGTCCAAGTTACCAGTTTTAATAACTCCTTTACCAGCAACTTTACCATTTACTCCACCTCCAAAACTGACATACTGTCCATCATATTGTTCAAAGTCTGAAAGATAGGGCTTGTTGCCAGTCATGTGCCTTGAACACCCACTATTTGTATATCCTTGATCTGATCTTTTGGTCCTTGGATGTTCCTGCACATTAGAGTAAAGAATTAGTTTCTTTTGGGGACCCAAGCCATGATTGACTTGGATCTGCCTCGTGTATCAATATAATTGTATCTATCAAAGGTCATTGATACACCATTGGGATTGGTTGTAGAGGTGTTTCCTTTAGGTTTCCATTCCCAACGTGCTGAGGCCTTCACAGCATTTCCCATGTCCCCCCTTTTCTTGTTCAAAACCCTTGCAGTGGTAACTGTTAATACAAATATCGTCATTAAATGTTATTTATATTTTTGATCTTTACCTAAGTTTTGTTAACGACAAAAGTAAATTTAATTTGTATAAAAGCTTAAAGCTTGTCAAGTTTAATAGATATTAAAACAAGCTTTCTCAATCAATACATTCATCATTCAAGCATTTACATTTAGGATTAGTAACATCTTGATATGACTCTAATTATTATGTATGATAGTAGTTTTTAGAATGTGTTAGGTTCTTAAAACCAAACACTACTTAAGTACTTACATATTTCTAAAAATAGAAATACAACATATGACATCATGTGATGCATCATGGAAATCATTAGAAGATTTCCTTAGATATTTTGTATGGATTTGTACTCTTCATATCTTGCACAATCTCACTTAGATAGAGTTGACTTTGGCAAGATTTGATATCTTGGCTGTCAGACCCGGCGGTACCAAATTGGTACACGGGCGGAACCTTTTTAAGGGTTCCGCGGTCCGTGGACGCTCCTGTCCATTTTGGCTATAAATAGCAATGCCAAGCCAAGTAGTTTTTCATCCCTTTCTAATATACTCTCATACATATCTTCTCTTTAACCTTTCTAACTCAGTTTCATATCATATTAGTGATCTCTTTTGTAGCAAAGAAGATCAAGTCACATTCAAGCTTCAACGAGAAGTTGGAAGTCTTGTTTGTTTAGTGTTGTATGATCTAGTGTTGATTCATACTTCATTGTTGTATTAAACCATCATAATCTTGTGAGTGTGAGTGGTTAGTATTTTAGTCCTCAAAATACATTGTGTGCAGGAGTAGTTGTACCCTTGGAAAGAACTCGACATCTAGCTTAGTGTCGGAAATAGTGTAAGCGAAGTGTAAAGGTTTTCTCCGCCGGTGAAAGGAGCTTGTTGACTAGTGAAGTTAAACTCTCGAGTGTGAGACTCGGGGAGTGGAGTAGGGCAAGGTGAAAGAGTCCTTGTAGACCGAACCACTATAAACAACTTGTTGTGGTTTGATCATTTCTTTCCTTATTTACTTATTACATATTCCTTGCATATTTCATTAACATACTCAAGATCAATATCAATTGATCTTTCAATAAGTTTCAAAACAAAGTTTTTAATTGGTAAACTATTCAACCCCCTTCTAGTTTTCTACAATTGGTACCAGAGCCTCGTTGCTCAAGAATTTCTAAAATAATTTGTATTTTATAAACTTGAAACGATCCATGGATTCTGAAAACTTTAAAGAAGGGTAATCTATGCAAAGACCACCACTCTTTGAAACCAATGGATTTATCTATTGGAAAAACCGTTTTGAAACATATGTAAAATCAAAAGATATAGATCTTTGGTTTGTTATTGTTAAAGGGGATTTTAGCTCTACAACAAAGGATATTTCTATTGATGAACAAAAGAAATTAGTTGCTAAAAATAATGAAGCTAAAATGATGCTTTACAATGCTTTACCTAGAAAAGAATATGAAAGAATTTTTATGTGTGAAACCGCCAAAGATATTTGGGAATCTTTGATTATTACACATCAAGGTAATTCACAAGTCAAGGATAACAAAATTGATCTTCTTGTTCAACAATATGAACAATTTGTTATCCCTGAAGATGAAACCATTGATTGTGGATTTGCTCGCTTTAATACTATTATTACATCACTTAAAGCACTTGATGAATCTTTTCGTAGTAAGAACTTTGCCAGGAAATTTCTTAGAGCACTCCATCCCAAATGGAGAGCTAAAGTGACCGCTATTGAAGAATCAAAAGATCTCTCAAAAATGTCACTAGACGAGCTAATCGGTAACCTCAAAGTACATGAAATGGTGATGGAGAAAGATTCGGAGATCATCAAAGGAAAAAGGGAGAAGATGAAATCCGTTGCTCTAAAAGCAAAGGCGGAGTCAAGTGATGATGACGAATCTTGCTCGGGTAGTGAAGATGAGGAATATGCCATGGCCGTTAGAGATTTTAAGAAGTTCTTTAGAAGAAGAGGAAAGTTCGTAAGACAACCTCGAGAAGAAAAGAAGCCATTCCGAAAAGATCGGGATGACAAAAAGGGTAAAGGTAAAAGAAAGTGTTTTAGATGTGGTGATGTAAATCATCTCATAGGAGAATGTCCCAAGCCACCTAAAAGCAAAACTCAACGAGCTTTTGTAAGTGGTGTTTGGAGTGATAGTGAAGACGATGAAGAATCAAGCAAGGAAGAAATCGCTCTAATAGCACATGAGTCAAATGAGGTACTTTCCGACTCTTCTTACTCTTCTATTGATGATGACACTTTGCAAAAACAATAAAATCAATTGTGTGAGCTAAGTCTAAAAATCATAACTAAAAATAAATTTTTAAAAACCAAAAAGGAATTTTTGGAAAATGAAGTTTATGAGTTAAAAGAAAAAGCAAAACGACTTGAAAAGGGAAAGGCAAATGATGATGGTTGTAAATCATGTCAAGAGCTTAATCTTGAAATAGAAAAACTAAAGCTCACACAAGATGTTTTAATCGAAAATAATTCTAAATTTAAAAGGTTTAACAAAAACATCGCTCTTGCCGATGAAATAGTTAAAATCATAAAACACCAGGAGACATGAATGGGCTAGGATTTAATGAAGTATTAATTCCAAAGAGTCAAAACAAAACGGCCGAAAAGGATGAACAATCTGTCAAAACTGCTGCAGTACAGCACGGACCAGACGGAACCAAAATAAGGGTTCCGTCCGTGGAAACAAATGGTGCCGTGGGTACTTCAGAAGGACAGAATATTCGTAATACGGACCGTACTGAATTTGTCAAAGTAACAAGAAAAACCAAGGATAGTGTTAAACTAAAACCAGCTGTTACATCAGGAGTAGGACTTGCTAAAAATGAATTTATATCAAAAACCACTCAACAACGATATAAAGCACCTTTTGCCAAACGCCCCTTTCCTAAAAGCAACCACAACATACAACCCAACTACCAACACAATGATTGGAATCAAAACTTCCCTAGACCATATCAAACTCCAGATTACATGTCATGGAACTCTTACCCATCGTTTCCATACATGAATCAAATAAATGGCATGTTTAACCCAAACGGACCCATGAGATATTGGGGACCAAATGCTTGAGTTATTTACTTCTTAGGTATGCTTGAAAGTTGGATTGGAACCTGATGAGTGGATAAAAGATAGTGGATGCTCACGGCATATGACGGGCAACAAAAGTCTCTTCTCATCATACCAAGAGTATGACGGAGGTAATGTCACTTTTGGTAGTAATCTCAAAAGCAAAATCATTGGCAAAGGTACGATCGCTCATAACTCCCTAACTATTGAAAATGTTGCTCATGTGGATAGGTTAGGATTTAATCTACTTAGTATTAGCCAACTATGTGATAAAAAGTATAAAGTACTATTTGATGAAAATGGTAGTAAAATACTAAAAGATGGTATCACCATAGCTAAAGGAGTTAGGAAAAATAACATATACGTCATGAAAATAGATAAAACATATAATGACAAACTTTGCCTAACAACATTAGACGATAGCTCATCTCTTTGGCATAGACGCTTAGGTCACGCTAATATGAGACTTATACAAAACCTATCTTCGAAAGAGTTAGTTAGGAATTTGCCAAAACTAAAATATGACCAACACTTTTGCGACGCTTGTAAAATTGGTAAACAAACCCATAGTAGTCACAAATCTAAAAATATGGTGTCCACATTTAAGTGTCTAGAATTATTACATATGGACTTGTTTGGACCATCCGCTATAAGAAGCTATGGAGGCAACTTATACACTTTAGTCATAGTAGATGATTACTCAAGGTTTACTTGGACGTTGTTTTTGAAAACCAAAAATGAAGCTTTTGATAAATTTGAAATTCTTAGCAAGAAAATTCAAAATCTACTAGGTGTTAAAATTGTGTCGATCCGAACGGATCATGGTCGTGAATTTGACAACGAAACTCAATTTGGAAACTTTTGTAATACAAATGGTATAACACATAACTTTTCCGCTCCAAGAACACCTCAATCAAATAGTGTAGTAGAACGTAAAAATAGAACAATTCAAGAAATGAGTAGAACAACGCTTAATGAACAAAACATTCCTCAAAAGTTTTGGTGCAACGCCGTTGACACTTCTACATATATTTTGAATAGAGTCTTAATACGTTCTTTCTTAAACAAAACACCATATGAGCTTTACAAAGGAAAAAAGCCAACTTTAGGATATTTTAGAGTCTTTGGTTGTAAATGCTTCATTCTTAATACTAAAGACTATCTCACCAAGTTTGACCCAAAGTCTTATGAAGGTGTATTTCTAGGTTATTCTCAAACTAGCAAAGCCTATATCGTCCTTAACAAAGAAACAATGATAGTCGAGGAATCGTTGAACATAACATTTGACGAAAGTCCACCTCCCTCTAAGACATCACCTTTGGTAGATGATGACTTAGTTGAAAGTCAAATAATATAAAGTCAAATTAATAACAAGGAAGATGAACCATTAAATAAGGAAATTATAAACATCAAAGAATCTAAAAGTCATCCTTTAGAAAAGGTCATAGGACAACTTAATCAAAGAACCTTAAGGTCACAAGCCCAAAATCAAAGTAATTATTTTTGTTTTGTATCCACCATAGAACCGAAAAACATAAATGAAGCAATAAAAGATGAATCATGGGTAATTACCATGCAAGAAGAATTAAACCAATTCGTTAGAAATGATGTTTGGAAATTAGTTCCAAAACCTAAAGATCAAACCATAATTGGAACGAAATGGGTTTTTCGAAATAAAATGGATGAAAATGGTATAGTATCTAGAAACAAAGCTAGGCTTGTTGCACAAGGCTATAATCAACAAGAAGGTATTGATTATGATGAAACTTATGCTCCGGTAGCTAGACTAGAATCTATTAGAATATTACTTGCCTATGCATGTGCTTATGACTTTAAATTATTTCAAATGGATGTTAAAAGTGCTTTTCTTAATGGGTTTATTAACGAAGAAGTGTATGTTGCTCAACCTCCCGGTTTCACCGACTTTGAGAAACCACATCATGTCTTCAAACTCAAGAAAGCATTGTACGGTCTTAAGCAAGCACCAAAAGCTTGGTACGACCGACTTAAGACTTTTCTTATTAATAACAAATACTCTATGGGATTAGTAGATAATACTCTTTTTACCAAGAAAAAGGAATCACATATTATCATTGTTCAAATATACGTTGATGACATTATATTCGGATCAACTTGTCAAGAGCTATGTGATGATTTCTCTAAAATCATGCACGACGAGTTTGAAATGAGTATGATGGGTGAGTTAAACTTCTTTCTAGGACTTCAAATTAAACAACTAGAAGATGGCATTTTCTTTAACCAATCTAAATATATAAAAGACATGCTTAAGAAATTTGGTCTTGAAGATTCCAAACCGACTAAAACACCCATGTCTTCGAACACTAAACTCACCAAGGACGAAGAAGGTGAATCCGTAGATAACACTAAATATAGAGGAATGATTGGTAGCCTACTCTATCTTACAGCTAGTAGACCCGACATTATATTTTGTGTTTGTCTATGTGCTCGCTTTCAAGAAAACCCAAAGGCATCACACTTAGAAGCCTTAAAAAGGATTTTTAGATACATTAAGGGAACAACGTGTTTAGGATTATGGTATCCCAAAGGAACGGGTGTAGAAACCATAGTGTATGCCGACTCGGATCATGCCGGTGACTATGTCGATAGAAAAAGTACAAGTGGTATTTGTACTTTTGTTGGACATTGTCTCACCTCATGGTTTGTAAAGAAGCAAACGGCCTTAGCCATCTCAACTACTGAAGCCGAGTACGTCTCAGCCGAAAAGGCATGTCAACAAGCTCTTTAGATGAAGCAAGCTCTCGTAGATTACGGAATTCATCTCAACGACATTGTGATACTTTGCGACAACAAAGGAGCCATCGATCTTAGCAAGAATCCCGTTCAACATGCTCGTACAAAGCATATTGAAATCCGTCATCACTTTCTTCGCGACAATGTTCAAAAAGGGAACATTTCTATTGAGAAAGTATCCTCCGAAGACAACATTGCCGACATCTTAACTAAGCCTCTTAAACCAGAACCTTTTAATCTTCTTAGACTTGGTTTAAGGTTAATGGAACCAAACATGTAGGATAAACATAGCCTAAAACATTAGAATAGTCAAACCAAAACAATTTTGCTTTGTATCTGCTACTGTAGCCACGGCACCAAACGACAACACGGACGGAGCCAAATATTTGGTGCTGTCTGGTCCGTGGTGTCTACAGAAGCAAAACTGCAATATACATAACATCCTCTTCCTCACAACCCACTTTACCAAAACGTATAAAACTTAAACCAAGCTCATTATTGTCACCTTCCCACTCACTAATCACTGAAGATAATATCATTGTAAGTATCCTAACTACATCTCATCTCTTAATTCTGAGTCTAGGATTCTTATTTATGCACAAAACTATCACAAATCATTACATGGGGTTTTATGTATGCTTTTATACCAAATATCAATTCAATTGGCAAATTGCATAACTAGTCATTGAAATTAGGTACTACATTATCATATTGCATAAACAAATCATGCTTCCCACTAATTGATAGATAATGAATATAAGGCCTTATTCAAACAACCAAACACCCCATGTCAAAAGTTTTGAATAGCTTCTCACTTGTAGGAAAAACAATTTTTTTTCTTTCATTGCTAATACTAATAGAAACGTTAAATTTTCATCACTTGCATGCTCTTGAATACTAAAGGTATTGCATAACTAATATGCATCCCCGGGTATATTCAAATGAAGCCACATTGAATTAGGAGCATTTGGGTTATCTCATGGTATTTGCCAAACACCCCACTAAAACCATTTTTGTGCATAAAATGAGTCGAGATAACCGCAACTCCAAATTGTTTTCATATAGACACACACTAGAACCAAATACGTTAAAATTCATTCTCACTTTTAACTTATTAATTCTTGTCCTTAGGAATAACCATGGTAGCCGCAAGATTCTATGATCACAAAGACACCCTTAACTACATTCCCAAACACCACAAAACCAAAGGACTTACCAAGGAACAAGTAGAAATATTTAAGGGTCTAGAATCAAGGTATTTCCATGAGGGTAGAACCATTCACTCATCCTTCCTTGAAAACACCAATCTTCGTGAAGAACTAGCCGCCATTCAATTCGATTGTCTTCTTGACATCGATGAACCAATTTGTCCTGGGTTTGTGTTAGAATTCTATGCTAGTGTGACCGGCTTTAGTGATGAAGACGATGATGAATTTTGTCTTAGGTTTAGAATAAATCAAAACGACTACACCATCACCTTAGGAAACTTTGCTCAAGTGCTAGGAATTTCCAACAGAGGAACATGTGTCTACACGGATAAGTGGTCACTCACTGCCCTTGATGCAATCAATGACCGCTCTTCACCCTACCAAACCCGTTTGGCCGACAAAGATGCCATCCGTAAACACTTTTTTAACCCAAAAAATGATACAACCCGAGTTACCCGAAAGGGAAAAGAGGTAAACCGAGATCCATATGGAATGGAGCTAAATGAACTTAAGCCTGAATTTAAGAAATGGGAGGAGCTACTTAGAGCCAACGTCATTAGCACCATAGGAAATAGGGATCACATAAACGCATGTCTTTGTCACATGCTCTACAAATTGTCCACCCGACAACCATTCAACTTAGCCTACTACATAGCTAGGAGAATGATTGATATTCCAACTCAAGGATCGGTTGCTCTTCCATACGGGATGCTTCTCACCCGTCTCTATAGAAACTTCGCACCAATTCCACCAACCCCAAAAGGGATGCACCTTCACTATGAACTCATCCCTCACATCTTTGTACCTTTGAGTGATGCACGAGTTGTAAAACCCTGAAAATCGTAAATGTGTTAAGTGACTAAATTACCCCTCAAACTTAGTAATTGTGAAATACGTAAAATAAATCAGGCTCGTTAAATACGTTACACACTTAAATTATAAATGATTTACGTAAGACAATGATAATAAACTTACACTTATGTTACAAAATAAATATAACACAATATAAAGTTATTTGGACTATATTATGTACATGTATTAGACTTTTAATTATAAATGTAACTTAATTATGCATGGTAAATATGGTAAAGTGAATAAGTGTGATTTGGTCTAATCCTTTCCCCTATTTCTGCCTAAACCCACGCCCAAAATTAGCTCCTCATGATCTCCCATTTATTTTGAACTATCCTCTCATTTGTAACTTACTCTCATTCAAAATAAACCCCTACAAACCCTAGATCATAAGTGACGGCTTAGCATCTTTTTCCCATTTTTTTTCATTCGACATCAAGGAGTGCACAAGGAGATTCGTAGCATCGTGAACCTGCTGTGTTCGTGGTTGGTTCAAAGGAGGCTTGTCGTGGGTTACTAGGCCAAGGGAGGCTGTTGGTGTGTTGTTGTCGTGGGGTTTGGATTGCTTGGTCGTGGGTCCTTTTTCCTTGGTCTCGTGGTTCAGCTTTTGTCACGCTTCAAGGGTAACACCTTAAGTCTCATTTCGATTTCCTTCTTTGGTTTTTCTTCCAGTTGTGTCGTGTGAAAATGGGTTACCAAATCAGAATATATGATAATCATAACAAAAAAAAGGCATGTTATAATACTACAAAGGTTATATATCTGTCGCTGAAATGATGGGAAGGTGATAGCATAAAATGATAACTCTTTTTATCACCTAAGTGCATGTATTAGATCATATGTATATATATCAAATGAGAAAGGGGCCACATCTCTAGACACATGAATCTGATTTGATAAAACGCTGAGCATGCATAACGTTTGAAACATTCAACATATATTTGATAACATTTATCACCTACTAACATCCATCACATAGATGGAGCACGTAATATATCAAATGAAAGGGCCCTTGTTTTTGACCCATGTGAATCTCTTTTGAATCTGTTTTGACCTCTATTGAATCGACCCATAGTTATGACCATGGTTTAAATCTGGTCATGTCATGTCGTGGAGTTGGTAAACAAAAAGGAAAGAATGGTTGTACTCGGTCTTGTCGGGGGTGAGTTTAAGGGCGATCGCGGGGTGAACGAATGAGTCGGTTAATATTTTCAAAAGTATGTCGGGAAGGTGAGTCGGGGGTTAGTCCGTTGGCATGTTTGTTTAGTCGTAAAAGTAAAAAGTAAGTATTTTGGACCGCGAGCGGGATTGAATATACTCGACCATGTCCTTAAAAATAGTAAAATGAAGTGTACTACTTTCCTTCATATTTGACGTACAAAGAATATTACTAGAAGGAAATCATTACTTTAATTACATTACAAACCTTACTCTTTGAGATAAGTTACATAATTAACCCTAAACTTTGATATTAGACACTTTTCAACCTAAACCATTATAAGTTGTCATATTTAACCTTAAAATATTAAATTAATCATATTAAACCTTTAAGTCTATTTATTATCAATTGTAATCCTAATTTTTTTTACCTGCCTAACATGGAAATTTACTAAAAGTGGAAACCTGCTAAAAATGGAAAGCCGTCTAAAGTAATCTGATCTTGATAAGCGTTATCTAATTCATATAGGTTCCGGGCGGCGGGTTTGATTCATCTTGTGATTTTACCTTTCCGTTTTGCTTGCTTCGATTAAGGTACAGATATTCTATCCCTTTTCAGTAGGGGTTTCTCATGATTCGTTACATCTTTCGATATTGGTTTTGAACTGTTATCCTTTGCTCTGAGCCTTCTTATTAGGGCTTCCCTATAACTTTGCTATGTTCCCTTTGATTGAATCTCCTATATGAACTGTTTGATGTGAACCTTCTGATTATGAATCGTCTGATTATGAACCTTTGATATGCATCTTTGATTATGAACTTTTGCTATGGACTTTGATATGAACCTTTGAATTCTGAACCTTTGATATGAATCCTTATGATATGACCTTGCTTTGACCTGTCAGTTTGAGACCCGAGCTATCACTAGGCATGGGGGTTCCATGTCCGTGTCATTGATGCACCAATGGCATGACTCTAGTGTGTACGAGTGATGTTACACACCGTCCCTTTCTGTTATCTGATTATGAGCTCGATATATATTGTATGGCCACTATCTGTCTGCAGGGGCATATGGATGCATCCTAGATTTGTTCTGTTATCTGATATGTTATGATCTGTCTGGTGAATGATGTCGTGTGCAATACGCGTCTTCACAGTCTGGGAGCTAGCTACTCCATTGGTTACTGAGGTCTCCCCTCTTATTGGTTTTGTATTCCAAGGTCACCCCACCGAATACAATGGCTACTATTGGATACTAATGACGACTATTGCCACTATTGATATTGATTTGTTTTCTTGGCTCGGGATGGATTTCTGACAGACCTTACACTATTGATATACCCATATTGTACCTTCTGTATTCCCCAACGCACTATATTCTGTATTGATTGTCTGTTACTCAGTACCCTTATGTGACTCAGTCTACTACCATTCTATTCACGTACCGGGTTATGATATGATTATTGAATATGATTATGTTATTACATGTTCTATGTGATTACTGTTTATCCTGCTACGATATGATTAGTATGCGATTATATGATTTGACTGTTGTCATCTGAATGTATGTCATCTTACTATCATGTGAACCTTGATTGGCCTGGAAATCATGTTTGAGTGTAATCAGTTGATTTATCTGTTTATCATGGATCCCTTTGTTTAAATTGAGTTCATGGGCTACTGATTATCTGTTGATGTCCTTATTGCTACTTGTTGACCTGCCACGCTTATATATCTGTTATGATAATACGATGTTATAAGCTGTGGGTTATTTGTCTTGCCTGACTGCCATGCTCACCTCTTAATTAATTGCTTCCGCTTGTTTTTAGTTTTCCATTGGGCTTATTTATATTCTGATTTCTTGATTTGATTGCATGGATGCGACGTCTGTTATGCTTGATTTGGTTTCGGTGCTTGTATGTTTGTTTGCTTATATGTGGTTATATGTATGTTCTGGATGCGTTGCTTTGCTGTGTTCTCCTTGTTATCTGTTCTTTCTGGATATCTGTATAATTGTGTTTCTGCAGGATCCTCATTGACTCATTATTCTCTTTTCGCTGCGACTGTGTTATCCGTTTCCTTTGTTTCATTTTGCATTTCAGATTTTATTTAGCTTTCGTTTGTTATATCTGTTCACTGGGCTTTTTAAGCTCAGCCACATTTCTTTTCCTGCGGCAGGTGTTAGATTTGAAGATGGGCATTCGATGGGCTGAGAGTTGGATTATCTGAGTGGACTAACCCTAGTTACCTTATTATTTGGATTTATTTTGGCGGGCTTTTGTTTTGAGATTTCATTTTATCTTAGACATTTTAGGTTTTGTAATTTTCCTTGTAAATCATTGTTTAAATGACTTGATACTTATTTCTTAAGACTTCCGCTTTTAATTTGTATGTTCTGATATGACACCAGAATGTGACACTTCTACCCTTGTCGGGTTGGGGTGTTACACGAGTGGCTAAGACAAAAGGCAAGAGAGCAAAACCTGCAACTCCATCATCTTCATCATCAAATAGCTCCGAGGATGGTCTTCCAAGCTCTCGTCTTCCACCTCATGAGTATTACGCTTCTCTTCCCAAGATCGAGAATGAATCAGCAGAGTTCAAACAAACTAAGGGAATGTTCAAGTGCCTTGGTAGGATGATGAACAAGATTTACAAGAAGTTGGACAAATAAGGGTACTTTATGGAGTGTTTGGAACAATACATTATCGTTAATGTTTGATACTATTTAGTTGTTTTTATTATGTAGGATGATAATATAACTTGAAACAATATTGTATGCTAATAATCTCATGCAGGGGGATAGCACAAGTATGCTATCAAATTTTACCCATTTTCACTATAATGTGAAAATCAATAAGCCTTGCTCAAAATCTATACTCCACTATGTTTATACATGTGTTATTTACTTTTACTAACTAGAAATGTTTAGTATAACACCTTTTGAGAAAAATTTCAGGTTTCGGAAAAGTCCCCGACACCTAAAAATGTACTCTGTCTACTTTTCTGCACTTCATGGATCAAACGACACCATAAATTTGGTACCGTCCCTTATGTAAATTGGTACCGCCGTACCTGTACAGGCGGACCAGACGGCACCCTAAAAAGGGTTCCGGCCGTGTAAAATTTTGGTGCTGTGGATCCTCCAGGTAATTTTCTGAATTTCGACTCTTTCGTGATTCCAATTTACCATCCATCACTTATAAATCAATCTTAACTAGTTTTTACTCTTATTAGAACTAGTATAAGTCACTTAGGTATACAAGAAATCCATTTCCCACCAAAATTCAAAAATTTGAAAAATCCACCCAAGGAGCCCTGGCATAAAGGAAGGAACCAAATTTTTGGTACCTTCAAATCCGTGGGAAATCTGATTGTTTGGAAATTCCACTCATTTGAACACATTTATTGCAAATCTTTTCTTCTTCACTCCATCTCTCTTGTATGGATTGACTTGGGTGATATGACTAGCATTCAACCCACTTCCAAATCATTAGGAACCTCATTTCTTCAATGGTTTAACATCAAATCAAACACATTTCTCCATAATTTTTCACTTCTATAAATTGAGAGGTTTTACCATGATCATCCTCACACCTTCTTCATTCTTACTATCATCTAGCAAAGAAAAACCCAAGTCAAAAATGACAAAATCATCTCCAAAACCTTGCAAGAAGACCGCTAGAGTTAGCGTAAGACCTTGTTGCTTCGTTAACCTTAGCTCCTCATCCGAGTCTTCTCCACTCACAATTTCATCTCCCATCCAAGATGATACAAGTCTTACCTTGGCTACACCAAATCAATCACACATTGTGATCACAACTCCACCACCTACAAAAACACCAACTTCACCTCCACCGTCACCCATCCAAACATCCAAAACACCCTCACCACCTTCACCACCAAGGTCTCCTACTCTCATGCCTATGGAGTTATTCTCCACTCCACCAACTTCACCACATCCTTTCTTGGAGAACTTGGATGACTTGCCTCCAAGGCCAAATCATCCACCACCATTGCCATCTTTTGGCACAATTGAGCAAATAGCTCATGAATCACCAAGGTCATCTTTTGACCCAAATGCCCCATTAGGGCCAAAACCTCTTCTCTTCCACCCCATTTACAAAGACATTCATGGTCCTTTGTATGGGATCATCCACTCCCAACATCAATGTCTCCTCATCTTGAGGACCTTGAGGAGTGCATGTGGGATGCCAATCCCACTAGAGAGGAGATTCAAGCGGAACTCCACAACCTCCACCAATTCAAAGGCATAGTGGATTCTCACTTAAGTGAGACTATGCAAATGCAAAATGCTTTGCTTGCCTCCATCATGACCACCCCAAACATTCCCAACACCACCAACACATCTACCATTCCACCACCACAACCTCCCCAAACATTCTCCCCTCCTAGGCATGGTTGCTCAACTTGTGAGCAAACGGCCCAAACCGTGGAAAGGACCCAGGTTATGGTCCATGACTTCCAAGAAGAAATGAGGTTCATCCTCAATCATATCCTTGAGCGTCTTAACGCTCTTTCTCATCCACCATCTAACTAGGATGGTCATAGATTAGCATTTCTAGTTTTTCTTTTCTTAGGATTATTTTTTTCTTGTACTAAAACACATCATTGTGTTCCCATTTCATGATCTTTATTCATGAAAATTTTAACAAATGAATGGTGTTTCTATTATAGTGTTGGTGCTTTTACATAGTGTTTGGAAATGCTTGTGAATGATCATTATTACTAACATTTTTTTTTGTAGCTTTATTTTCACAATCCATGTATCTTCCCATTAAGTACCCAATTTAGGGGGAGCTTTGATCAAGGGGGAGATAATGGCTCGGGCTCATTACATTCCGCATCGCCTCTTCTTTTTGTTGAGACAAAAAGGGGGAGAAAATATAGAACTTGATTATATTTTGACTTTTCTGAAAAAGTCAAACTGACATTGACTTTCTGAAAAAGTCAAACAGGATACTTTATTGGTAATACTTGACTTTTCTTAAAAAGTCAACTGCATACTTTGACTTTCTGAAAAAGTCAACGTCATGCATCAACTAGTGAATACTTTGACTTTCTGAAAAAGTCAAACATCATATACTTGCATTAACATTTCCTTTTCAAGTTCTAAAACTAATATTTTTATAACTCTTGCACAAACTTTGTATCTTTTATAAAAATAAAATTTATATTTTGTCCTCAACAAAAAAGGGGAGATTGTTAATACAAATATCGTCATTAAACGTTATTTATATTTTTGATCTTTACCTAAGTTTTGTTAACGACAAAAGTAAATTTAATTTGTATAAAAGCTTAAAGCTTGTCAAGTTTAATAGATATTAAAACAAGCTTTCTTAAACAATACATTCATCATTCAAGCATTTACATTTATGATTAGTAACATCTTGATATGACTCTAATCATTATGTATGATAGTAGTTTTTAGAATGTGTTAGGTTCTTAAAACCAAACACTACTTAAGTACTTGCATATTTCTAAAAATAGAAATACAACATATGACATCATGTGATGCATCATGGAAATCATTGGAAGATTTCTTTAGATATTTTGTATGGATTTGTACTCTTCATATCTTGCAAAATCTCACTTAGATAGAGTTGACTTTGGCAAGATTTGATATCTTGGCTGTCAGACCCGGCGGTACCAAATTGGTACACGGGCGGAACCCTTTTAAGGGTTCCGCGGTCCGTGGACGCTCCTGTCCATTTTGGCTATAAATAGCAATGCCAAATCAAGTAGTTTTTCATCCCTTTCTAATATACTCTCATACATATCTTCTCTCTAACCTTTCTAACTCAGTTTCATATCATATTAGTGATCTCTTTTGTAGCAAAGAAGATCAAGTCACATTCAAGCTTCAACGAGAAGTTGTAAGTCTTGTTTGTTTAGTGTTGTATGATCTAGTGTTGATTAATACTTCAATGTTGTATTAAACCATCATAATCTTGTGAGTGTGAGTGGTTAGTATTTTAGTCCTCAAAATACATTGTGTGCGGGAGTAGTTGTACCCTTGGAAAGAACTCGACATCTAGCTTAGTGTCGGAAATAGTATAAGCGAAGTGTAAAGGTTTTCTCCGCCGGTGAAAGGAGCTTGTTGACTAGTGAAGTTAAACTCTCGAGTGTGAGACTCGGGGAGTGGAGTAGGGCAAGGAGAAAGAGTCCTTGTAGGCCAAACCACTATAAACAACTTGTTGTGGTTTGATCATTTCTTTCCTTATTTACTTATTACATATTCCTTGCATATTTCATTAACATACTCAAGATCAATATCAATTGATCTTTCAATAAGTTTCAAAACAAAGTTTTTAATTGGTAAACTATTCAACCCCCCTTCTAGTTTTCTACAGTAACTTTTGAATGAGCAGTGGAAACTGCTGGTTTCTTTTTAGGTACCCACTGTTGGTTATGATTAACCTTTTTAGCTTGAAAGGTCCTTTTTCCTGTTTGTGCAAATTTTACAAAGCTTGTTTTGGTATTTGCACTTTTAACAGGTGACTTAGGGTGAGCAGTGTTAACAGTTTTTGCAGTGGCAAGTGTTTTGTGGCCACTTCTAAGTTGAACTGCTCTAGGGATCATTTTGCAATGGAAATTAGGGTGTACATTTTGTTGATACTTGTTAGTCTCCACCCTTTTATACCCATAGACTTCCCTTCTCCCAACATGATAGTCACAATAAGAATGTAAATGATCAAAACTACCACATATATAGCATGCTTTATTGTTCATCACAAAATCACTACCTAGTTGTTGAGATTTACCATGATTCCAACTCCTCTGGTTACCCCTAGGAGCTGTAGGCTTGTTCCTATACATCTCAGCATACCTTACAGTTGGTCTAGGTTTATTAACTGGTTTCTTAGGTTCCTCTATAACAGTATTAACAACTTTTGGGATAGTAGTCTCTACATTCTTTTTAACACTCTCATCTACAACAGATGAGTCACTAGCACTCTCAAAAACATCATTATCAAGCTTACTCTCTTCCTCACACTTCACAACTGTGTCTTTTGAAGGACCATATTCTCTTTCAAGATCCTTAAAATCCTCTATACCTGTATGAGCTAAATCTATACCTGGAGGTGAATGAACACCCCTTAGTGGTGGAGGCGCAGTATTATAACCCATACCAGACTTAGCTTTATTATATACTTGAGCATTCCAAATTTTATCAATTGACTCAGACTGATGATAACATGTGTCTATAGTTAAATTGACATTTTCAATTTTCTTTTGAAGTTTTTCAAGCTCCTTTTGGTATGCTTCATTCACAGCAGTTGTATGTTCTACCTCTCTCTTAAGAAGAATCATATCATTATTATAATTTGACTTATTTGCCTAATAGTGCTCTATTTGTTTTTCTAAAACTGCCATGGCTCTCCTAAGATTAGCCACAGTATAATTAGCAGTGTATAACTCTTGTCTTTCATTAGAATATAAATCATTAAGTCTTTCAACTTCTCTAGCAGCCCTACATGTTTTAGAGCAACATTCAGAATTTTGTACCTCAGAGTCAGAGAAAGCCATATGAGCAACTTCAGCAGAAACAAGAGCAGCATCTGTGTGTTCTTCTTCAAGATCATCAGCCATGAAACTCCAATCATAGCTCACACCATCAATAACCAACATTGCCTTTGGTTCTTCCACAGTTGGTCCCTTCTTTTGCTTGTACCATGTAGACCTATTTTCTTTGGTCTTTGGTCTTCTACATTCTCTAGCAAAATATCCAAACTTGTGGCAGTTAAAGCACTCCATTTTCTTCTTATCAAAGCCTGCAGTATCATCACCATTTATGTGGATAGGCTTGCCAGTCTTCTTGTAGAATTTCTTAGCCCTCATGCTAAGAAGAGCTATCTGCCATTTTATATCCATCTCCTCCAAGCCATCTTCATCGATTTGCTCTACGTCTTCATGAGTTAAGAGAGAGCCATCAACTTATGTGGAGATAAAAGCATAAAAGGTAGGATCTCCAATACTAGCAACCTTCTTCTTTGATCCTGCAGTGGCAATATTTACATTGCCAGTGGAAACTTTAGAACCTACAGTGGCAATATCATCATCACTTTCATCTTCAGAATCATCACTGTCAACAGAATTTGACAACAATGCCAAGCTATTAGAGCTTTTACCAAGTTTCCCTACTTTCTTCAACCTTTGCTCGATAAGTTTAAAGTTGTTGTAAAGATCATTGAGCTTCATTGTTTCTATGTCTGTTTTGTTTTCCCAGACAGTAACATTGGTTTGAAACTCTGAAGGCAAACTTCTTAGAAACTTCAAATTGAGGTCTTCCTTTTCTACCTTAATTCCTAACACAGTTAGCTGTGTAACAATCTTCTGAAGTTTGGTGAAAATGCTATCAAGTGAGTCATTGCTTGAAGCAGAGAAGTTTTCATAGCTTTGCTTTAACAATGTCTTTTGAGTCTTCTTTGTAGCATCATTACCACCAAACACTGAGCAAATCTCTTCAAACAGTTCTTTAGCAGTCTTGAACTTGCTGAATGCTATAATCTGGTCTCTAGGAAGAGTCATCAGCAACAGACTTCTAGCTTTAAGATCATTCTTCTTTTGAGCTTTTTCAGCATTCGATTCAGGCACAGAAACTTTCACAACATCTGTGTCACCAACTTTTGAAGTAGTGGTCACAGATTTGAAGGAATCACCAAGTTGAATGATCTCCCATAGAGCATAGTCCCGTATGAGGAAGTATTTCTCAATCAGTATCCTCCACATCTCAAACTCATTAAGCTTAAGCTTAGGGAGTCTAGGTGTAGAAGAAAAGTTTGATTGATTGTTTTCCATTTCCATTGAATTGAGTGAGTGAGTCAAGCTAATTCCTTGGATCTTCTAAAACAAAATATCAGAACCTTCGCTCTGATACCACTTGATGGATCTGGGACACTCTCCTTGTGTCAATGATATTTTGTATAATATTATTAAGCAAGCGGAATCTACTTAAGTAATACTTAGAAGATGAATTATATGATGTAATGAGAATGAACACAAGTTAACACAAAACTCAAGCTCCAATATTATTAATGAAATAATACGAGTGATCTTAACTTATCACTAGGGTTACACCTTGAAGCTTTCGTAGGTAAAACTAATGTGTAAACATACGTACCTAAAACAATGACCTAGGATCTCCTTTTATACAACAAGGAGTCCTTTACAAGATAAGAATAAAGTTAACGTAATAGAATATACACACAATCTATTCTATACTTATCAAGACGCGTTTAACCTTATCATAAACTAATAGCAGTGGTAATAAAGAACTTGCAGTGGGAATACGTTTCCACTGCTAGTGTTAAACCAAGCAGTGTAAACCACTACTATCCGTGGTAACGGATTATTCCCAACAACTTGCAACTGATGCCTTATGGTGCTTCTTTAACTCCGTACTATCCAAGGTCGAACCAAAAGATATTAAGACTGCCATGAATGAAGACAGCTGGTTCAATGCCATGCAAGAAGAAATTCATGAGTTTGATCGACTAGATGTATGGGAATTAGTACCTGCTCCTGACTGTGCTATGATCATTGCTCTAAAGTGGATCTTCAAAGTAAAACTTGATGAGCATGGTGATGTATTAAAGAACAAGGCTCGATTGGTTGCAAAAGGATACCGTCAAGAGGAGGGTATTGACTTTGAAGAATCATTTGCTCCAGTTGCTCGTATCGAGGCAATCAGAATCTTCTTGGCTAATGCTGCAAGTAAGAACATGGTAGTCTATCAGATGGATGTAAAAACGGCTTTTCTTAACGGAGATCTTAAAGAAGTCGTATACGTCAGCCAACCTGAAGGTTTTGTGAATACAGAGCATCCTACTCATGTCTATCGCTTGAAGAAGGCTCTTTATGGTTTGAAGCAAGCTCCAAGGGCATGGTATGATATGCTATCAAAGTTTCTTCTATCTACTGGATTCAGCAAAGGAGCAGTTGATCTGACATTGTTCACCAGAAAGTCAGGCAAACATTTAATTCACGTTCAAATTTATGTTGATGATATTATTTTTGCCTCGACTGACCCCAATGAATGTGACCATTTTTCTAAGGAGATGGGCTCCAAATTTCAAATGTCAATGATGGGACAAATGTCATTTTTCTTGGGATTACAAATTTCACAAAGTCCCGGAGGCATTTTTATTAATCAATCTAAATATGCAAATGAAATTTTAAAGAAATTTGGATTTGACACTTGTGACACCGTTGACACTCCCATGGTGGAACGTACCAAACTAGATGAGGACTACTCAGGGATCATGGTAGATCAAATGAAATATCGAAGTATGATTGGATCCCTGATGTATCTCACAACCAGTAGACTTGATTTTCTGTTCGCTGTATGCATGTGTGCTAGATACCAGGCTAAGCCTACCAAAAAGCACCTTGAAGCGGTTAAACGGGTCTTTCGGTATCTCCAAGGAACCATCAACATGGGACTTTGGTACCCAAAGGACACCGGTATGTCACTAACAGCCTATGCAGATGCTGACCATGCAGGATGTCAAGATACACGTCGAAGTACGTCTGGAGGTGCTCAGTTTTTGGGTGATAAGCTTGTGAGCTGGTCTTCCAAGAAACAATGAGTACTTCTATATCCTCTACAGAGGCTGAATACATAGCCATGTCATCTTGTTGTGCTCAAATCCTATGGATGAGATCCCAATTATCTGACTATGGCTTTGAATTCAACAAAATCCCTCCGTATTGTGATAACAAAAGTGCCATTGCTCTCTCTTGCAACAATGATCAACATTCAAGAGCAAAGCACATCGACATTCAACATCATTTCATTCGGGAACAAGTGGAAAAAGGTGTGGTAGAACTCTATTTTGTGAGGTCTGAATACCAGTTAGCAGACATCTTCACCAAAGCTCTTCCTAAAGAACGTTTTGAGTTTATCCTCCCACGACTTGGTTTAAAGAGCCTACAACAGGAAACACTCAGACGTCTTCAAGAGGAAGACGAGGAGTAAATGGTTTTTTTTTTCTTCATCTATCTCTTGTATATACTTATTCAAAAATCAAAATACAAAATTTTAAAACCCACAAAAAGAAAATAGAAAAATATAAAATTTTAAAATCCATAAAAATTAGAAAATCTTGAAAAATCCCAAAAATATTATTATTTTATCATATTTTTCTTTATTCGATATCATCTACGGACTTTGTGTTGACATTCAAAGAATGTCACGGGTTTTTAGATGTTCTTCGAATGTACATAAATTGTTTTAGAAAAAAAAATAAAAAAAAAGAGATGGAGAAAAATGGTGGTTTATTGTCATTTTAGGCAGTAACCCGTTATAAAAGTAAAGAACAAAGCCATGCTTTATCTTATTTTTCAAATACTCATGCTCTGATTCTTAAAACAAATGTTTGTCACCATAAAGACAAATGTTTTCTTTCCAAATATTTTTCCGTCTAATGATTCTTCTGAAAAATATTTGTCATCTAATGAAAACAAAATTGCTTTGAAAACACCTCGTACTCTATTTTTGAAAATCATCCGGGCTTATCTGTGTCAAACTCTCTTACACTCAATTAACAACTCATGTCATTGATTGAGAGGGAGAATGATTTCAATTCAATCAAAAAGGTTATTTTTCAAACAATTAGCACGTAAAAGAGCAAGGTCTATTTTTGGAAAATCAAAAAGAACAATGTTTTATTCAATTGAGTCAAGACCTTGGCTACTGTTATGTTTTCTTTAGATAATCAAAGCATGTTTAATCCGTGGAGTTTAAAGTCTCAAATCTAAGCCTTTTTCAGTTAAAATGTCTTTCAAACGCAAGTCACTATTCTCCTCAAAAGCTCTCAAAATTTAATTTAAATCAATAGAGATCACAACTCTCATAGGATTTGAAAATTATGATCGGGAGGAGAATTTGTGATTTAAATTGGATTTAAACTGAGAATTCGATAATTGGTTTTATAAGTGTTCAGCAAACTCTCCTCCATTCATGTGCCAAACGATTTCAAATTTTCCATGCACATGTTAAGGGGGAGCATCTATTTTAAACTAAAAAGGATTGAAACGTGATTAATTTGTTCCAAAGTGCAGGTTTTCCCTAATATGTGCAAAACTCTTTCAAATCTCGATACACATATTGAGGGGGAGCAATGTTTTTGAAAACCACATCCTTTCCTAAAATATTCTTAACAAAGTATGAAAACTACTAATTTTGATCGGGAAAGTGATGTTGATATCTTTTAGAAATTGTTGATCAAAGAATCGAATCTTTCGTTCTTTGGTTTTCAAGTCCTCTTGCCTCCATGTGCCAAAACGATTTAAAAATTATGCTGAACATGTTGAGGGGGAGCTGTTTCTAAAATATAAAAAACGATTCAGGTACAAAATGCTTTGATTAAATATCACAAGTACCTGGATTGTTTTTCAAATGGTTTTCAATTGGTTCCAATGGCTGATGAACAATACCAAAAAGACCGACCAAATTTACTTTATGTATGATGATATAAGGATGGTTAGGGTAGGTATTCATTCCCACGATCCCGCCAGAGCCGGAAGGATCTACCCAGGGACAATCCACTAGATAGTGTAGAGTCCTTAGGTATGATGAAAAAAGGAGAAAAGTTAGATATGGGAAGAGTGCGGACTGAGATAGAGCTAGAACTGGAATAAACCCAACAAGGTTATAGTAATGAAGTCTCGGTAAGCACTGAAGGGGTTGAAGAATGAAAAAGAAATAAATGAGAAAATGGTGAAAAAAAATAGCCCTCCATTATTTTCAACCTTAGGGCAGAAACCGGGTTCAATTCATATGCTAGTGGCTGTTACCGAGATAACACCAGTATTGAAGACAAGACATCATGGACCCAGTGACGCACTACACTACAACTTCCCAAGCTACTCAAGTTCCTCTTAAAAGGACTTGTTTCATTCTCACAGGGGAACCTACATTATCTATCGACTTTCTCTTAGAGATGGTTGATATTGAAGAAGGAGACCCTCTCCCTAGTCTCCGGCATAGGAACTAAATGTGCACAATTAAGTCTAGAGCCACGAGATCACCAATAAATCTCATTAAGGACATATTCAATGAAGACTCTCTGTTTCACACAATGTGGAAAGAGAGAATATATTTTAAGAGTCCTACGCATTATCCTTGTGGTATTGCCAGAACATCTGAGTGATATGCATACATATTCACAATGAAGATAGAAAGCCTTCTAGAGCCAACATCAAACAAGCTCTTGGTAGGTGGCATGTGAGATTTATCTAATAGATCAAACATGTGACAACTGAATAGAAACAATGGGGCGATTCATAATTATGAATCAATCTTGGTTCAGGTTATGGATTGATGGATACCTTTGAAAAACCGGTCGTTGTGCTCAAAATAGTTTTCACTAGCACATCGACTGTGTATTAATGTTTTAAAATAAAAGGTTGATAACGCTACACGCGTCGTTCGGGGTCAAGGAAACTTCCTTTTCTTCGAGCAAGTTTTATAACACCCTAGGCAGTGAACCTAATCGTTGTAGTGTAGTAATTAGGGTAAGCCACGGGTATTGATATCGTTCTCTAGGGGAATAGGAATGCTAGTAAGAAGTTACTACGCTAAGGTTAAGGTTGAGGAAGATTATTTTTTGTATTTTTATATTTTATGAAATGGAAAGGTACGAATCTCGGGTATTGGATTGGGGGGGGGGGGGTTGGTATTTCTACCGATTATTCTACTATTATCTAATTATCTAAACTAAGGTTGTGGGAGTCTATGTCTAATTAATGTGTGCTCGTATAATAGTTTAAAGATGTGTTTACTTAGGTTGTACTACTCCTTAATTATCTCTTACTGATGGTTGAGTTGTCACGTCCTTATTCTTAGTTGCGTTGTGTGTCTAAAGTTGTAGGGTATGCGTTTCTCCCTAACTCTTTGAACTTACCAAAGGGTCTCGTCTACAAAACCCACTAGGGATAATAAACTCTTACTCTAAGGCACTCTTTGGATGGTTTAGCTTACAACTACTCAGGTAATTATATTCTAAGGTTCACAAAGATGAATCAAGCATTAAGTACACAACGAATGATCTATCGCATTACTAGATCATTAATCAACTAAGATAAGAAACAACCAATAAATATTCAATAATTAAGTTTCATACTTTCTAAGCAAACACACAAATAAATTAGCCGGACATGGAGAACATGCAAGCATACACACAAATAATCAAAGACATAATTGAATTAATGAAGTAAATACTTATCTTGATGTAAGATAGGGTTTAAAACCCTAAAATACTGTACAAGACACCTTAGGTTCGGTTTTAGGTTTTCACTCCAAAAGACTCTCTCCCAAACTGAAAAATTTGGATTCTATATATAAGATTACATATGCGACGGCGTCACCTTATGTTTCGTGACGCCGTCGTGTCGCCGTCATTAGGGTTTCGTCTTGGCCACGTTAACCTTGCGACGGCGTCACCTTATGTCCGTGACGCCGTCCTCTTCAGCTTCTGACGTCGTCTGGATTGCATCTAGGCCATCTGAGTAGCGACGACCTACTCTTTTACAACTGGACGTCGTCACTTGAAAATACGAGTTTTGGGTTCTGAACCGTCACAAAAATCCTCGGACGGCGTCGCAATTAGCACCTGACGCCGTCGCCTTCTATTTTCAGCAGCTGTGAGTGTCTCGATTTTGACTTTGGCCATTTTCTTCATATATTCGCGCCTTTTCGTCCAAATAAGTGCCATTCCAGCATTTTGCCTTCAAGAGACCTAAAAAGTGAAAAGGAACGATATTAAGCAATAACGGATACAAAAGTGATCAAATAAGGACTTAAACGACCCCTCAAAATGGTACCTTTTAAAACCTTATCAAATATCCCTACACTTGTTATTTGCTTGTCCTCAAGCAAATGTGCTTTTAACCAATTAATTTATAAGTTAGGGGTCATGAAGCATTAATTCAAAATGGTCCACAACACATATAAGCCCCGCAAAAGTCATAACAAGCACGGAAATTACATACTAGCACCTCACATGGGGTGTTTGGATACTCACATCTCTCTCGGGTGTATATATGAAATATAACAAATAGGAAATGGAAGATAAACACTCATTAACCGGTCCTAGTACATAGATTACCATAGGCTTGAGAATAGATCAAACCTCCATCGCTTTGGCGTAAGCACCTAGGAAAGACTATCAAAGAGGTCTTTTAAAGGGTTGTAATGTTAGGCTTACGGTAGGAAAACAAAGGGTTTGGTGGGATAGGCTATTTAGTGGTGGCAAGTCAAAAATCTCTATGTTAAATGCATATGAAGAATGGCGTTGCTAAGCCAAGACTCGACACTCTAAACTCTAGATAACTGAAATAAACAAACATAAATTCAAAGATAGATGTAGGATGGTAGCCCGTATTTTTTTTACACTCTATTTTTTTTTCTCTTTTTCTATTTTTTTTTTTTTTTTTTTTTTTTTTTTTTCATACACTTTTACTCTACCATCCTCTATGATAACATCAAAATACTAGGGATTTATAGGCATATCCCTGCACTTGAGTTTTTATTACTCTAACACTAATTTGACCCGAATTGAAAAGATCAAAACACTTGGGGTACATTATTATGCAAACAAAGGGAATTTGAATTTTAACGTTCCCTTCCCGTTATTTCATAAACTTTAACTTTTCCCACGAATCCCAATCGTTCCAAAACTGTATACAAAGGATATGACTCGACTTAGCAACTTATGCAAGCAACTAGATAATTGAACTAAGGGTTTAGGGTGATAACAAACATTTGCACTAAAAGTGAGTGCATAAGGGGTAGGCTAAGGCGATTTGGGTGTATATTTGGGGGTGGGGTGTAAACAATGCTCTTCATTGATATTCCGGAAAAACCGAAACATCACGAGAACCGGGAAAAGGATAGGCTCTGAGGGGTTAACTAGGGGTATCGTGTACTAAAGATGAGTACAACGCAAAAGGTGTGGGGGAATTACACAACCGATATGGAAGAAGTAATTATATTACGGGTATCAAACAAGGGTTATCCTAATACCTCTTATCATTTAGTTATTCCTAACTACACAAGTGTAGCCTCACTTGCGATCTCGGAATGCATCACAAAACAAGTTCTAGAATCTAATATACTACCGGTTCACACTCTAAGCATTGAAGATGAATGCTTTAATTCCTACTAATCTAAGGGCGATCCTCACATTTTGGTGGAATTTGGGTGGTAAAAGGTTTTTGTGCTAGTCATGCAACTTCCTATCCATGAGACGCTTTTGTTAAGACTAATGGCCCACTCCTATATGTCATAAAAAATTTTAAATTTGGTGCCAAAATTACCCTAACCGACATTTTCTCATGGTTTATTACACAATCACAATTGGACAAAGCAAATAGTCAAGGATAAGCATAGTTTCAAAGTTCCCGTTTTATTTTCCCTCCCTACACTTAAACTGAACATTGTCCCCAATGTTCCCCGAAAGTATCAAAGTTATGATAAAAGAAGGTAATTAAAAAAGAAAGAAACTAGTACTCCCCTGATTAGCTCGGTAGGATCCGTGTAAAGTGGTGGTTAAATCCTTTTCAAGAAGAATTATTGCGTGAAAAGCTCCTTCCAATCTTATGTAACTTCTTCTTGACAAACTAAACCTGCACACTTGAAGAAAACAAACGAAACCTTCGCGTAAAATCGGTGGTAATAATATATATAAGACTCGATTTAAACTAGGATATAATGCTTGTGGAATGGATGTTTACAGAATTTCTAAGAAAATTAAGACCTGATAAATTCCAAAAATTTATAAGTAGCTCAGAAAACGAGAAAAAAAAAATAATTTGATGTTTTTACTCCTTCCTGACACCATCAGGTTATCCTGACAAAAACTGGTCTGCGATTTTTTAGAAAATTTACATCTTTAGAATCTGGAAAAATTTCTGCAAAACATCCATTATGACTCGATACAAGCATTTGACTCGAACAAACAAACATAAATATCTTTTAGTTAATTGTTATTCTCATGTTTACGTTTCTTTTGAAAACGTGTGTAATCCTCCCTACACTTATCCTTTATGTAAAATACCTTTATATGCAATTAAGACGAGGTTAAAAACAAAATAAAGCATTTTTACAAATTTAAACATGAGGATAAACAATTAATAAAAGATATATGACACTAACAAGCAAACAATTAAACATGGGTTGCCTCCCACGAAGCGCTTTTCTTTATTTAAGAGTCTTGTAGCTAGACTCATAGTCATACTCCTACGTTTCCTTAATCTTAGAGGCCCATTCGATCTCCTTAACTCTTCTTTCATCACGAATATATTCAGGCCCTAATTCAAGACAAGCAGTGTAGTAGACTTTGTTTTTTCAACCTACTTCGAATGCCGGAATGTTATCTACATCTAAATCATTCATGCCCTTATAATTCTTATTTTTACGGGGCATTATATATTTAACACTTTCGGCTTCATTTGAGAACTCGATTATCCCTTCTTCTTTATCATAAACCATCTTAGACTCTTCTATAAATGGTTTCCCAAGTATCACGTCTCCTAAAAACCCATCAATGATTCCTTTGACATTTTCGAGAATCATGAAATCACACCTATATGTGAAGTTACCTATGAACACGTGCAATCCCTTAACCCTCCCCACATAGTTACTTGCTTTCCTAGGGCGAAAGGGGTCCCTCATAGGCTCTAGCTTTTTGCTCATGATCCAATTGTAATAGAGCCTAGACATTATAATCATGGGTGCCTTATAATCAATGTAGGTGTGATCCCTGTATAAGTATCCAATCATACACAGTATTTTGATGTTTTTAGGGTTTCCCCTCCTTATACGAGGCTCGAAAGGTGGTCTTGGAAAATTAACCACATTATGGTGATAAGCGGTTTCTTTCCTTTTAGGGTATGAATCAAAGTACTCCCTAAGTTCTCCCTTCTCCTTACTACCCTCCATAATTTCTAACATCTTATAATCTCCCTCTTCTAGATCATCATCCGAATCACTTGTAGTCGAATCACTATCTAGAGGTTGATCAGATTCCTTAAGGGCTTCCTCAAGTGTATTCTCAATTATCATATTTAATTTCCTAAGATCTCTAATCTCACTCATGATACGGGCTCGACGTTGGTTAGCAGAGGCTGGGTCAAGCAGTGGGTATTTGTTTGGTGGTGAAGCGTTATTTGGTTGTTGGTTATCGAGTGGTGGTTGGTTATCATCCTCCATGATGAAAAGTGATGGGGTTACGAACAAAGGTCACGAAGAAGGGGGATAGACTAAGAGAAAGCTAAAAATGAGAAAAAAAATTACTTGATAGGAATCAAGCAAAGAACCTAAACGAGGTGGACTACTAACTAGCCATTCTATTCCCCGGCAGCGGCGCCAAAAACTTGATAACGCTACACGCGTCGTTCGGGGTCAAGGAAACTTCCTTTTCTTCGAGCAAGTTTTATAACACCCTAGGCAGTGAAGCTAATCGTTGTAGTGTAGTAATTAGGGTAAGCCACGGGTATTGATATCGTTCTCTAGGGGAATAGGAATGCTAGTAAGAAGTTACTACGCTAAGGTTAAGGTTGAGGAAGATTATTTTTTGTATTTTTATATTTTATGAAATGGAAAGGTACGAATCTCGGGTATTGGATTGGGGGGGGGGTTGGTATTTCTACCGATTACTCTACTATTATCTAATTATCTAAACTAAGATTGTGGGAGTCTATGTCTAATTAATGTGTGCTCGTATGATAGTTTAAAGATGTGTTTACTTAGGTTGTACTACTCCTTAATTATCTCTTATTGATGGTTGAGTTGTCATGTCCTTATTCTTAGTTGCGTTGTGTGTCTAAAGTTGTAGGGTATGCGTTTCTCCCTAACTCTTTGAACTTACCAAAGGGTCTCGTCTACAAAACCCACTAGGGATAATAAACTCTTACTCTAAGGCACTCTTTGGATGGTTTAGCTTACAACTACTCAGGTAATTATATTCTAAGGTTCACAAAGATGAATCAAGCATTAAGTACACAACGAATGATCTATCACATTACTAGATCATTAATCAACTAAGATAAGAAACAACCAATAAATATTCAATAATTAAGTTTCATACTTTCTAAGCAAACACACAAATAAATTAGCCGGACATGGAGAACATGCAAGCATACACACAAATAATCAAAGACATAATTGAATTAATGAAGTAAATACTTATCTTGATGTAAGATAGGGTTTAAAACCCTAAAATACTGTACAAGACACCTTATGTTCGTCTTGGCCACGTATGTTGATGCATAATTGAAAACTAGTTTAGCACATTAAGGCACATATCGCAATAAACCACACATAATGTCCAAAGTGTATAAGAAGTATATTGTAACACAATTGTATAAATGGTTTGAGTATTCGCAAGAGTGAAACAAGTATTTAAGCATGTATCTCCCCCAAATAGTTTGTAAGAATTTAAACGAGTAAAAGTGGGGTATGAACTCACCTGGTGTGATGGATATGCTAACAAAATGAAGTGCACGAAAGTGAGACTCGGAAACTATCCGCGACCTAGAATGAATGTTATGATATGTAATGAGTTGCAATGTAATGTTATGCATGCATTTCGTATGTTATTTATACCATTTGCGAGTTTTGAAAATAATACTTATCGTCGAAAATACTCTTTTGACGTCTCGACCATTCTTAAATTACTTTACAAGTATTTACGTCAAAATGTCATCCTACAATAGTTTCGTAATGATATATAGTGAAATTATCACTTTTCGTCGTAAAACAATGTCGACGGAAATTTCTTGAAATTGACAAAAATGGCTTCGAAAAACTAGTCGTAAAATGGTGTGCGTCGATCGTTAGGAAACGAACTCGACAGTTTTAGAAAGTTTGTATCAATATCTAAAAGTTTCAGTTCAGGAGTTTTCAACATAAAGGTCTCGATCATAAAGATAATAAGGGTTAAAGATGGTGATTTTGTCTAATTGTTGTGTAAAAAGTGAGTTTCGGCCAATTTTAAGCATCCGTAAATAATTTATTAAAACTCCGCTATACAAACGGTTGATCATTTTGAAAAATATGCTTGGTGATCTTAATTTTATTAGAAGACATTTCGTTCCAAAAAGTTCCACATCATAGTTAAAAACAGCCTCCAACATGGTCGTTTCAGCTACCGTAACACTTGTCTCGTAAAATAATATAGTTTTTCAGAAAATAATAGTTACGGCAATTTTATGAAAACGTGCATATCTTTGTCGTTTCAAATCCGTTTTCTACGTATATTACGTCCTTAGCTTCGTATCAAAGTATACTATTATATTTTTGATAAGTCAAAATAATTTGTAAGCTTAGGACTCGTTTTTGACTCGTACAAACCAAAAATAGGTTGCTGAATTTTCTGAAATATATATATATTTTGTCGTCAAACTTGTAAAATCCATAACTTCTTCGTTATAACTCCGTTTTAATCCGTTCAAGCGGCCACGGATTCGTTTTAAAGTATATTTTCTAAATATCAAGGCCAAAAATTCGTGCCTACTGTTGGTTTTTCCAGAAAATCAAAACAAGGACAGAACACATTTTATACTTATCGAAAATAGTTTTTCTCGTACTAAACCTATTCTAATCCCTTCAAATCAACTCCAAAGCTAATCTAATCCTACCATACACCTTCTTAGGGTGTCATGGGTTCCTAAACATCATCAAGACCAAAGTATACCAAGGGGATAATTATAGGATGACCTTATATATATATATTTCTAAAAATCATGTAAAAATGGTATAAACAACACAAATCCTGCATGCTTGCTCCAAAAATGAAGAGATACTTATGAAATGAAAAGGAGATATGAAAAACATAAATGATATGCTTACAAGTGATATGATGAGGTGATTAGAACAAAGGATTAACCTAAACACCCTAGGTTTTTATTTCAAAACCTAAACAAGAGTGTATTCTAGATTGATAAAACTTGATCTTGCAAAATTGTGATGATCTCCTCTTGGATCACTATGAGGCCGGTTTTGGGAGGAAGGAACAAGGATAGAGAGAACTTTTTAACACTTCTTGAATTATTATGAGATGAATGAGTGTAAATGAGGTGAAGTAAGAACTTATACAATCAAATAAGAAAACTTTACCCACATTAAATGCAATCACCCATAGGGCCGGTTTCTAGGGGATGTTTGTCCTCAAAATATCTTTTTTTTTTACTTTATAATGTATAATTGTTAAAAAGAATGTAAGTAAAGTGTAGTTTAAATGTAACTTGTAAGGTTTTATATATTAGTGTATTTAAGGAAATTTTAGGTGAAAGAAATTTTTAATAGATCAAAATAGATTATAATGAGATCATAAAAAATTGTAAAAATACATTGCTTGTAAGATTTGAGTGATAAAAAAATTACCGTGCAGTTTTTAAGAAAAACGTCGTAATAATATAACTTTAATAATTTATATACCAAATAAATTTAAAACACTAGATAAACTAAAAATATAGTTTTTATAAACTAAATGTAAGTATAAAAATATATTGGGATCATTTTTGGAAGTATCGGATTAAATTTTCAAAATAATAACTCACGCGATAACGTTTATTTAATATGAAATTTACGCGTTTAATGTGAAATGAAAAAAATCATGAATGAACCGTTAAGAAATGATGAATATGGAGTATGAGGAATGACCGGAATTTGAGAATTGTGACAGATGTTGAGCTATGCGTACGAGGGTTTGATGGATACTGGGCTAGTATGAAGGTGGAGTCGAACCTTATACTGCAAATTAAAGAAGCTCAGAAAGATGATGGTGAGCTGTGGGCCGTGGCGCAAAATGTTGAAGAAGGTAAGCAGACGGAGTTTAAGGTTGATAATGACGGAATTGTATGGTATGAAGATAGGCTTTGTGTTCCCAATGATCCGGTACTTCGTGAGAAAGTTATGACTGAAGCTCATAGTTCTCCTTTCACTATACATCCTGGTTCTACCAAGATGTATAGGGATTTGAAGCAGTACTTTTGGTGGAATGGCATGAAGCAAGATGTGGCGACGTTTGTGTCAAAATGTATGATTTGTCAGCAGGTTAAGATTGAACATCAAAGGGCTAGTGGATTGTTACAGCCATTGGATATTCCAACATGGAAGTGGGATAAGATATCTATGGATTTTGTGACTGGACTACCTCTTACTCGGAAGAAGCATGATGCAATTTGGGTAGTTGTTGATCGACTAACCAAATCTGCTCATTTCTTACCAATCAGAAAGGATTATGGTATTGGTAGATTGGCGGAAATTTTTCAGCAAGAGATCGTTAGACTTCATGGTACTCCGGCATCCATTGTGTCCGACAGAGATCCGCGTTTTACTTCTCGTTTCTGGAAAGGTTTGCAAAAAGCTTGGGGTACTCGACTTAATTTCAGTACGGCATTTCATCCTCAAACAGATGGTCAGTCAGAGAGGACTATTCAGACCTTACAGGACATGCTAAGGGCTTGTTCTTTGGAATGGACTGGCAGTTGGGATGAATATTTGTGTTTAGTAGAGTTTGCATACAACAACAGTTATCATGCTAGCATTAAGGCAGCACCGTTTGAACTTCTTTATGGGAGGAAATGTAGAGCACCTACTTGTTGGGATGAAGTAGGTGAACGCTTAATTGAAGGTCCGGAAATGATTGAGATCACTAATGAGAAAGTAGCTGTTGCTAGAGAAAAGCTGAAGGAAGCTAGGTCTCGTCAGAAAAGTTATGCCGACAAGCATCGTCGTGATTTAGAATTTCGGGTTGGAGATCGTGTATTTTTGAAAGTTTCGCCGTTTAGACGTGTGAAACGTTTTGGAATCAAGGGCAAGCTCAGTCCTCGATTCATCGGTCCGTTTGAAATTCTGGAACGTATAGGAGAAGTTTCGTATCGATTAGCACTTCCGCCTCAGTTATCGCATGTTCATGACGTTTTCCATGTATCACTCCTAAGGGGATACAACTATCGTCCATTACACGTTGCTTCTTATCCGTTTGATCAAATTCAATCCGATATGTCTTTATCTGAAGAACCGGAAGCTATTTTAGAAAGGCAAGAAAGAGTCATGAGAAATAAAGTCATTCCGTTCGTTAAGATTCTTTGGAAAAATCACCCGGAGCGTGAGGCTACTTGGGAAACCAAGGAGTCGATGCGAGCTAGTTATCCTCATTTCTTTGAATAGTTGGTATGTTCTCATTTCGTTTTCGTTTCGTTTCATTTCAATTTTCGAGGACGAAAATTTTTCTTTAGAGGGGAAGAATTGTAAAACCTGAAAATCTAAAACATGATTAAAGACTAAAATACCCTTGGAATCGAAATTTATAAAATATGTAAAATACATTTATATCATTTAACGAAATTAAAACTAAACTTACGAGTAATTAAAACTTAACGAATGTGTGTACGTGATCGATTTTGGTACGACGAAAGATTTAAACGCTTCGCTAATATGTTGGGCTTCGTTTTCGTTAATGGTGAACCATTTGGGCCGTTCGTTTGTTTGTCTGGAGCCGAGAGCTAAGAGAGCCCATAGGGGCGTATGTTTTATTCGTTTGGATCAAGAGCCGAGAGCCCAAGGGCGTGGGTTTTGTGTGTGTTCGGTTGGACCCAAGCCGAAACCCAACCCATCAAAGAATAGAAACATTTTTGTACTACCTATATATACACTACATTTACAAGAAATTGAAACCCTAGTTTTGTTGCCTCTCCCTTTTCTTTTCTTCCATTCGGCCGAACCCTAGACCTTGGTGTCGAGAGCTTTGTTTCCAACAAGCTAAGGTATAAACGTGTTTATTCGTCTTCCTTTGTTACACCTTACGTATATATATTGTAATATGTTTCGTTTAGTCGAGTCTTGTGTTTTTCTTTTGTGACCGAGTCATACGAAACCAAACAAGACAAACCATAATGATTTGAACCTAATAATTATTAAAGAGAACATGTATTGAATATGTTTTGTGAATCGGATCATAAGTATGTCAAGCTATATATATAACCGAACCATATGTAAATGAATCGGACCTTATATAACATGTGAACTTGAATGTGTAAAGTATGTAGAGAGTTAAGGTATTGCTTAAAACATGTTAGCCGAACCCTATATATAAACCGAACCATATAAGAGTTTTGAATGTGTATTAAACGAGTAAAGATCATGTGAAACCTAAACCCTAAGTGATGTGTGAACCATGCGTGCGTTATTATAAGTCAAGTGAGCTTGTTGATATGTAAACGTAGTACGTGGCCATATCTATACGAAGCTATAGTGCATGGATATAAAAGTTGACGTATAACATATATATGAGTAACATATGATTAAGACATGAATGTGTTGAGTAAATAACAAGAGTAATGAGTCATTAAATGACGTAACATATAAAGTAAATGCACGTGGATATGATATTAAAAGAATGAGAAAACCCTAGAACATAAATGAGAGTCGATTAGGGTTGAAGCTAAGTATATTAATTCGTTATTTCATGTGTGAGTTATGACGTTTAAACTATTTTCACATTTAACCCTAAACTTTAAAAAATGACATAATGAACCTTAATCTACGATATTGTTTATAAAACACTTAAGTCTCATTTAATTATAAAACCCTAAAGTATTAAGATCACTGAATACATTGAGTATAAACATCAAATATTAAAAGATCACTTCGACGATTATGGAATCATAAATAACATGTACGACCGTTAATGTGTATAGGTTCTGTGAAGAAGGAGTAATCCTTTGCTTTCCGTGTTTCTGCTTTTCGATCATTTGCTTTGGAATAAGGTACAGATATTCTGACCTTTTCAGTAAAGGTTCCTTATAACGTTTTCTTTTTGTTAGCTTTTATATTAGGATTTCCTAAGCCTTTGCTATGAACCCCATTTTGTTTGTTTGAGCTGTTGCTTATCTGAACTTTGATTTTTGGATTATAAAACATTTGATTTTGAACTATATGATATAAAAACTTTGATATTGAAACATGATTAAATCTTTGATAAAGTATGATCTGTGTCAGTTATGACATTCTGATTTGACCTAAGTTAGTTTGACACCCGAGCCAGAATAATAACTAGTCATGGGGGTTCCATGTCCGTGTTAGTGATGCACTTCTGACATGACTCTAGGGCAGTAGAGTGAAGTTCTTCCACGTCCCTTATCTGTTATCTGTTATGAGCTCAAGTTATATTATATTACCAATATATGTTTGTGGGGCGTTTGGATGCATCCTAGATCTGTTATCTGTTATATGTTATATGTTATATGTTGTATGTTATCTGATGATTGATGCTGCGTGCATGCACGTCCTTCATAACTCTGGTAGGTCTCCCCTACAAATGTTGCCTTGTGTGAATATGAATATGATTATGATCTGATATACGTGTGTCTGGGCTCGAGGTAGTTAACTATAAAACTTATTCTATTATTCTGATTTATACTTTGAAATGATTATGATTTTACTATCTTTCTTTCACTATATTTCGTATTCGTTTTCGTTTCGTATTCGTTTTGCTTGTATATCTGTTCACTGGGCTTTTGAAGCTCAGCCGCATTTCTTTTCTTCCGCGGCAGGTATCTAAGCGTTGGAGTTGGTTTTTGCTTTGGGATGAGTGCTGAGTGGACTTACCTTAGAGATATTTAGCTTTGATCTTATGATGCCATTTAAGACTTATTATTTCAGATATTTTATTTGGAGTTTATTTTTCCGCTGGGACCTATGTATTGAAGTCATTTTGACTTGAATTATTTCAGTATTTATGCTAAGATTTCTTTTGGATATTTATGTTTGCTTTGATATGACACCATTACTTGTGATTCCTTTACCCTTGTCGGGTCGGGGCGTTACATTAACATTTACAAGATAAGTAAAGACCATATAAACTATTTATAAACCATCCTTAATGCACTTAACATTTATTGACCCATTCAACTCAAAATGGGTAGAAGTACACTTTAATCCAAACATCCTTTTAAATTGACCATGACGTCCAATTTGACCAATCAAAATACTATAAAGACTATGACATGTACTTGTCAATTGACGACACATTTACAAACTATAAAAAGACTCGCGGGGGTACAAATTCATCACATGAGCTCGGTATCTACCTAGCTCCTAATATCACATATTACCAACTTCAATAATCATTCCATGATCCAACACCCAATCCAAGCCATAGAGCTTCGAGCACATGAACCTACAATAACATTAACAACTATAACATGTAAGCGATAACACTTAGTAAGTAATTGGCTAATACACGTTCAATACATCCATCCTTGTATATACATCACAAACATATAATCATAATTGGAAACTACTCTATTAGCACATAAGACATCTAACACATACCTTAGCCATTCAATAATTCCAAGACGTATCTATAACCACTTAGCACAACATTGTAATCACATACTATAACAATTTCATATCAACCACATAGTAACCAAGTTACTTACCTTAGCTAGCCAAGCGAAGCTATTATTAGATTATCATCATTTTCCATCATCTTCATCACGAACATCATCCAAAGCCAACATCCTTAACACATAATCATAATGCACTTAAAACATCATCAAATAATCATAGCTATGGTTTACATAACCATTTGGCTTACATAAATAACTTCTAATCATCATATAATCATATATTGATTATATGATGATTCAACCCATAGATTACTCAACTTTTACCCACAATAAAGTTCTTCCAAGATTACTAGAATTCTTTATAATTAAACCTTATGATCATAATATGATCATATTCAATTTACCCATTTACTCTAAATTAATCAAGAGGGGTTCCACCCAATTAATCTATAATATCTCAATTAATGTTTAAACCATAATTACCCAAAACCCCCAACTTGATTACATGAACCCTAATTCTTTAATTCATAATTAATTACAATAAGAGATACTTACTTGCACAAGAATGATAGAAACTAGTTTATTACTTGATCGAAAATACTAATCCCATCCCAATTGATCACCAACTTTACCACCATTTTCCCTCTCTTTTGCTCCAAACCGACATTTTCCAACAACCTGGAACTTATGAGAAATCTGCCTTTTAATACATAAATCTTTCCTCATCTTAAAGTTTGTAACATATTGGATTTCATAAACACATAATACATCAATAATATGGGTCGAATTATGCAAGAGTTTAGAGAGAGAAAGTGGAATGTGGGAGCCTTTCTAGAGAGAGAAAGTAAACAAAAGAAAGAAGGTTAGATTGAGTGAAAGGTCCAACCCTCTACCTTGGGAGGTAGAGGGTATATATAGTTACATACTACTCGTCCTCCTTCGAAATGTGGATCAGGCATACAGTGGGTAAAGACCCGTCCTTACTCCACGGTGTTACACTAAGCTAAACTAAGCTAATAACTAACTAATAAACTACTAAATAACGATATGTCTACGAGCTAACATATGCTAGACTATAGATGGGGTGACCGACACTTCACTATGGAATTTCCAATTCCTAACAATCTCCCCCTAAGGGAGGTCACCCCATGATTTACATTTTAAATCCTAGCATTCTATTCTTGACTTCGTTCTTGAGCTCGTAGACTTCAATTCTTCAAATTCGCAATCTTTGTGCTTGAGTAGTGACTCTTCATAGTCCACATAGTTTTGTACTTTCAGTGGAGGCCTTTAATGGATCCACATCTTTGATGATCTTCGAGCTTTCTTTGAGATCATCAGCCACAGTAAATCACTGGATCACCCTTTGTTGTGTTGCCTTCATGTGATGTTGTGACTTAAGGACCGACATGCTCACACTTTCTGAATCATGACATCTTTTCATCAGAGTAGCAGAAGCATCTTTGTATATCTTTGATTGTCATGAATTTCTTTAATTAAGTGTGAATGCTGTGAGCATGCGGCTGTGAATTGACTTCTCAATATCGATCAGCTGCAACCGTCCAATGTTCCTGCAAACAATAGTTAGGACTAAAACACACGAAAGTGTCTTTGTTTACTTTCGTTGAATATAGTTGCAAGAACTACGGTTCCCCATTGATCAGTATAAATACTGCCTGTGATCAGGTAGAGTTCCGAAGAATTTCCTTGACAGGGTTTCGCAGCTGTTCTAGCCGTTCTCAAACCGGAGCGTCCCAAAGAAGACAACACAGAGTGAGTGAATCAGCAAATTGAGATTTACTGATTGATGAAAAATTGATTTGAAAAACAATCGCGTATTGCTTGAAGAAAGAGTTTTGCAATACGACGAAGGTTTTATGAGAAAGATCAATTTTCAATCAAAAATAATTTTTGTATTTGAAAATGAATACACATTCGATGTGCTAGAGAAAAGAAGAGATTTGCACATCGAACGGTTTTTCCAAAAGTATTTTTTTCAATCAGAGATACTTTTTGTGTTTGAAATATGAATACACATTCGATGTGCTAGAGAAAAGAAGATTTGCACATCGAACGGTTTTTCCAAAAGTATTCGTCAATTCATTTCCTGGACCAAGGTTGATTCAAGAATGAATCGCCCCATTGTTTCTATCCAGTTGTCACAAGCTTGATCTTTTGGAAAGATCTCACATGTCACCCACCAAGAGCTTGTTTGATGTTGGCTCTAGAAGGATTTCCATCTTCATTATGAATACTTTTACATATCACTTGGATGTTCTGGAAATATCACAAGGATAATGCGTAGGACTCTTAAAATATATTCTTACTTTCCACATTGTGTGAAAAAGAAAGTCTTCAAGAATTTTGTGTCCTGATGAGATATTGTGGATGATCTCTTGGCTCTAGACTCAATAGTGCACATTTGGTTCCTATGTCGGAGACTAAGGAGAGGGTCTCCGTCTTCAATATCAACCATCTCTAAGAGAAAGTCGATAGATAATGTAGGTTCCCGGTGAGAATGAAACAAGTCCTTATAAGAGGAACTTGAGTAGCTTAGGAAGTTAGGTGCAGTGCGTCACTCTGTCCATGATGTCTTGTATTCAATACCAGTGTTACCTTAGTAAACACCAGTAGCATATGTATTGAACCCGGTTTTTGCCCTAAGGTTGAATTAATGGAGGGCTATTTCTTTTCACTCTTTCAATTCTTTTTCATTCTTCAACCCCCTCAGTGCTTACCGATACTTCATTACTAGAACCTTGTTGGGTTTATTCCAGTTCTAGCTCTATCTCAGTCCACACTCTTCCTATATTCTCATTTTTCTCCTTTTTTCATCATACCTAAGGACTTCTACACTATCTAGTGGATTGTCCCTGGGTAGATCCCTCCGGCTCTGGCGGGATCGTGGGAACGAATACCTAACCTAACCATCCTTATAACTACATGCATAAAGTAAATTGTTCGGTCTTTTGGTATTGTTCTTTCCTTCTCGAAACCAATTGAAAAATTATTTGGAAAATCAATCAAGATACTTGTGATATAAAATCAAAGCATTTTGTACCTTAATTGTTTTGATCATTTAGAAATTCTCCCCCTCAACATGTGCATATTATTTTAAAATTGTTTAGCACATGGAGGCAAGAGTTCTTTGAAATAATTTCTTGATCACAATTTCCTTAGAAAAAGCCTTATGATTTTCTTGGTGAGTTCTCCCCCTCAAAATGTGCGTTGGTTGTTTGAAATCATTTAGCATATAGAGGAAAGAGTTCTTTGAAGTACTTTCACGAACACACAAGCCATTAAGAAACCATTTAGAAAATCAATCAAGGTACTTATGTTAAAACATAAAAGTTTTGTACCTTGATAGTTTATTTTCTTTTGAAATGCTCCCCCTTAATATGTTCTTCGAGATTCGAAAGCATTTAGCACATATGGAAAAGCAGCCAGCACATTTGAGTCAAACGATCACCTTTTATCAAATTTCATTATTAAATCACAAATTCTCCCCCGATAAAAAATATCAAACCCTTTGAGATTTTGGATCCCAAGTGATTTAATAAGGTTTAGAAAACATGGGAGAAAATGTGGCCTTGTTTAAATACGCTTCTGGTTTTAGGTTAAATGCTCCTCCTCAATCATGTGCATCATGTATTTGAAATTGTTTTACACATGAAGGAAGGAGTGCTTTTGAAACAAACACCCTTTTAAAACCGATTTGAGATTTAAATCACGATCTCTCCCTCGATCAAAAATTTCAAACCATTTGAGATTTGTGATCCCAGTTGATTTAAACCATTTAGAAAAGTTTGGGGGAAAGACGTGGCTTGACTTAATTTTTGAAAAATGACTAATAGGGATCAATATAAGACATTAAAGATTGTTAGTGTCAGGTATGATAGTTTTTAAGAGATCTTTAAGTAAAACAAAACAATTTCACAATCAAACAAGAACATCAAAAATTTCATTTTGAAAGATCTTTGAGTTTTAAACAGAATTATACCATGACATAACATTAAATCTTTAGATCACCACTTATTTTGTACAAACCGGACTTGATAGATGAAATATCGTTTAAAAATATTTTATTTTAAATCACTCTCCCCCTCAATCAATGACCGTAGTCGTTGATTGAGTGACTTATGTTTAAAATGAAGTCCGGTTGATTTCCAAAATTTGAGTTCAGTTTATTTTCAAAACAATATTTTTCCATTTTCAAAACAATTTTTTGTCAAATTTGCTTAAATATGGAATCATCACTATTATCCCTGCACAAAGATACGTTAGGTGGTTAAGCTGCTTTTGTTGTTGTTGCTGGAGGTTGGAAGAAAACCATCTGCAGAAGCAGTGAGACCTCTTAAGTTGCATCTATCGTGCCAACTCTCCATGGAGAGATCTGATTAAGCTTCGTTTCTTCTTTTGTCGACCCAAGATATAGTTACCCTTTCCTTTATGCATCCAATCAACTTCTTTTGTGGGATCCGGATCGGGAACATTCTTTTATACCATGATATCTGCATATGTTAGTGGACAAAAACAGATATATGGTGGTCGACATCACCCAAACAGCAATCGACTAGTAAAAGTCAATCCAACATATCAATCAGTTCATACATGGCATGGGAATAATGTTTTCATCAAACTCTAATCATCTAATCCTAACAAGCATATCCTAAATTCCTAGTCCTTCAACATAGGCAGTTATCTTTTTCAGTTAAGCATGTAGGATGATTATATAATCCCGTAGATGATATAAATTTGAAAACATTCTCCCCCTCAATCAATGACTCATTCTATGAAAAGTTTAAACGCGCTGAAGTCACTGATTGGGTTTTGCAAATTTATGAAAATTCTGATTCTGATTGATTTTCAAGCAACTCAATTTCCACCATTTTGTTAAAACAAATATTTTTCTGAAGAATTTTTAGAAGGAAAAATATTTGAGTAGGAACAGCAGTCCTTCGACATACTTTCCACATTTTGTTTTAGGATAGGTGCATGGAATATTTGAAAAATGTTTAAGCGTAGCACTTTCCTTCTTTTGAAAAGCGGGTTGCTATTTGAAATAATAGCAAACCATGGTTTAAACACGGGTTACAGTCTGAAGTAACTGTAAGCCATATTTTGAGACATGTTTAGAAAGAAATATATACACCTCCTGCACGAACTTCATCTAAAGTCCCGTGCCATTATTGAATGACATTTCTAAGACCGTAGATGTTATCGATACTAGGAGACATGTCTTGAGAAAAACATTTTTTTTTTCAATTTTTTGATTTTTATGGATTTTTGTAGGTTTTATATTTTTATATTTTGGTTTTTGAAAATTATTTACAAAGATAGAGAAATATTTTAAGAAGATGATGATACGAGTACCGAGATAAGGAAATCGTTCAGCACTTTGTAGAAGATAAAAGTCATCATCTCTTAAACTTTCACCACCAAAGCATTCGAGGCTCTTGAATCGTCGCAAGAACTTGAGCCTTCTAAAAGTGAATCTTTGGCAGCTTCCCCCCAAATCGACAATCCTCGTAAAAAGACCATTTCCCCCAAGAAGAAGAGGTGAAGCAAACAGTCTAATTTGTATGAAGCTTAAGAAACCGAAGAAGATGATAACAACGAAGTAACAATTTAACACGGATCATTTCTGCGGTTATCAAACCCGAAAGAAATGATTAAGCCTGATCACATGATCCTGTTGTGCGTCCTCGATGTACACATTACTGTTCGATTTTGAGCAGTTGTCTATTCGGGGGAACAATATATCAACATCTTCATTTCACCAAATGCATTCCAGTTATCTAACATATAACCAATCAGCCCATAATGTACACATGTACCCAACAAGAGTAGAGACGATGACATCCATGTAACATGTGAGTCACTAATTATCTCTGCGGATGTCAACTCTGGAATAACTGATTAAGCTCGATCAAGTAAACATGTTGTGCGTTCCTAATGTACACATATCTCTAATCATCATAACAATGTGTACATGAAGCAATAACCGGAAGCATTTTACCATTAAACATATCGAAGATGTCGATAAGCAATTTCATCTCACATTCCAAATATTCTTCTTATATTTCTTCCTACTGAAGACTGAGTTAACGCATACCAAGAGTATCCAGAGACCACTTCCTCCCAAATGGTTGGAATAATATATCCTTCCCCCAAAAAATTGGAATAATACATCCTTCCCCCAAATAGTTGGAATAACACACCAAAGGCTACGAGTTAAACACTGAGAATCTCTGCGGTTATGACATTTGTCTTTCCCGGGATTACTTCAATAGAGAAGAAGTATTAAGTTCATCACGTGTACTCGTTGTGTGTTTAGATGTATATCTCCTTCCCCCTTGCTGGTTTTGATACCTCAGAATCAGCAACACATTATACATGCCAAATATTCTTGAAATAGAGAAGAACAATCACTTAGCGCAACTGAATCCGGTGAGAATCAACTGCTACAGAAACTCTCTCTGACTATCTTTATCAACCCATATGTAGAAAATTTGAAGTGACCACTAAAAAAAAAACTTGATATACCAAACTTGAAACTAAAGTCGAATTTCCAACATTTGTATCTTAAGCTTGCACTTAATGATGGAAGAACGGTGTCGAGAATCTATGCTTTAAGCAAATCTCTAAGTACTCACTACTCAAACAAAGTATGAGACATTAAAACCTCTTGAGATTATCCACATCGTTGGTCTTTAACCATCCACCCCGACTGCTGGTAACTAGATAAACCAAGTCTTCAACTCAAATTCTTAAGCCCGAGCAAGTTATCAAATAAGAACACGCCTTTGTGAAAGTCAACTTCAATCTCAAGTAAGTGATATATTTTTAACTCCGAAGTAATCAACTTGTGTCAAATGTCCAACACGTGAATAAATATACAACCGAATGTACATTGACCCACTGAATGAACCGGAACAAATGATTCCTCAACATCAATGCATTCTTCCTAAGGTATACATGTAGTGACTGATCTAGAAGATTCACCAATAATGTTTTCGAGCAGATGAGGTAGTCATTTTCCTTAATGTTCATATGGTTGATTTATAGCGTGCACATTGAGAGGAACAATAATCCGTGAAGATTTGGCAAAGGAATACCAAAGAGTGGATCATTATTCATGAACAATAATCCGTGAAGATTTGGCAAAGGAATACCAAAGAGCGGATCATTATTCAATAGTTCAACTTCAATATTACGATAGTCATTATCAACGCCTCAGGGAATAACTGGAGATTAGGTTTTCTCGAGTAGTCTGAGTTGTACTTCTTAGATGGAGAACCAGTTGAGTCAGTAGGAACCGGAGCAGGAGCTTCAGGAACTGGATGGACAACATTCGTTGGAGGTTGGAAGTACTCATAAAACATATCTTGAAAAACAATGAATCCCAAATAGTAAATCCCATTTATCCTTAGTGAGTGAAACATTAGGCATTGGAGAGTCGTATGACCATAATTAAAGCATCCATCAACATGTAGTATATTCACTCTTCTCCCCCTCAAAAATTGCATCCGAAGTTTCCATTTTTGATTCGAACAAGTGAATAATAGTATACACCAATGAACGTAGATCCACTTGAGGATTGAATGAGCATAGGAAAAACATGAAGCTTGTTGATGAAGAATGTCGATGAGAATGGTCATAAACATGAAGATTTCTCTTTTTTTGAAGATAAAGCGCACTTAAGCGTACACTTTTCTTTTATTTGAGGAACGGGGCCTGAAGTGTTATCTACAGATGCCATAGCAGATTGAATATCAAGGTTGAGTTACTTGAACCCGTGAGTTATGAGATATCAATCCATTAGTTATCCATACTTTAAGCCAGTCCATGTAGTGAAGGATCGAAGTATCTGCAACAGAGTAAGGACTACCTGCACTAACATTACAAGCTTGATTGCATATATATTGGTTAGTGACATTAGTATCCAAACCCTTTGGGGTTTCACGGTCAACTTTGATTTTGCCATCGGTAAATAGCTTTCCGGTAGGTATCCATCTAAGTCCAACATCCTTAAACATTCTACTAGACGGTATCCACTTATGGCAAGGTCTAGGATTGTTGATTTTATTATGCACATTGGAAGATTTATCTTTATTCCTAGACTCCAAAGATTTAGCAGTTGGGATCCATCTAGGTGAAGTTTTAGGTTTGTTTTGCTTCATAACATGTTGAACCTTAGCCATGTTAGTAGCCTTAGTGGATTGTACCTTAGCATGTGAATTAGGAAAATGTTTCTTATTCGGAAAAGACTCAGAATTTTTAGATTCATTTTCTACATGCTTAGCATTCTTCTTCATATAACTACTCTTAGATGCAAGCCAACCCCTAGTCTTTTGAGTGTTCCTAGGTAATGGTTTACAACTACTAGCAGTGCCTTGAAATCTCGTGAAATGCATCACCTTAGGTCTTGCACCTAAAATTCCGTCTTTTCGAATCTATGCCTTTTTCCTAGCATCTTCTAGATAATTGTTCTTCCACAAGTCATTCATATCATATAAATTTTGGGTTTTAATGCTTGGTTTTGACACTATTTTTGAACTATTCCTAGAGGTGCTGGGAGTAGAAGTATTATTCTTTGGTAACTTAGGTGAAGTGACTGGTTTTGACAAAACTTGTATCACATCAACTTGGGAGGCAAGCCTTATCATCAAAGATTTTGTTCTTTCAGATATAAATGTAGTAGGCTGCCTAACAATGGATCGGTCTCTAGTGGGATGAGAAAATGGCTTCCCCAAGGTTGATGGTTTTGTAAACTTAGTGTTCACACTTTTCCCTACAGTTTTCCTAAGCTCATTTTTTAAGGCAACAATAGCGAAACTCTTTTCCTGAAGTTGAGCTTTGAGATCATCAATTTTTGCTATCAAGGAATTTTTTTGTTCCATTGACTTAGTTCTAGCTTCTTTGACAGAGTCACTTAGTTCTATGTGATGCTTTCTCAAAGACTCATTTTCCTTTTGTAATTTGGCCACACAAACTGCTAATTCATCATTTCTAATTTGAGTATCATAAATAGCATTAACATCAGGATTACTTGTAACCAAATTACTTTTCACATGCATACCAGAAATATGTTTCTTCAAATTGTTGATAGTCGAGTTTTTGGCTTGAAGCTGAGCTTTTAAATTGTTTATTTAAAAAAATTCATGAAATTCAGGAAATTCTGGATTTTTACATGGTTTCTTATTTTGAAAACTTTCCTCCTTTCTTTGTATTGCAATTTCAAGAGAAATGCAATGTTTTTCAAGTTTTGAGAATTTGTTTGAAAGTTCATCAAAAGCCTTTTTATCAACCATATCATTTGTTTTGAATTTATTAGTCTCAGCCTCAACCAAGGAACATTTATCAAAATCATGTTCAGTATTAAGATCAATTTGTTTAGGTACATTAGCAGATGCACTATGTTGAACAGTTAAGGGTACCTCATCACATGACACCTTTTCATTTGTCGGTCTGATATTTGCATCCACATCATGTGTAACAAGAGTTACTGAACTACTGGCTATTTCAAGCTTATCTATATCTGAGCCTCTGTATTTAGTGTTAACTGATCCATCACCCGATGCCTTACTGGTCTCAACACTACAACTTATTGATTGTACTCGACATTCATTCACCTTTCTGATCACAGCATCCACTTCTTGTGTGACAGGAGTTACTGAGCAGCTGGTTACATCATTCTTTGTTGTCTCTGATATTCTGCATTCATCAACACTCGACCTTTCAACTGATGCATTACCCGACTCATCACAACTATCTCTCAATTGCACCAGACTCTCATCCACTTTTTCATCCTTCTAAGTAACTTCCTCAGTATACTTCTCCACATTATCCATGAGATGGATAAGTTTCTCTATGAACACGCGAATTTCCATTCTAGTGTGTCTCTTGAAAGACATTTTAGTCTTGTCTTGATCATAATCCGATGTGAATTCCCTTCTAATGAATGACTGAAAATGTTTGTAGATCACTTGAAGTGCAGCACTGGAACTATCCTTTTGAACCTTCTCTTTGTCAAGTTGTAGCTCCAATTGCTCTAGGTTTAACAGCAAAGTTCCTGTTAATGTGGATAAGTTCTGACGAAAGAGGGCAATACATGTTCGTTCCATTGTTGTGGGTAGAAGTAACATGAGGTGAGAGTGAAGTTGTTGATAAGGTTCAATGCTGCTTTCCTTTTGCATGGCATTCTGTAGCCTGAACAGGTGCAAATCTTTCTCATTGGACTCAGAGCATGAAGAACTCAAATCCTCATTGATTGATTCAATCATCTTTAACCGTTCAGTGTAGCATACATTATCCTTGTTGTCCACAACATCATACAATTTAAGTACTTCCGAAATCACTGAATCAGGAGTGTAAGACATGATGCTTCTGTGTACACGGAATTTTACAAGTCTGTGATTTAAACCGAGAAATAGAATCTTTCACGGGATTTTACTAAAATCAAGACCAAACCGTTAAGCAATGACCAATGGAATGTGTTAAGATGACTGATGGATCGATACAATGATAGACAATTATGTGTTAGGACATATGATTGTATGAAAGATTATCAGAAATGTTATTTGGTTGAGATTTGGATTGGTTAATGCCCGTTTTTACGGAGAAATTTAGGTCTAAAACATAAAAACCTCAATAACTTCTGTTCGGAGCGGATTTAGGCCTCGAAGTTTGACCCAAATCTACTTTAGTTTGTTCAACGTGCCATTCTCCTCGTTCTCACGGTCGTTTTGATGGTTAGAACGCTGAAAACGGAGTTACGGTTCAAAAGTTATGGTCGTTTGAAGTTTTGTCGGGAAAAAGTCAACTTTTGGTCAAACCGCTTCAATCAACTCGCATCCAGGGCAACTCGCTTCCAAGACAACTCACTTAAGGCACAACTCGCATAAGATGACAAATCGCTTCCAAATCAACTCGCTTAAACAACAACTCGCTTAAGTTACAACTCGCATAAGCTGACAACTTGTTTCTAAGGTAACTCACTTAAACGACAACTCGCTTAAGATACAACTCGCTTAAAAGTCAACTCGCATAAGCTAATAACTCGCTTCAAAAGCAACTCGCTTCTAAACAACTGGCTTCTTGTACGTCGGATCTGGACAAGTCGCAGTCAAAAACTGACAACTCGCATAAAGAAAAGCAATCCGAGACTCAACTCGCTTCCAAGAAATATTCAAAAAACACCACTTTTCAATCCAAAAACAACCCAACCATGATGATTCAAGCCTTCCAAATCAAAACCTAAACACTTATAATGATTCTAAACAGAAAAATACTATAAAAATCCAGACTTTAACATAAGAAATGATCCAAATGATGCTAACTACTCTAAACTCATTCAAACCCAAAAACCTTATAAAAACCACTAGAAATCCAAGAACATGAAAGATGAGTGATCAAACCATGGCTCTTGATACCAATTGTAACATATTGGATTTCATAAACACATAATACATCAATAACATGGGTTGAATTATGCAAGAGTTTAGAGAAAGAAAGTGGAATGTGGGAGCCTTTCTAGAGAGAGAAAGTAAACAAAAGAAAGAAGGTTAGATTGAGTGAAAGGTCCAACCCTCTACCTTGGGAGGTATAGGGTATATATAGTTACATACTACTTGTCCTCCTTCGGACTGTGGATCAGGCATACAGTGGGTAAAGACCCGTCCTTCCTCCACGGTGTTACACTAAGCTAAACTAAGCTAATAACTAACTAATAAACTACTAAATAACGATATGTATACGAGCTAACATATGCTAGACTATAGATGGGGTGACCGACACTTCACTATGGAATTTCCAATTCCTAACAAAGTTATTTTACCATCTGACACTTTTGGTCCCTCATTTGTATAACTATAACATAACATTTGTTAGTTATTAGTTTGACTATTGGGTTAACTAGTCAATCCCGTCAAGTCCTTAAGCCAATTCCATCTAGGGTAGGGCCTATTTTTATTTCGGGATACGGGTGTAACAATTCTATCCCCCTTATTTAGATTTCGTCCTCGAAATATCTCATCTATTTCCATCTAATACATAATTCAAATTTTGCACCATGTCACATAAACAATCAATTACTCAATTTATTGCGAAGTTTCCTTAATCTCGCAATTCGAGGCCCATTATAACATAACTAATCTCCATATGCATTCTATTTTTCGATTAATTTCTATAACCAATACGTCATTATGTCACCCAATACATAATTTATTCAAAACCCATTATTCCAATTAGTCAACTCTTTTACTATTTCAATACATACTTGCTCACTTTCATATTGTTTTGACTTTACTTAAGTCAAATTTAACCAATACTTCCATATTTTATCAAAGAGATTTTTATAATTTCAATATCGATATTACTATAACGCAAAGCTATTACTATAACATATTGTTATCACTATAACATTCTCATAAATTTCACAATTTTTCATAACCATTATGGTCTTTTTCATATTACCACATGCCCCCAAGGCATACCATAACTCACTTTAGCTCTTTAATTTCATGCAATTTATGATCTCCCTGATCATTTCCATAACATATCACATCATCATTAATGATTTCATTTATTTTACTTAGGTTTTAGTTTTCAATAACTCAAGTTTACATAACGACCCTTACCTAGGGTCTGACACTAGGCTCCTATTCCACCTATCATATTTCTTATAGCGTCTAACTAGTTTTAGAATTTCATTTTCTACTCCACTACCCTTACTTATGCCATGTCGGAAACACATAAGCCTACTCATTTATACTTCTTCATTTACATGGAGAGGCGTCCCAAACAATGCAAATCAAGAAATATAAACTCGTAGTTCGGTGACTCATAATTTCCTCACTTAAGTGAAAAGGCGTCCCAATCCACTTAAATAAAGAAATTATAAACCATCCTACTTACACATTTCCGACATAATACTAACACATATCTCTAACACTCTTTAACCTTCAAAGTTCTCATTTCTTAGCATTGGATCCTTTTTACTATAACAATTCCCGAATGAGCCATCTCACATGCCAAGGATATAGGCTATCCTTGCTAGTGGAGGCAATTTAATTTATCCCGAAGGATTTCTATGATTTTCTCTTTCCTACTCGTACTATAACACATCACGTAGGATTCACTAAAACTTATCCCGAAGAACTACTATTATATATCCCGTAGGATTTTTATAACAATAACTATAACATATTTCGAGTGGCCTGTAACGTCACGCTATAACAACATATAGGATCCAAGCTATTATTATTTTATCATATATACTAACACGTCCATTTTCATTTAACCATTATAATTTCATAGGGCTTGAAAGCCCACCCTCCATATTGACATACTCACTATGTGTTTAATCATTTCATTTTCTCCTTGACCCGTCAGCCCTCGTTGACTATTTCCATATTCTTACTCTTACCACTTTTAGTCTATTTGACTTTATCCACATGTAAACCCTTTATGGGTTTATTCTAAAACACACTCATTATCTTTCAACATAAGCCATCATGTCTCCTTTTTAGTTATTAGCAAGTAAGCTATTTCATTCTCATTTTTCAATATCATTCTATAACTTTTACATTCTTAGACACTTAACTATTTATGTGTCAAAATTTCACTTTACAATTTCATGTGTATTACAACATACTTTAATATTACACTATAACATGTATATTACTTATTGCCTTCTATAACTTACAATTGTCCCATCTCTAATACGACGATATTGGCTACCCATTAGCCCTTCACATCATAAGATCAAAGGTTGGTCATTAACACAACACGAGTCATACCTCATCTTATTCATATTTGCAATTCCAGCTATTATATAATTTAAATTATGCCTTTTATAGGCATTCGCACCGTTTGTATCATCTACTTAAGTCTCCTTATAATTCTTAAAACAACTAAGCACACAATCATATCACACCCATCGTCATCATCCAAGGTAAACGGAACGGATTATAATTATCTATCGTATCAATACTATAACATACAATTTATGCAATCATATATATACTCACCGACACTACCAAAGTGTACAGTGTTCTATAACTTAACACATTTAGTCCGTCATGGACTCTTGTCACATATGCCAAACTAATTTTGCACAAAAAATTACGCAATCATATAACATTCCTCGGTAATCTAATTAACTCTACAATATGGTCCGCCATGGACCTACACAATTTACACAACAACACTATAACATATAAAACATTTTCATTTAGCACAAATGCATAGTTCATTCTATAACAATCACATACTTTTCCGCTTACTTAATTCCGCAACTAAGAGTGGTTTAAGACTAGGAAACCTATAGTGGAAACCTAATTCACTTAAACCGAAGCTCTGATACCAATTTGTTACCCCCCGATTCTTGGTTTGACCGGAAAATTTTTGATTTTTAAAACTTTGACGCCGAAACATTTGACTATTACTTTTTCTTCTTAAACTCTTCAATGACTGACAAAAACTATAACATTTGACCTTTGACAATTCACATTATAACATATACTCGATTACTTTTAAAATCAATGGTTCAAGACTATAACAAAACATCTTTCGTTGCTATAAAACAGGCTGATGTTGTCGCCTTATAAGCTGCGACGCCGTCACCCTTTAATTATAACCCAAAACACCTTTTCAGATTTAACATGCGATAACTCAGGGAGTTTAGAACCCAACGCCGTCCCAACGGGGCCGAACGTCGTCGCCACGTAACTACGACACCGTCAGGTCTACAGACCGGCACATTTTGACAACAAAAATGCACAACCATTCTTGACCCGTTTCAACCAATTCAAACACTTTAACATTTACAAGATAAGTAAAGACCATATAAACTATTTATAAACCATCCTTAATGCACTTAACACTTACTGACCCATTCAACTCAAAATGGGTAGAAATAAACTTTAATCCAAACATCCTTTTAAATTTTCCATGACGTCCAATTTGACCAATCAAAATACTATAAAGGCTATGACATGTACTTGTCAATTGACGACACATTTACAAACTATAAAAAGACTCGCGGGGTACAAATTCATCACACGAGCTCGGTATCTACCTAGCTCCTAATATCACATATTACCAACTTCAATAATTATTCCATGATCCAACACCCAATCCAAGCCATAGAGCTTCAAGCACATGAACCTACAATAACATTAACAACTATAACATGTAAGCGATAACGCTTAGTAAGTAATTGGCTAATACATGTTCAATAAATCCATCGTTGCATATACATCACAAACATATAATCATAACATGCAACTATTCAATTAGCACATAAGACATCTAACACATACCTTTGCTATTCAATAATTCCAAGACGTATCTATAACCACTTAGCACAACATTGTAATCACATACTATAACAATTTCATATCAACCACATAGTAACCAAGTTACTTACCTTAGCTAGCCAAGAGAAGCTATTATGAAATTATCATCATTTTCCATCATCTTCATCATGAACATCATCCAAAGCCAACATCCTTAACACATAATCATAATGTACTTAAAACATCATCAATTAATCATAGTTATGGTTTACATAACCATTTGGCTTACATAAATAACTTCTAATCATCATATAATCATATATTGATTATATGATGATTCAACCCATAGATTACTCAACTTTTACCCACAATAAAGTTCTTCCAAGATTAATATAATTCTTTATAATTAAACCTTATGATCATAATATGATCATATTCAATTTACCCATTTACTCTAAATTAATCAAGAGGGGTTTCACCCAATTAATCTATAATATCTCAATTAGTGTTTAAAACCATAATTACCCAAAACCCCCAACTTGATTACATGAACCCTAATTCTTTAATTCACAATTAATTACAATTAGAGATACTTACTTGCACAAGAATGATAGAAACTAGTTTATTACTTGATTGGAAATACTAATCCCATCCCAATTGATCACCAACTTTACCATCATTTTCCCTCTCTTTTGCTCTAAACTGACATTTTCCAACAACCTGGAACTTATGAGAAATCTACCTTTTAATACATAAAGCTTTCTTCATCTTAAAGTTATTTCACCATCTGACACTTTTAGTCCCTCATGTCCCTTTCTTTCTATTTTGGCCACAAGATACTTATATTAAGTTTTCTATATGGCAACTTAGGTCCCCCTCATTTGTATAACTATAACATAACATTTGTTAGTTATTAGTTTGACTATTGAGTTAACTAGTCAATCCCGTCAAGTCCTTAAGCCAATTCCATCTAGGGTAGGGCCTATTTGTATTTTGGGATACGCGTATAACACGTATGAACTTAAGAAGTTAGGGATGAGTGTCTAAGATGTTGGCGCCCGGGCACTCATTATTTAGAATCTTGCATGTAGGGTACTTAATGACTTGGCTTAGGTGACTATAAACCCCTCGACTCCCCAAGGGTTAAACCTTTGACGTCGGGTAGGAGCCTTTATTGATAGGTTAGGACGAATTGACCAAATGCTGTCTAAGCGACTTAAACCCCCACTTGAATAAATTGGAAGTAATAAAACATAGAGATTACACGCTAAGATGAGTAATTAGGTTAGCACACTTTCTCTTCCTTAATCACAACCTTTATTTATTTTACGCTTTTATTTCTTGCTTTTTAGTTCAATTAATCATTTCTACCTCTAACCAGTTAAAACCAGTGATACATAGACTTAATTAGAATCCGCTCACATAGCTCTTGGGACGACCTCGATTTTATCGATTACTACACTACACACGACCGGGTACACTGCCCGTGAGTGCATAAGGTAGACCATAGGTAAACGAGACAATTATAAATATTAAAACCTGGTCAGAAATCCTGCATCTAGTTTTTGGCGCCGCTAATTTCACAAATAGCCTATCCTTGTGTGACTATCGATTAGTCACCTTGACTTTTTTACCCACATGTTAAACTCTTTTATTACACTCACCTTTAGTGAAAGATACCCCTAGATACACCCGTCTGAGCCATTCCTTTTATTTTGTTCACCCAATATATATTGTTTCATTACACCCATTCGCATTTGCCTACCGTATAGTCTTAATTTGTGATTGGGAAGTCATTGTTTGCCTAAGTTCAAGGCTCAAGTAGAGAGGTTCGGAAATCACGCTTTCGTCAAAGACTTATATTTGAAGATCATTGAAGACCCCCCAGATTCTCATTATATGTTCATCTCAAGTGGGGGGATGTTATGTTTTTAGTTATGATTCAAAAAAAAAAAAGTGGTGATTCGAAAAGAAAAAAAATGTGTAGTTTATTGTTTATTGTAAAGTGCAATATTATAAGCACTATGATAGGTGCTCATCAAAGATTAAGCATCTAGGAGGCCACCTCGGTCACATTTGAAGAATTGAGTTGGCAATTATTAGGCCAACAGTTGGAGAATAGGTAATGTGCCCATCATGACGTCCGCTAATGGCACATCTACTTGTTATATCATGATCCGGTTTCTTCACCTTGAATCTTGAACTTTGGATGAACGGTAGGTGGTGACAACTTGGTTATAAGTTAAGACTATTTGTTTCATTACTTTTGTTTTACACCAATTATTTCCCATGTCTTATGCTACCTTTTAGTCATGAAGCGTGTCTAGGTGATGAAGCGTACAACCTTTGGTTTCTTGGCCATGGATTTGGTCATGTATCATTGATTTTGTTCACTTTTTCGTGACACGTTAGTAATGATATTTCACCCTTAACCCATGTTGGGTCCACCCATATTGCCTTCAAGAATTGTTTAGTCCTCAACTCTAGTGGTGGAGATTTGTGTAACCGCCAAGCTTATGATAGAATACATGCCATGACTGTGATTTGAGTGATCACCCCAAAATTGAGACTTAGACTAGATGAGAGAATTTGAGTGTTTTGTTCCCATTTCGTGAGGTGTTCGGCTTTGATTTATTCTAGCATAAGGTATTTTTAAACTCATATCTTCCAAGTAATGGGGGATATCTTTTTAGAAATTTGTCTAATAAGGTTTACTTGAGGGCAAGTAGAGTTCAAGTGGGGGGATATTTGATAACATCAAATAGTCCTGACCTTTAAGTGTCAATTTCCCCCGATAATGCTCGTATTTTATATCATTTATATAGATTTACGCTTGTATTCCTTTATATTTCACTTTTAGGTAAATTATGAGCATTGGAGCTTATGAGAAGCGGATTTGGAGATTTTCCTAACGGTTTATGATAGTATGCTACTCATGAAGAAGCTACGGCGTAACTTATTCTCACATTACGCCGTAGCCAGTATTTTATCTTGGATTGCCTACTCAACAGCAATTATGGAGTAACTCCCAACTAAGGTTATGCCGTAATCATTTAGGTCGAGAAATATTTCGCGCCTTCATCAACTACGCTGTAAATCCTCAACAAGCATTACGTCGTAGTCCACTTAAAAGAATCATGTATTGAAGATACGGCATAACATTTCCCAAGTGTTACGCCATAACCTATTTAACGAGAGTATCATTTGAGAATTATTGAAGTTACGGCATAACTCTCAACTCAAGTTATGCTGTAACTAGGAACGTGCCTATAAATACAAGCCCTAATTTATGCATTTCAGATCATTCACTCACAACTCAAAGTCAGAGAACGTGAAGAGGGTTCCAAAGGCAGATCATTCGGAGCATATGGAGCCATCTTCAAGGGAGTAATCACTCCATGTCGATAAGCATTAGCAATCATTTACTTTTGATTCATGTCTTTCATTATGTTAAACATCGAATTTATTATTTCTTTTGATATTATCGGCTAAGCACCTTTGGTGCTAGCCTAGTTATGATTCCTTGAATGTATTGTTTATGTTTTCATGCTTCCATATAATTGTTTCTAGTGTATGCATGCATAGTTCATTGGTAGTTACCCTAGCTTCGGTAGTTTTGAGATGCGGTCATATCTAGTTGCTTAGGCGAATTGACCAACTGACCCTAAGTAGTTAGGTAGAGTTGGGAAGGATAAGAATTGACCAACTGACGACCCTTCCTCGCTTGTGCGAAGACCAAATGATCACTGGTCGTCCGGATGAACTTAAGAAGTTAGGGATGAGTGTCTAAGATGCTATCGCCCGGGCATTCATTATTTTGAATCTTGCATGTAGGGTACTTAATGAGTTGGCTTAGGTGACTATAAACCCCTCGACTCCCCAAAGGGTAAACCTTTGACGTCGGGTAGGAGCCTTTGTTGATAGGTTAGGACGAATTGACCAAATGTTGTCCTAGCGACTTAAACCCCCACTTAAATCAATTGGAAGTAATAAAACATTGACATTACATGATGGGATGAGTAATTAGGTTAGCACACTTTCTCTTCATTGATCACAACCTCTATTTATTTCACGCTTTTATTTCTTGCTTTTAGTTAATCATTTCTACCTCAAACCAGTGACACGTAGACTTAATTAGAATTCGCTCACATAGCTTTTGGGACAACCTCGGTTTTACCAATTACTACACTACACACGACTGTGTACATTGCCCGTGAGTGCATAAGGTAGACCATAGGTAAACGAGACAATTATAAATATTAAAACCTGGTCAGAAATCCTGCATCAAGTTTTTAGCGCCGCTGCCGGGGAGCTATATTAGGATCTTTTGTTAAGTCTTTTATTTTTGTTTTTGTTCATTTAAATTTTTTTTCTTCTCATGATTTCCTTTAAGTTTTAGGTACCATGGCAGTTGTGGACATTGATAACCTCACTCTCGAGGAATATTTGGCTATGACTAGGGATGAACAAGGGTCGGGGCTAGTTAGGCCGGCTATTGGAGCTGAGGTCCGTTTTGAGATCAAGGAACAATTTATGAGGGAGCTACGTGCTAACCCTTTCTCCGAAAATAGAGACGAAGATGCTTACGAGCATGTTGAAAACGTCTTGTACATCGCAGGCCTTTTCAACACCCCAGGTGTGTCTCATGACGCGGTTATGCTCCGAGTCTTCCCTATAACACTTACTGGGGCAGCAAGAAGATGGATTGATAGATTGCTCGCCAGGGCAGTTGATACATGGGCTCTCCTAAAGAAACATTTCATTCAAAGATATTGTCCTCCTTCGAAAATATCAGATCAACTCATGGAGATCCATAATTTCAAGCAAGAAAGCGATGAGACGTTGTATCAAGTTTGGGATAGATACAATGATCTACTTTACAAGTGTCATGACCTAAACAGCCAGCAAAAGGTAAATATTTTCTACAAAGGTATCAACGTTGCTACAAGACAAATGTTGGACTATCAGGGACCAATTCCTGGAATGACACCTACTCTTGCCATTGAACCATTCAAAAAATGGCCAATCATTCTCAAAAAGTGGCATGATGGAGGAAGCCATAAAAGTTTAGGAGGAAGTCTTGATGGTATTTGATGAGTGTGTAAATACTCATCATTTTTAGTCAAATCTGAACTGCAAAACGTTTAAAAATGCTCAGAAATGCATCAAAACACTGAAAATATTCCAAAATTGCATTTTATATGTTTCAGATGCAAAATGTTCAAAATCAGATGAAAAATGAGCAAAGTTTGCATAATTGGCAGTTTCAGTCCCCCAAGTTTCAAAAGTTGTCAAAAACAGTCCCTGAGCACATAATTTCAAAAGTAAAATCACCAAAGGTCCTTTTTAAATCATAACTTGTCATAATTAGTCCTTTGGTGAAAAATGTCAAAAGTTTGAGAAAATTACAAGTTTGGTCCTTCAACTTTGAAAATTGGCAAAATTGGTCCCTGGAAATTGGAAAATGTCAGCTTTGGTCCTTGTACTTTTGGAACTTGTCAATTTCAGCCCCTGAAACATCTTTGAAGAATTGGCAGTTCTAGTCCCTACATTTTCAGAAATTGCACAAAGGTCCCTTGGTTATTAAAACCTTTAAACCATTATGACCCTTGTCACAAACCAAGTGACCCTGCCATAGCTTTGGACCCCTTGTCATTATCATTTTGACCCCCCATCATATATTAGCCCACCTGTGGTCAAACCAGTCAACACTGGTCAAATCCAGTCAAACATACCAACCCCGCCATCCCCTTTCCCCTCTTTCCCTCCCCCTGTCTGCCCACCATTGCAACCACCCAGCTCACAATCTCACCTCCCTGTTCCCCCCACCTCCACCAAACAACAAAAGCAATTAATGCTTCCCTCTCACCATCTCAACCCCCCCACTGGCTTATATATGTTTTTGGCGCCAAAACAAATCAAACGGTCAAAAAATGGCTTAGCTAATCCAATGGCCATGAAAGCAGATGGGAACTATTCAGAAGAGAGAGATAAAGAGTTTTGGATATAAAAAAGGCAAGAAGGAAGCAAGAAGAGGAGTCTACTAGTTTTTAATTTTCTAAACATGTCGTTTTTATCTTAAAGTATTTAATTTAGCAGAAAACCTGTAATCTTTAGTTAATTTGTATCAGTTTAAAGTGTTTAAGTGTATTAAGACTCATTTCAAACATCAATTTCAGTTTATGTTTACAATGCAAGTTTCAAGTTCACTGTTTCAATTTGCAACTTCAAATCCTTAAGTACAAGTGTGCAGTAGTTTATTTCAAAGCTCAAATAAGCTTGTATAAGCTTATTAAAGCTTTTCACAAGCTTAAAGTCAAGTTTCAAGCCATTTTGTATTCTGGTCAACAAAAGTCAACTGGGGGCTAAAATGGAAATGCAGTTGGTAATGGGTTGATGCAGCATGGAAATGGGTTGATTTAGATCCATATGGGTTGATATTTAGGGTAGTGGTTCTCTGTTTCACATGTTTCAAACCATAGTGGTTAAGGACCTTTGTAAGTAATTTTCAAGATTTCTTAGCATAATCTTCATTTGTTGTCATAACTGGTTAAATCTTGTTTAATTAGCTGTATTTAGGACTTATAGAATCAGTTTGATTATCAACTATGGCTTAATCAGTGTTTAGCTTAGTTTTGTTTGCAATACAGTAGTTTAAGAGGTGTTTGGTTCAGCTAGTTAATCTGCATTGGAGGTGGTTTCAGTGGTTAATGCCTTTTGGTTCATGTTTGTTAAGCTCATTTGAGCTCACTACTGTCCTAAAAACTGCACTTGCAACTGTCAAAGTCAAAATTGCCTATTAACTGTTTTAACAGTTCACCTGTTGTGTTTTTGGAAATCAAAGTTCTTGTTTTGTGTCTAAATATCATAAACAAAGCTTGCAGTAGTGCCATTTCATCACAATATAACACAATCTGTCCTCAAATTTGATTCAAGGTTCATTTTGGTCAAAGTTCATATCTGTCATCAAAAGTCAAAATATGGAAAATCTGTTTTGGCTTATCTAGGAAGATTTATCTTGAGTTCATCTTTGGGTCTTATCAAGTGAAATTTGTGGCTTCATAAACTTCAACTGGTCTTCTATCTTATTACCATTTTTGTTGATTTTTGTCAAATTTTTATAAGCTTCAAATAAGCTTCTCAATGTGGTCCTAGTTGCCCTGTTCACAACCTTTGCAGAATCTGAGTTTTTCTCAGATTTGTCCAGGGGTGCACAGAGTTCATTAGAGCTTATCCAAGCTTGGTTTTTGGTTTAAACATAGTCACCCAGGTCTTCATTAAGTTCCAATTTGTAGTTTTCAGTTTTAGCTTAATTTGTAGCTTGTGCTTGTGTCCAAAGTAGGTACCTAAAAACTGTTTTAGCACTTTAGTTGAAATCATCAAATCTGTGTAAATTGCTATTCAGAAGATAAGTATTGTTGTTTTTAGTTCATTTAGAGTAACTTTAGCATATTGTAGCTTCTGTTCCTGTGTGGTGCTTGTTTGTGTTCACTTGGCTTATTAAAGTGCTTATTCATAAGCTCATTTCATAGCAGTTCCATAATCTCACACACAACTACCTGTTTTTCCATTTTTCCTTGATTCCTTGCATTATTTTAAGCTTAACTTGAATTTTTCAGATTTTTCCAGTACTGTTTAGTATTTTTCTTGATTTAATTCAGTTTTTAAGCATTTTTAATTAGCTTTTAATACAAAAAATTCAGAAAAGGTTCAAAAAAATAATTTTTCAATTTTCTTAGTTTAAGAAAAATATAAAAAGCATAAAAAAGATTTTTTCTTATTTTTCCCTTTTTATTTGGTATTTTTCACCATTTAAATTAGATTAAAATAGTTTTAAATTAGTAGAAAATAGAAAAATAATCAGAAAAATATAAAAATAGTTTTGAAAATTCTATTTTGATATTTTAGATTTTTCTAAGTCTTAATTTTATTTTTCTAGCTTTATTTCCTATTTTCTTGTATTTTAGGCTAATATTAAATAGTTAAAAATAGTTTTTAATTAATAATAATTAGATAATTAGTTATAAAAATAATTTTATTTTTCTAATAATTTTCTTTTATCATTAGTTTTGTAAAAATATAATTTTTATATTTTTTGGGTTAATATTGATTTAGTTTCACGTTTTCATTTGTACGTCACGTAGTTTTTAAATTCAGTTTTATAAAAACATAAAAACAAAAACATCATTGTAAAAATAGTGATAGCATTTATTTAATATTTTTTATCTTTTTAATTTCCTTTAATTTGCATTTAAGCCGTTGTAATTTGTTGGCTTTTTCTGTAGTTATAATTAATTCAGATCTCTTTTCCATTCAAATTCCTCGATCACTTTACGTTTGATAATCCATTGCATAGCTCGCTGGGACATAACGACCCGGGGAGACTCTATACTCCTCAGATCTTCATTGAGTTCGTGCTTGAGCAGTTTTAAGCTGATTACGGTCTGCCATTCACAAGTGGCAGGCTTGAGTGATTTAGCTTGACTGTTTGGCCCGCATCAAATTTTTGGCGCCGCTGCCGGGGAGCTGTGCTGATCTATCTTCCGTTTAGCAGATTAGTTGTTTGAATACTCACTCTTTGTTTATATCATCCATATCTATCTATATATATATATATCCATATTTTCTTTTAAAAAATCCAAAAACCCAAAAACAGCCAAAAACGTATAAAACACAAAAATATTTTTCCTTTTGTTTCTATATATGTATCAAATATAAAAAAAAAATACAAAAAGATTCGTCGTTTTCTTTAATAAATAACAACTTAAAAGATTACCACCGCAAACCAAGGCAGTGCACTACCTAACTGGGGGTGCGACCATAATAAGTTCCCGAACTAAAGATTTAAAACTTGCCTTTGTTTCCTTGTGATTGGTGTACCTTTTTCAAAGAAGCCATTCATCTTGTGATTATTGGTTAAGTTCACTGTTGTTTTGCCTCGATTTTGTGTTAATTGATTTTGTTGTGATATCGACGTTTCAGAACCAGAAAACCCATAAAGATTCTTCTCACCCAATTTTTATAAAACGTCTTCATAATTCTCATTCTCATCTGAAAGATTTTCATAATTCCCATTTCTCTCCTTAACTCTGAGACCCCTTAGAGTTAACTCTAGTGCATGCGCACTCGTTCTTCTAGATCATTGAGTCCTTTGCGTGATCTAGCAGAAATTCCTAGAAGACGTTCTCGTAGACGTGCTGCCCAAATAGTCGAACCCGAGATTCGTACTATTTCAAACAACAATATGGCAGACGAACGTACTATGGCGGAAATGCTCCAAGCACCCACCGAGGGTTATGGAGATGCCATCATTCTACCAGTAATCAATTCTGATCACTTTGAATTGAAGACACATTTGATCCAACTTGTGTCTACGAATCAATTCCACGGGTTTGATCGTGAAGACCCGTATGCACACATCCGTTGGTTTAACAAGTTGACTTCAACTATCAATTTCAAGGATGTGCCTCAAAAAGTAATCAAGTTGATGCTTTTCCCATTCTCACTTGAGGGGACAGCCCGGATTTGGCTGGAAAAAGAACCCCCTCGATCCATCGAAACTTGGGAGGATCTTGTTCAAAAGTTTGTCAATTATTTCTTTCCTCCATCAAAGACGACTAATCTTAAAAATGAAATTTCTGGATTTCGTCAAAATTTCGATGAAAACTTTGGAGAGGCATGGGAGAGATTCAAAGATCTCCTCAGGAAATGCCCCCATCATGAATTCACGGAGCTTCAACAAGTCAATATCTTTTACAATGGGTTGAACGGTAACGATCAAGATTCCTTGAATGCAGCCGCAGGCGGCAATATCTTGAATCGTAGACCTAAAGATGTGATTGAAATTTGCGAGCAAAAATCAAAAGTCCCTATTTCTCGCAACAAAGTTAATACTCCTAACACTCCTGCTTCTTCATCCAATAACTCTTCTGAGTTAGCAGCTCCGATAGCTGCTCTAACGGATGCCATCCGTTGTATGATTAAGGATGTTAAGGAAATCAAAAGCGAAATTCATAAGCCAGAACCAGTCAAAGCCGTAAACAAGGTGTGTGAAACTTGTAGTGGTCCACATGCGTATTATGATTGTTAAGCAACCGATGCTTCCTTTTACCAAGCTCCCGTAGCTTCGGTAAACCACAATCAATACCGACCACAGGCTGATCCTCACTACCGTGCACCTAGCGGTATGACACCACCTGGTTTTCCTCCTGTGCAAAACCATGGCAATCAAAATCGCTTTGTTCCGAATCAAGGACAAAATTTCAATAACTCTAAAAATTTCAATCAAAACCGGAACAATTTCAACCAACCATATCAAGCTCCTAATCATCAAAGTTATCAACAACCTCCTCAAGCTCCCATGCCAAATGACTTCATGAAAATTACTGAGTCAAACATGCGATCAATGCAAACTCAGATCAATAACATGAGAGTTGAGCTTAAAAAGGAAATTGATACCACAATGTCTCGGCAGACAAATGAGTTAAAGAATATGATGAGCAGTTTCATGAACATGAATATGAACAAAGCTTCATCATCTTCTGGAGGACTCCCAAGCAATACAATTCCCAATCCCAATGCCGAGTTGAAAGCCGTCACCACTCGTAGTGGTAAGACGCACAATGGACCTTCGACTCCAATGCCCCCTCCTCTTGTGCCAATGAGTCAAGTTACCAAGGATACAACGGACAAGGTGCAATTCTCAAGCCCACGAAGTACCGCACACGTCCCACCTTCGGTAGTCCAAGCTTTAAGTCCGGAACCCGACGTTCCGAAGAAAAATCCTGAGCCAGAAATAACTTCCATCCTGGCTCAAAAGTCTAGTCAGCTTCCTTACCCATCAAGAATGAATGATGAGAAGCTCAAAGATAAAAACAAAGAGCAAATGGAAAAAATTTTCCAAATCTTCAATGAGCTGCACTTTGATATAAGCTTCGTTGATGCTCTCGTTCTAATGCCTAAATTTGCATCCACGCTTAAAGGCTTACTCACCAACAAAGATAAGCTATCTGAGATGGCTAAAACTCCTCTCAATGAGCAATGCTCAGCGGTCCTTCTCAAAAAGCTTCCCAAAAAGCTTGAGGACCCTGGCAGATTTCTAATCCCGTGTGATTTCTTGGGGATGGTTCAATGCTCCGCCTTGGCCGATCTTGGCGCTAGCATTAACCTCATGCCACTCTCAGTATGGAAGAAACTGTCTCTTCCTAAACTTTCATCCACTTGTATGACACTCGAGCTAGCGGACCGTACCGTAACTCGTCCATTTGGGATAGCCGAGGATGTCGTGATGAAAGTGGGAAAGTTTCACTTTCCTACTGACTTTGTTGTAGTAGACTTCGATGCAGATCCTAGAGTTCCCCTCATCTTAGGGAGAGCTTTCTTAAGAACGAGTCGTGCTCTGATTGATGTGTTTGCTGAAGAGTTGACCATTCGAGTTGACAACGAAGAGCTCACGTTAAATATCAACCAGAACTCCAAACCTCTGTACAAACAGAGTGTTGCCACAATTGATCAAAGATCTGAAAGATTCAATGCAACACTCTCAAATTTCACGGTTAAGAGGAGTTTTCAAAAACGTGCTGAGCTTAAAGCTTTGAAAATCAACCCTGGTTCAAACAAATGGTTTGAAAGTTGTACCAGGGAAGTCAAGAGTGTTCTTGATGATGATGATCTAGAATCGGAGACTTCATCGGAAGTGGTGGAAATTGCTAGCTCTAAGAGCACACCACTTGTCCCACCTCCGGAATCAGTTTGTCGCATCGAGATTGTTAACTCTGTGGATGAAACCAAACTCTCTTCTGTTTCATCTGAATTGGATGATGATTGTGATCCAATGGGAGACATCTTACCCATTGATGAATTGCTCAAAAATGATCCATCATCTTCTAGTCTTATTCCCGACTCTTCCATCCCTTCTCTCACTCCTGATGAGGAAGATGACAACTTTTGGAATGAAGTCGATGCATTTCTTAGTGATGAGTCAATTCCAACGGGAATTGATAACACTTACTTTGATCCGGAGGGAGACATCCTTTTTCTGGAAAGTCTGTTGATTGAAGAACCGTTTCCCACCCTCCCTCCCGGACATCTTCTTGACAATCACCATCTAAGCTTCAAGTTTAAGCTTAAAGATGTCAAAACTGGTGATTTGCTTCTCTCTGCTGAGGAATGGACTTGCATTCTCATGTACGTCTTTATTCCATTCTTCACAGATGGTGTGGTTGCTCTTTCCCTTTTCTCTTTCGGGAATGAGGACACCATCTTTGACCCCGGTATCATCCCTTATAGTTTCTACTATTAACAATACCGCGGTTATATCTCATCGGTGTGGAACTTTCTGATGTTCATATGTTTATCAACATTGTGAACGAAAGTCCGATTGAGATTGGTTTTCCACGTTACTTTCCCCATGAACAAATGAATTCGGGGTCGAGTCAAGCTAGCGACTCGGGAATCAAAAACAGTAGCTGAACATGGGTTTTCACCCATGTGTTCCACCCTAGTGTGGGGGGGTTGCCCCACATGTTGTGTATATAAGGTTTTCTAAAAAAAAAAAAAAAAAAAAAAAAAATCATCTTTCTAAATAATGGTCGTAGTATTTCCCTTTTACGTTCTTTGTTTCGGCATAACCGCCGGTACTTTGAATATTGAGGGCAATATTCATTTCTAAGTGTGGGGGGGAATTCTCACGAATTTTATCATATAATTATACCAATTCCCCCGTTTTTGGCCAAAACTTTTTTTGGAGTAAGTGTTTTACACTTTCTCAATTGGTTATCAGTCCGCCTTGTCTAATAAACTAAAGGATTGGCTAATCCAGGAGCAAACGGCTCTTGGTAAAGATATCTCAAATCCGTTTACGGCTTGCAATTTGCCCAAAATTGTATGGTATTCAGCTCACCATATCCTAAAAAGTGAAGAGTTGGCTAGCCCGCAAGTTTATGGCTTGTGGTAAAGGCAGTGGAAAAACCATAATTGGTAATCAGCTCACCAAAGATAATATTGATAATTTATCTAAGAGTTGGCTAGTCCAGAGCAAACGGCTTCTGGTAAAGACAAATCAAATCCGTTGGAAGCTGGTGGTTTGCTCAAAATCACATGGTTATCAGTGTACCATGGTTCTTAGTTGAACTGAAACATTTGGCTACTCCAGAAGTAATGGCTTTTGGTAAAGAGTTTCAAATCCATTAAGTTTTTCTCAAAAGATTGCTAGGGACTAGCAATAGTTTAGTGTGGGGGATTGATGAGTGTGTAAATACTCATCATTTTTAGTCAAATCTGAACTGCAAAACGTTTAAAAATGCTCATAAATGCATCAAAACACTGAAAATATTCCAAAATTGCATTTTATATGTTTCAGATGCAAAATGTTCAAAATCAGATGAAAAATGAGCAAAGTTTGCATAATTGGCAGTTTCAGTCCCCCAAGTTTCAAAAGTTGTCAAAAACAGTCCCTGAGCACATAATTTCAAAAGTAAAATCACCAAAGGTCCTTTTTAAATCATAACTTGTCATAATTAGTCCTTTGGTGAAAAATGTCAAAAGTTTGAGAAAATTACAAGTTTGGTCCTTCAACTTTGAAAATTGGCAAAATTGGTCCCTGGAAATTGGAAAATGTCATCTTTGGTCCTTGTACTTTTGGAACTTGTCAATTTCAGCCCCTGAAACATCTTTGAAGAATTGGCAGTTCTAGTCCCTACATTTTCAGAAATTGCACAAAGGTCCCTTGGTTATTAAAACCTTTAAACCATTATGACCCTTGTCACAAACCAAGTGACCCTGCCATAGCTTTGGACCCCTTGTCATTATCATTTTGACCCCCCATCATATATTAGCCCACCTGTGGTCAAACCAGTCAACACTGGTCAAATCCAGTCAAACATACCAACCCCGCCATCCCCTTTCCCCTCTTTCCCTCCCCCTGTCTGCCCACCATTGCAACCACCCAGCTCACAATCTCACCTCCCTGTTCCCCCCACCTCCACCAAACAAAAAAAGCAATTAATGCTTCCCTCTCACCATCTCAACCCCCCCCCCCCCACTGGCTTATATATGTTTTTGGCGCCAAAACAAATCAAACGGTCAAAAAATGGCTTAGCTAATCCAATGGCCATGAAAGCAGATGGGAACTATTCAGAAGAGAGAGATAAAGAGTTTTGGATATAAAAAAGGCAAGAAGGAAGCAAGAAGAGGAGTCTACTAGTTTTTAATTTTCTAAACATGTCGTTTTTATCTTAAAGTATTTAATTTAGCAGAAAACCTGTAATCTTTAGTTAATTTGTATCAGTTTAAAGTGTTTAAGTGTATTAAGACTCATTTCAAACATCAATTTCAGTTTATGTTTACAATGCAAGTTTCAAGTTCACTGTTTCAATTTGCAACTTCAAATCCCTAAGTACAAGTGTGCAGTAGTTTATTTCAAAGCTCAAATAAGCTTGTATAAGCTTATTAAAGCTTTTCACAAGCTTAAAGTCAAGTTTCAAGCCATTTTGTATTTTGGTCAACAAAAGTCAACTGGGGGCTAAAATGGAAATGCAGTTGGTAATGGGTTGATGCAGCATGGAAATGGGTTGATTTAGATCCTCATGGGTTGATATTTAGGGTAGTGGTTCTCTGTTTCACATGTTTCAAACCATAGTGGTTAAGGACCTTTGTAAGTAATTTTCAAGATTTCTTAGCATAATCTTCATTTGTTGTCATAACTGGTTAAATCTTGTTTAATTAGCTGTATTTAGGACTTATAGAATCAGTTTGATAATCAACTATGGCTTAATCAGTGTTTAGCTTAGTTTTGTTTGCAATACAGTAGTTTAAGAGGTGTTTGGTTCAGCTAGTTAATCTGCATTGGAGGTGGTTTCAGTGGTTAATGCCTTTTGGTTCATGTTTGTTAAGCTCATTTGAGCTCACTACTGTCCTAAAAACTGCACTTGCAACTGTCAAAGTCAAAATTGCCTATTAACTGTTTTAACAGTTCACCTGTTGTGTTTTTGGAAATCAAAGTTCTTGTTTTGTGTCTAAATATCATAAACAAAGCTTGCAGTAGTGCCATTTCATCACAATATAACACAATCTGTCCTCAAATTTGATTCAAGGTTCATTTTGGTCAAAGTTCATATCTGTCATCAAAAGTCAAAATATGGAAAATCTGTTTTGGCTTATCTAGGAAGATTTATCTTGAGTTCATCTTTGGGTCTTATCAAGTGAAATTTGTGGCTTCATAAACTTCAACTGGTCTTCTATCTTATTACCATTTTTGTTGATTTTTGTCAAATTTTTATAAGCTTCAAATAAGCTTCTCAATGTGGTCCTAGTTGCCCTGTTCACAACCTTTGCAGAATCTGAGTTTTTCTCAGATTTGTCCAGGGGTGCACAGAGTTCATTAGAGCTTATCCAAGCTTGGTTTTTGGTTTAAACATAGTCACCCAGGTCTTCATTAAGTTCCAATTTGTAGTTTTCAGTTTTAGCTTAATTTGTAGCTTGTGCTTGTGTCCAAAGTAGGTACCTAAAAACTGTTTTAGCACTTTAGTTGAAATCATCAAATCTGTGTAAATTGCTATTCAGAAGATAAGTATTGTTGTTTTTAGTTCATTTAGAGTAACTTTAGCATATTGTAGCTTCTGTTCCTGTGTGGTGCTTGTTTGTGTTCACTTGGCTTATTAAAGTGCTTATTCATAAGCTCATTTCATAGCAGTTCCATAATCTCACACACAACTACCTGTTTTTCCATTTTTCCTTGATTCCTTGCATTATTTTAAGCTTAACTTGAATTTTTCAGATTTTTCCAGTACTGTTTAGTATTTTTCTTGATTTAATTCAGTTTTTAAGCATTTTTAATTAGCTTTTAATACAAAAAATTCAGAAAAGGTTCAAAAAAATAATTTTTCAATTTTCTCAGTTTAAGAAAAATATAAAAAGCATAAAAAAGATTTTTCCTTATTTTTCCCTTTTTATTTGGTATTTTTCACCATTTAAATTAGATTAAAATAGTTTTAAATTAGTAGAAAATAGAAAAATAATCAGAAAAATATAAAAATAGTTTTGAAAATTCTATTTTGATATTTTAGATTTTTCTAAGTCTTAATTTTATTTTTCTAGCTTTATTTCCTATTTTCTTGTATTTTAGGCTAATATTAAATAGTTAAAAATAGTTTTTAATTAATAATAATTAGATAATTAGTTATAAAAATAATTTTATTTTTCTAATAATTTTCTTTTATCATTAGTTTTGTAAAAATATCATTTTTATATTTTTTGGGTTAATATTGATTTAGTTTCACGTTTTCATTTGTACGTCACGTAGTTTTTAAATTTAGTTTTATAAAAACATAAAAACAAAAACATCATTGTAAAAATAGTGATAGCATTTATTTAATATTTTTTATCTTTTTAATTTCCTTTAATTTGCATTTAAGCCGTTGTAATTTGTTGGCTTTTTCTGTAGTTATAATTAATTCAGATCTCTTTTCCATTCAAATTCCTCGATCACTTTACGTTTGATAATCCATTGCATAGCTCGCTGGGACATAACGACCCGGGGAGACTCTATACTCCTCAGATCTTCATTGAGTTCGTGCTTGAGCAGTTTTAAGCTGATTACGGTCTGCCATTCACAAGTGGCAGGCTTGAGTGATTTAGCTTGACTGTTTGGCACGCATCAAATTTTTGGCGCCGCTGCCGGGGAGCTGTGCTGATCTATCTTCCGTTTAGCAGATTAGTTGTTTGAATACTCACTCTTTGTTTATATCATCCATATCTATCTATATATATATCCATATTTTCTTTTAAAAAAATCCAAAAACCCAAAAACAGCCAAAAACGTATAAAACACAAAAATATTTTTCCTTTTGTTTCTATATATGTATCAAATATAAAAAAAAATACAAAAAGATTCGTCGTTTTCTTTAATAAATAACAACTTAAAAGATTACCACCGCAAACCAAGGCAGTGCACTACCTAACTGGGGGTGCGACCATAATAAGTTCCCGAACTAAAGATTTAAAACTTGCCTTTGTTTCCTTGTGATTGGTGTACCTTTTTCAAAGAAGCCATTCATCTTGTGATTATTGGTTAAGTTCACTGTTGTTTTGCCTTGATTTTATGTTAATTGATTTTGTTGTGATATCGACGTTTCAGAACCAGAAAACCCATAAAGATTCTTCTCACCCAATTTTTATAAAACGTCTTCATAATTCTCATTCTCATCTGAAAGATTTTCATAATTCCCATTTCTCTCCTTAACTCTGAGACCCCTTAGAGTTAACTCTAGTGCATGCGCACTCGTTCTTCTAGATCATTGAGTCCTTTGCGTGATCTAGCAGAAATTCCTAGAAGACGTTCTCGTAGACGTGCTGCCCAAATAGTCGAACCCGAGATTCGTACTATTTCAAACAACAATATGGCAGACGAACGTACTATGGCGGAAATGCTCCAAGCACCCACCGAGGGTTATGGAGATGCCATCATTCTACCAGTAATCAATTCTGATCACTTTGAATTGAAGACACATTTGATCCAACTTGTGTCTACAAATCAATTCCACGGGTTTGATCGTGAAGACCCGTATGCACACATCCGTTGGTTTAACAAGTTGACTTCAACTATCAATTTCAAGGATGTGCCTCAAAAAGTAATCAAGTTGATGCTTTTCCCATTCTCACTTGAGGGGACAGCCCGGATTTGGCTGGAAAAAGAACCCCCTCGATCCATCGAAACTTGGGAGGATCTTGTTCAAAAGTTTGTCAATTATTTCTTTCCTCCATCAAAGACGACTAATCTTAAAAATGAAATTTCTGGATTTCGTCAAAATTTCGATGAAAACTTTGGAGAGGCATGGGAGAGATTCAAAGATCTCCTCAGGAAATGCCCCCATCATGAATTCACAGAGCTTCAACAAGTCAATATCTTTTACAATGGGTTGAACAGTAACGATCAAGATTCCTTGAATGCAGCCGCAGGCGGCAATATCTTGAATCGTAGACCTAAAGATGTGATTGAAATTTGCGAGCAAAAATCAAAAGTCCCTATTTCTCGCAACAAAGTTAATACTCCTAACACTCCTGCTTCTTCATCCAATAACTCTTCTGAGTTAGCAGCTCCGATAGCTGCTCTAACGGATGCCATCCGTTGTATGATTAAGGATGTTAAGGAAATCAAAAGCGAAATTCATAAGCCAGAACCAGTCAAAGCCGTAAACAAGGTGTGTGAAGCTTGTAGTGGTCCACATGCGTATTATGATTGTTAAGCAACCGATGCTTCCGTTTACCAAGCTCCCGTAGCTTCGGTAAACCACAATCAATACCGACCACAGGCTGATCCTCACTACCGTGCACCTAGCGGTATGACACCACCTGGTTTTCCTCCTGTGCAAAACCATGGCAATCAAAATCGCTTTGTTCCGAATCAAGGACAAAATTTCAATAACTCTAAAAATTTCAATCAAAACCGGAACAATTTCAACCAACCATATCAAGCTCCTAATCATCAAAGTTATCAACAACCTCCTCAAGCTCCCATGCCAAATGACTTCATGAAAATTACTGAGTCAAACATGCGATCAATGCAAACTCAGATCAATAACATGAGAGTTGAGCTTAAAAAGGAAATTGATACCACAATGTCTCGGCAGACAAATGAGTTAAAGAATATGATGAGCAGTTTCATGAACATGAATATGAACAAAGCTTCATCATCTTCTGGAGGACTCCCAAGCAATACAATTCCCAATCCCAATGCCGAGTTGAAAGCCGTCACCACTCGTAGTGGTAAGACGCACAATGGACCTTCGACTCCAATGCCCCCTCCTCCTGTGCCAATGAGTCAAGTTACCAAGGATACAACGGACAAGGTGCAATTCTCAAGCCCACGAAGTACCGCACACGTCCCACCTTCGGTAGTCCAAGCTTTAAGTCCGGAACCCGACGTTCCGAAGAAAAATCCTGAGCCAGAAATAACTTCCATCCCGGCTCAAAAGTCTAGTCAGCTTCCTTACCCATCAAGAATGAATGATGAGAAGCTCAAAGATAAAAACAAAGAGCAAATGGAAAAAATTTTCCAAATCTTCAATGAGCTGCACTTTGATATAAGCTTCGTTGATGCTCTCGTTCTAATGCCTAAATTTGCATCCACGCTTAAAGGCTTACTCACCAACAAAGATAAGCTATCTGAGATGGCTAAAACTCCTCTCAATGAGCAATGCTCAGCGGTCCTTCTCAAAAAGCTTCCCAAAAAGCTTGAGGACCCTGGCAGATTTCTAATCCCGTGTGATTTCTTGGGGATGGTTCAATGCTCCGCCTTGGCCGATCTTGGCGCTAGCATTAACCTCATGCCACTCTCAGTATGGAAGAAACTGTCTCTTCCTAAACTTTCATCCACTTGTATGACACTCGAGCTAGCGGACCGTACCGTAACTCGTCCACTTGGGATAGCCGAGGATGTCGTGATGAAAGTGGGAAAGTTTCACTTTCCTACTGACTTTGTTGTAGTAGACTTCGATGCAGATCCTAGAGTTCCCCTCATCTTAGGGAGAGCTTTCTTAAGAACGAGTCGTGCTCTGATTGATGTGTTTGCTGAAGAGTTGACCATTCGAGTTGACAACGAAGAGCTCACGTTAAATATCAACCAGAACTCCAAACCTCTGTACAAACAGAGTGTTGCCACAATTGATCAAAGATCTGAAAGATTCAATGCAACACTCTCAAATTTCACGGTTAAGAGGAGTTTTCAAAAACGTGCTGAGCTTAAAGCTTTGAAAATCAACCCTGGTTCAAACAAATGGTTTGAAAGTTGTACCAGGGAAGTCAAGAGTGTTCTTGATGATGATGATCTAGAATCGGAGACTTCATCGGAAGTGGTGGAAATTGCTAGCTCTAAGAGCACACCACTTGTCCCACCTCCGGAATCAGTTTGTCGCATCGATATTGTTAACTCTGTGGATGAAACCAAACTCTCTTCTGTTTCATCTGAATTGGATGATGATTGTGATCCAATGGGAGACATCTTACCCATTGATGAATTGCTCAAAAATGATCCATCATCTTCTAGTCTTATTCCCGACTCTTCCATCCCTTCTCTCACTCCTGATGAGGAAGATGACAACTTTTGGAATGAAGTCGATGCATTTCTTAGTGATGAGTCAATTCCAACGGGAATTGATAACACTTACTTTGATCCGGAGGGAGACATCCTTTTTCTGGAAAGTCTGTTGATTGAAGAACCGTTTCCCACCCTCCCTCCCGGACATCTTCTTGACAATCACCATCTAAGCTTCAAGTTTAAGCTTAAAGATGTCAAAACTGGTGATTTGCTTCTCTCTGCTGAGGAATGGACTTGCATTCTCATGTACGTCTTTATTCCATTCTTCACAGATGGTGTGGTTGCTCTTTCCCTTTTCTCTTTCGGGAATGAGGACACCATCTTTGACCCCGGTATCATCCCTTATAGTTTCTACTATTAACAATACCGCGGTTATATCTCATCGGTGTGGAACTTTCTGATGTTCATATGTTTATCAACATTGTGAACGAAAGTCCGATTGAGATTGGTTTTCCACGTTACTTTCCCCATGAACAAATGAATTCGGGGTCGAGTCAAGCTAGCGACTCGGGAATCAAAAACAGTAGCTGAACATGGGTTTTCACCCATGTGTTCCACCCTAGTGTGGGGGGGTTGCCCCACATGTTGTGTATATAAGGTTTTCTAAAAAAAAAAAAAAAAAAAAAAAATCATCTTTCTAAATAATGCCCGTAGTATTTCCCTTTTACGTTCTTTGTTTCGGCATAACCGCCGGTACTTTGAATATTGAGGGCAATATTCATTTCTAAGTGTGGGGGGGAATTCTCACGAATTTTATCATATAATTATACCAATTCCCCCGTTTTTGGCCAAAACTTTTTTTGGAGTAAGTGTTTTACACTTTCTCAATTGGTTATCAGTCCGCCTTGTCTAATAAACTAAAGGATTGGCTAATCCAGGAGCAAACGGCTCTTGGTAAAGATATCTCAAATCCGTTTACGGCTTGCAATTTGCCCAAAATTGTATGGTATTCAGCTCACCATATCCTAAAAAGTGAAGAGTTGGCTAGCCCGCAAGTTTATGGCTTGTGGTAAAGGCAGTGGAAAAACCATAATTGGTAATCAACTCACCAAAGATAATATTGATAATTTATCTAAGAGTTGGCTAGTCCAGAGCAAACGGCTTCTGGTAAAGACAAATCAAATCCGTTGGAAGCTGGTGGTTTGCTCAAAATCACATGGTTATCAGTGTACCATGGTTCTTACTTGAACTGAAACATTTGGCTACTCCAGAAGTAATGGCTTTTGGTAAAGAGTTTCAAATCCATTAAGTTTTTCTCAAAAGATTGCTAGGGACTAGCAATAGTTTAGTGTGGGGGATTGATGAGTGTGTAAATACTCATCATTTTTAGTCAAATCTGAACTGCAAAACGTTTAAAAATGCTCATAAATGCATCAAAACACTGAAAATATTCCAAAATTGCATTTTATATGTTTCAGATGCAAAATGTTCAAAATCAGATGAAAAATGAGCAAAGTTTGCATAATTGGCAGTTTCAGTCCCCCAAGTTTCAAAAGTTGTCAAAAACAGTCCCTGAGCACATAATTTCAAAAGTAAAATCACCAAAGGTCCTTTTTAAATCATAACTTGTCATAATTAGTCCTTTGGTGAAAAATGTCAAAAGTTTGAGAAAATTACAAGTTTGGTCCTTCAACTTTGAAAATTGGCAAAATTGGTCCCTGGAAATTGGAAAATGTCATCTTTGGTCCTTGTACTTTTGGAACTTGTCAATTTCAGCCCCTGAAACATCTTTGAAGAATTGGCAGTTCTAGTCCCTACATTTTCAGAAATTGCACAAAGGTCCCTTGGTTATTAAAACCTTTAAACCATTATGACCCTTGTCACAAACCAAGTGACCCTGCCATAGCTTTGGACCCCTTGTCATTATCATTTTGACCCCCCATCATATATTAGCCCACCTGTGGTCAAACCAGTCAACACTGGTCAAATCCAGTCAAACATACCAACCCCGCCATCCCCTTTCCCCTCTTTCCCTCCCCCTGTCTGCCCACCATTGCAACCACCCAGCTCACAATCTCACCTCCCTGTTCCCCCCACCTCCACCAAACAACAAAAGCAATTAATGCTTCCCTCTCACCATCTCAACCCCCCCAATGGCTTATATATGTTTTTGGCGCCAAAACAAATCAAACGGTCAAAAAATGGCTTAGCTAATCCAATGGCCATGAAAGCAGATGGGAACTATTCAGAAGAGAGAGATAAAGAGTTTTGGATATAAAAAAGGCAAGAAGGAAGCAAGAAGAGGAGTCTACTAGTTTTTAATTTTCTAAACATGTCGTTTTTATCTTAAAGTATTTAATTTAGCAGAAAACCTGTAATCTTTAGTTAATTTGTATCAGTTTAAAGTGTTTAAGTGTATTAAGACTCATTTCAAACATCAATTTCAGTTTATGTTTACAATGCAAGTTTCAAGTTCACTGTTTCAATTTGCAACTTCAAATCCTTAAGTACAAGTGTGCAGTAGTTTATTTCAAAGCTCAAATAAGCTTGTATAAGCTTATTAAAGCTTTTCACAAGCTTAAAGTCAAGTTTCAAGCCATTTTGTATTCTGGTCAACAAAAGTCAACTGGGGGCTAAAATGGAAATGCAGTTGGTAATGGGTTGATGCAGCATGGAAATGGGTTGATTTAGATCCATATGCGTTGATATTTAGGGTAGTGGTTCTCTGTTTCACATGTTTCAAACCATAGTGGTTAAGGACCTTTGTAAATAATTTTCAAGATTTCTTAGCATAATCTTCATTTGTTGTCATAACTGGTTAAATCTTGTTTAATTAGCTGTATTTAGGACTTATAGAATCAGTTTGATCATCAACTATGGCTTAATCAGTGTTTAGCTTAGTTTTGTTTGCAATACAGTAGTTTAAGAGGTGTTTGGTTCAGCTAGTTAATCTGCATTGGAGGTGGTTTCAGTGGTTAATGCCTTTTGGTTCATGTTTGTTAAGCTCATTTGAGCTCACTACTGTCCTAAAAACTGCACTTGCAACTGTCAAAGTCAAAATTGCCTATTAACTGTTTTAACAGTTCACCTGTTGTGTTTTTGGAAATCAAAGTTCTTGTTTTGTGTCTAAATATCATAAACAAAGCTTGCAGTAGTGCCATTTCATCACAATATAACACAATCTGTCCTCAAATTTGATTCAAGGTTCATTTTGGTCAAAGTTCATATCTGTCATCAAAAGTCAAAATATGGAAAATCTGTTTTGGCTTATCTAGGAAGATTTATCTTGAGTTCATCTTTGGGTCTTATCAAGTGAAATTTGTGGCTTCATAAACTTCAACTGGTCTTCTATCTTATTACCATTTTTGTTGATTTTTGTCAAATTTTTATAAGCTTCAAATAAGCTTCTCAATGTGGTCCTAGTTGCCCTGTTCACAACCTTTGCAGAATCTGAGTTTTTCTCAGATTTGTCCAGGGGTGCACAGAGTTCATTAGAGCTTATCCAAGCTTGGTTTTTGGTTTAAACATAGTCACCCAGGTCTTCATTAAGTTCCAATTTGTAGTTTTCAGTTTTAGCTTAATTTGTAGCTTGTGCTTGTGTCCAAAGTAGGTACCTAAAAACTGTTTTAGCACTTTAGTTGAAATCATCAAATCTGTGTAAATTGCTATTCAGAAGATAAGTATTGTTGTTTTTAGTTCATTTAGAGTAACTTTAGCATATTGTAGCTTCTGTTCCTGTGTGGTGCTTGTTTGTGTTCACTTGGCTTATTAAAGTGCTTATTCATAAGCTCATTTCATAGCAGTTCCATAATCTCACACACAACTACCTGTTTTTCCATTTTTCCTTGATTCCTTGCATTATTTTAAGCTTAACTTGAATTTTTCAGATTTTTCCAGTACTGTTTAGTATTTTTCTTGATTTAATTCAGTTTTTAAGCATTTTTAATTAGCTTTTAATACAAAAAATTCAGAAAAGGTTCAAAAAAATAATTTTTCAATTTTCTCAGTTTAAGAAAAATATAAAAAGCATAAAAAAGATTTTTCCTTATTTTTCCCTTTTTATTTGGTATTTTTCACCATTTAAATTAGATTAAAATAGTTTTAAATTAGTAGAAAATAGAAAAATAATCAGAAAAATATAAAAATAGTTTTGAAAATTCTATTTTGATATTTTAGATTTTTCTAAGTCTTAATTTTATTTTTCTAGCTTTATTTCCTATTTTCTTGTATTTTAGGCTAATATTAAATAGTTAAAAATAGTTTTTAATTAATAATAATTAGATAATTAGTTATAAAAATAATTTTATTTTTCTAATAATTTTCTTTTATCATTAGTTTTGTAAAAATATTATTTTTATATTTTTTGGGTTAATATTGATTTAGTTTCACGTTTTCATTTGTACGTCACGTAGTTTTTAAATTCAGTTTTATAAAAACATAAAAACAAAAACATCATTGTAAAAATAGTGATAGCATTTATTTAATATTTTTTATCTTTTTAATTTCCTTTAATTTGCATTTAAGCCGTTGTAATTTGTTGGCTTTTTCTGTAGTTATAATTAATTCAGATCTCTTTTCCATTCAAATTCCTCGATCACTTTACGTTTGATAATCCATTGCATAGCTCGCTGGGACATAACGACCCGGGGAGACTCTATACTCCTCAGATCTTCATTGAGTTCGTGCTTGAGCAGTTTTAAGCTGATTACGGTCTGCCATTCACAAGTGGCAGGCTTGAGTGATTTAGCTTGACTGTTTGGCACGCATCAGTATTGCCGCCATTACAAATAAACTTAAAAATCTTGGTCATGACATGCTAAAACTCAAGGAAAGTGTGCACGCTATCCAAGTGGGATGCGAAGGCTGTCGTGGAGGACATCTAACAAAAATTGTCCTCTAATTTATAATGAAAGTAAAACTGAAAAATTCAAGTATGGCGAAGCAAATAGACCATTCCAAGGGTCGAATGGAAACATTAACAGATATCGGGGAGGATCTCCGGCATATTACAATCGTGGGCCTTTTGAAAAATGATCTAATATCAAAGACACCATCAGCAAATATCTTGAGGTCTCGGCCCAAAGACAAAAGGAACAAGATGAGTGGTTAAAAAGTTTCCAGAATAATACGAATAAAAGCCTCTCTAGCCATGACACATCTTTAAAAAACCTAGAGGTAATGGTGGACAAATCTCAGTGAAGAGCTGAAAAGAAGTAATACTAAACCTGAAGGAATTAAACCTATGGTTGTGTAAGGCCGTTTTTCTGATGAAGAAGTAAATACACCAATTGATGATTTTCATTCTGCTCTTGTTAAGTCGGAACCTGAGGTTGGGTCCGCTGACGATCACCATTTACGCCGTAATTCTTGTAACGAATTACGGCGTAATCATGAGCTAAAGATCAAGCCGAGGTTGGAAACGAAGATACTGAGCCAATTACCAATTAAGGATGTTTGAACAGATGGCTTCATTCTTCCATGTTCGGTAGGCAATCATGATCTTTCAGCATTAGCTGATATCAGATCCAGCGTAAACATCATGCCACTCTCAATATTTCTAAAACTTAGATTAACTAATCTTTGGAAAACGAGCATGGTAATTGAGATGGCAAACATGACCAAGGAAACTCCTTTTGGGATCATGGCTGGTGTATTGGTCAAAGTAGATAGGTTCATCTTTACGTCTAAATTCGTGGTTATTGACATGGCAAACACTCCAAGAGAACATTTAATTCTTGGAAGACCTTTCCTTGCTTCCTCACACGCCCGAATCAAGGTCTTTGAAAAAGAACTTTCTTTGGGATACAGTGATGATAGAGTGGTGTTCAGAATGGATAAAAGTTTGCGCCAAGAACCTGATAAAGTTATAAGTTCAAGCATAGCCGATGAAGTTTCTGAAGAAGGGAAAGCAATTTTTTTCTGATAATACTAAAGATAACTTTCCCCCTTCATATTTTGGTCATTTGCAGGATACCGAGTCAAGTGATGGAGACGCTAGCATTGATCTTCCCGGGAGGAAGATGACGAAGTTCGGACTTCACCTAGGGTGTCTGATAAAAAGGGCATTACTATAGTTAAGGGAAAACTTCATTGTTGCGCCCCTATCACTTCTATGATAGAGGGTTCTAAGTTAACTTTGCCAACGTATTCCCCACTTCTCAAATGCTCCAATGGGGGTAGCTTGATCTTTGTAAGATGAATAAAGAAGGCGGCTAAAGTTTGGTGGTGTTTCGAAGATGAGAAACTGATTAAGGAAAATTGGTTCTAGGGGCACCATATCATGGCAAGTTGTATTGAAGATGTAGGTTGGACTATCCATTTCTGCGAACCGACAATTATGATGTCTGGAGGAACGAATCAAGCATGGCCTACATGTGATCCTGGTCTTAAGGTTTGCAATGGAGGAGAATTCCCCGATCCCAACTGGCTCAAATGTAAGGAATGGGCATGTTTTGATGAAGAAAAAAGAAAGGATGTCGGCTACAAGGTGATTTCATTCGAGAAGGCCATTAAGTTAAAATGGGATGACGAGTCTAAATTTTGCTATGAATGGGCCAAGTCAAATTTTCTGCAAGAATCTCGGTATTGCATGACTCCTTACATCCCTCCTTATGTTTGAGATCAGCCTTCCTCCAGTAAAAGAGCAATTGAGGATGGCAAAGCTCGAAGGCCAACGTAAAACCCCATGGCTTTGAGTCTAACTTAAATACTCGATAATAACGAAAAGTGCTCTTTCGGGAGACAACCCGAATTATCCTTTTTATTTATTTTATTTCATTTTTTTGGGTTTTGTGTTTTTAACATTTTGGCAGGAATTGGAGACGAATTCACAATGATTAAAACGGGGAACTGTTCTATCCTGAAGTTACGACGTAACTCATTCTCATGGTTACGCCGTAACATCTCCTCAGTGCCGATTCTCTCCATGTTATAAACCATTACGGCGTAATCTCATTCTATGGCTATGCCATAGCAAATCCTCAGTAGCAGATTTCCAGGTTTAACCACAATTACGGCGTAACTCCTCTTTAGGGTTATGTCGTAATTCTCCTGCAGTCTAAATTTTTTTCCAGTATTAACGCAATAACCTTTTATTAGTTTTAAATGAACTTTGTGGGTATGTTCCCTGTAAGCCCTCACGAGACTACACTCGTCCACTAAGGGACACCAAGTGGTTTAAAAGGCTTGTTGCATTTGCTAAATGCAACCGTGATTCCTACGAAAGTGAGTTAGATTTCTTTTATGTATTTTTGTTTTTTTATTCTTTTTAGAATTATGCTTGTTGGTTAGTTGTGAGTTCAGGGATCAAAGTTTGCTCATGGATGCTGAAGCGAAGGCACGATCTTCTTCGTGGGCCTTCTTTGTTTTTAAGGAGTGAATTTCAGGGAAGTTCTCGCTCTAATTCTACTTTCTCTTCACCTTTATTTAATATTTAGTAAAAAAGGGACTTTGTACATCTAAAGTGGGGGGACGGGAGGTGAAATATTACTAAAACTTATTTACCCTCGTTTTTCTAGTTTATTTTGAAAAATTATGCCATTTTTAAATTTTTGACATGTTTTTCTTAACCTAACTAGATTAGACCTTAGCCGAGCACATTATAACCCTTGATATTTTATGGTGAGATTAGCCTTATCTGTTTCCACTTATTTACCCAAATCCGCCAAATTATGTGTGTGCCTGATGTGCTAACCGTGTGCAAGTTTTAAAATTTATAAACACGATTTATCCGGGCAATTACATTAACACATACGAGCAAAGTATACTCGTTCGGGATAGAAAAGGTGGGTAAGTCGAGATCATCCCAAGGGATTAGCGTTGAGTTTGTTAAATTTTTTGAGAAAAGAAAGCTTGTCAAGCCTTCCACTAAAGTGATGCTTTTATTAAAAAAAACAAATTAAAGAAACATATACTTGTGTGTAGTCGATAGTCAATTATCAAGAGTGTTCATGAAAGCTTGGTGTAAACTTGATGCAATGCACAAATCATAGGCAAATGATTCCCAATCCATGGTTTATGTTTTGTAAAAGTCATTTTAAGAATACAAACACATAGGTAATCCTTTCGGTCCTTAACCTATTGATTATTCTTTGGAAAATACATTTGTTTGTAAAAGATTCTTATTTAACTTGTTCTTACGAACACTTTCGGCCTTTACGTGTTGAAATTGTTTTCTAGTCTTGTTTTAACAAGTAAATATGATGAGTTTCAATCATCATATCCCCATACTAGTTTGTCACTAACTTTTTCGAATAAAACATAAAGAGAAATCCTTTCGGTCCTTTATCTTGAAAATGTTTTACCAACAAATTAAACAAGACTAGTAGTTATTCCAACAAACTTATCAAACAAGAACATTTTACATGCATCACATATATAAGAACACTCCTAAAAATTGCCTACATCCTTACACATAAGTATATTCAAGAATTACTCCATTAAAACAATAACATAACACAAATACTAACCATGTAATTCATATAATTCATAAGAATAGAGATTCATAACAAAGTTCATAAGAATACCTAAACTTCAGATTACAAGAACTCGAAAATTGTGGAACTATATATAGCAACCACGCGCCTCCAATCGCCTTATACTACCCGTACAACTCCAAATGACTACCAAATGGTTAAGAATTGTTCTCCCCAAGCTCTTGGACCTTTTACAGACTTAATAGGACTTTTAGGATGAATAAAAGTGTTTGGTAATAGTCTTGGTGTAAGCCTATTACTCTTTGGGGTGTGTCACCCTAAACAACTAAGTCTAGGTGCAATATATAGCTAAGAACTCTTTACCAACAAGCCAAAAACGTCCACTAGGAGTTATTAACAAGAAATGATCGGACTCCAATGATTAATGGAAGTTATGGCATCCATAAATGAGAAAAAATGTAACTGCAGCCTTCCCAACTGGATCGGTTACGAAGCAACCGATCGATTGCAACTTTGACCATTGTCCAGCCGATTCGGTTGCGGGCTCGAACCGATCGGCTGGATGCCTTTCGTACAACATATGTTGACTTTTCTTGACTTTTCTCGAAGCATGCTTTTTTCTTTGCTTCCGATGCTGATTTCCCAGACAGAACTTGATAATTATTTTAAGTAGATACTTAGAAATCCTCGTGCTTCCAATCATCGAGTCCTTAAGCCTTCTCTCCTATCTTTACTTTCTCGGGAATTGTCCAAATGTGCATGAATCCGTCATTTCTTCGTCTTTTACGATACCTGGCTACATTCACATACAAATACGCTTCTTTTTCACTTTTGCAACAATTATGTGTAAATATAACCGATTATCATACACAAAACTAACAATAACGCTACTAAAAACATAATCATTCTGAGCGTTATCAGTGTCGGTAGCTTGTAAACTTTAGAACTTGGCATTTGCATCATTTCGAGACCGTAGACGAGGTATGTTGAGTTCGCTTAATGTATATGGAATAATCAGTTTAAGAAGGCAATATTTTTAGGATTATCACCCAAATAGCCTATCCTTGTGTGTCTATCGATTAGTCACCTAGACTTTTCGACCCCCATATTAAACCCTTTTGTTGCACTCACCTTTAGTGCAAGATGCCCCTAGATACACCCGTATGAGCCATTCCTTTCATTTTGTTCACCCAATATACATTGTTTCGTTACACCCATTCACCTTAGCCTACCGTGTAGTCTTAATTTGTGATCGGTAAGTCATTGTTTGCCTAAGTTTAAGGTTCAAGTAGAGAGGTTTAAAAATCACGCTTTCGTCAAAGACTTATATTTGAAGATCATTGAAGACCCCCAAGATTCTCATTATATGTTCATCTCAAGTGGGGAGATGTTATGTTATGATGTGAAAAAAAAATGTTGATTCAAAGAAAAAAATGTAGTTTATTGTTTATTGTAACCCTCATAATGACATTTATTAAAACCTCATATGAGGGTTACACGAGCATAAATGATATAATAGGGGGTTACATGAGAATCTGGGGGGTCTTCAATGATCTTCCAATATAAGTCTTTGACGAAAGCATGATTTCCGAACCTCTCTACTTGAACCTTGAACTTAGGCAAACAATGACTTTCCGATCACAATATAAGGCCATGTTTCTTTTTTTCTTTGGAATAAGAGGTTATAAAAGGTAGTGGGCCCTACACCCCTTAATACCACTTATTGGGGAAGACTAATAAATTTTCTCTCTAGTGAGACAGACGAATTAAGGGAAATTTGTGGGCATAAAAAGAAAAAAATCAATATTATATTAGCAAGTGGGGATTCAGATGCAACAAGAAAAAAAAAGAAACATAACCTAAGACTACACGGTAGGCTAAGGCGAATGCGTGTAACGAAACAATGTATATATTGGGTGAACAAAATTAAAGAAATGGCTTAGACGGGTGTATTTAGGGGTATCTTGCACTAAAGGTGAGTGAAATAAAATGGTTTAACATGGGGGTCAAAAAGTCTAGGTGACTAATCAATAGACACACAAGGATAGGCTATTTGGGTGATAATCCTAAAAATATTGCCTTCTTAAACTGATTATTCCATATACATTAAGCGAACTCAAGATACCTCGTCTATGGTCAAGAAATGATGCAAATGCCAAGTTCTAAAGTTTACAAGATACCGGCACACTCATAATTTGGTGAATTTGGGTAAATAAGTGGAAACGAATAAGGCTAAGCTCACCATAAAGTATCAATGGTTATAATGTACTCGGCTAAGGTCTAATTTAGTTAGGTTAAGAAAAACATGTCAAAATTTTAAAAATGGCATAATTTTTCAAAATAAACTAGAAAAACGAGGGCAAATAAGTTCAAGTAATAATTCTACTCCCGCCCCCCCACTTGAGATGTACAAAGTCCATTTTATACTAAATGTTAAATAAAGGTGAAGAGAAAGTAGAATTAGAGCGAGAACTTCTCTGAAATTCCACGAAGAAGATCGTGCCTTCGCTTCAGCATCCATGAGCAAAATTCGATCCCTGAAATCACAACTAACCAACAAGCATAATTCTAAAAAGAAAAACAAAAATACATAAAAGAAATCTAACTCACTTTCGTAAGAATCACGGTTGCATTTAGCATATGTAACAAGCCTTTTAAACCACTTGGTGTCCCAAGTGGATTTAGCATATGTAACAAGCCTTTTAAACCACTTGGTGTCCCAAGTGGACGAGTGTAGTCTTGTGAGGGTTTACAGGGAACATACCCACAAAGTTCATTTAAAACTAATACAAGGTTATTGCGTTAATACTGTAAAAAATTAGACTGCGGGAGAATTACGACGTAACCCTAAAGAGGAGTTATGCCGTAATTGTGGTTAAACCTGGAAATCAGCTACTGAGGATTTGGTACGGCGTAGCCATAGAATGAGATTACGCCGTAATGGTTTATAACCTGGAGAGAATCGGAACTGAGGAGATCTTACGACGTAACCATGGGGATGAGTTACGCCGTACCTTCAGGACAGAACAGGTCCCTGTTTTAATCATTGTGAATTCGTCTCCAATTCCTGCTAAAATGTTAAAAACACAAAACCCAACAAAAATGAAATAAAATAAATAAAAAGGATAATTCGGGTTGTCTCCCGAAAGAGCACTTTTCTTTATTACAGAGTCTTTAAGTTAGAATCAAAGCCATAGGGCTTTATGTCACCCACCACCAGAAGTGGCACTCAATAGATTATCTACATTCATCCCAGTTTCTCCTATTTTTTGGCGGCAACCAATCATCCATTTTCTGACTGTGTTGCCGAAGCTGCAGGTGCAAAACTTTTGCAAAAGCCATTCATTGAATGATAAACATGACTTTCCGTAGTCATCGTCTTCAATCACAGAATTATCGAGGACGTCATTCTTGGTTGATCCTTTATCAGCGATCTTCGAATACTGAAGACGATATCCGTTGTAATCGAGCTTTAACCGTTTGATCAAACCTGTATTGACATTAGACTCCCCAAATCTAATTTTGTACCAATCTTGAAACGATAGATTCCCAAACTTAATGTCATGTCTCTTAATCTCATGGGGCACGTCCATTCTTCCATTTTCATATCCCCGTTACAATATTCATGAAAAGGGTTACACGTGGGCCATGCTTTCATAGATCCGTCATGCTCGGCTACTATAGGAATGCAGTAATGCTTGTTAAGATCCTGAGCTTTATCGATGTCCCTGATTTGATCAGTAGTTCCCTGTTCCTATTTACAACTATCAATGTCTTTTTCACAATTGTTAGTTCCGAGTTGATAGCATAAAGGTGGGTCAAGTAATGGTATATTGACAATGTCAACCATTTTTGAAAATTCCTGATGAGGTTTCAATTGTTCAGACATGTTGAAAGTAACCCATTCCTCCTCAGTTCCTAAAGAAATTTGCTTTTCAAAAACTTTTATATGAGCGCGACAAGTAGCTAAAAATGGTCTCCCAACAATTAAGTTGTAATGCTCCCGTTTGCCCATGTCAATAACCACAAAATCAGTAGGAAAGAGTAATTTTCCAAATTTTAGTAAAACGTTATCAACAACCCCCCGAGGTACAGCCTTAGAAGAATCAGCCATTTCAATCATCATTGTTGTTTCTTTTAAATTGGTTAGTTTCAAGGTATGAAACAATGAAGTGGAAATAAGGTTTACCCCAGCTCCCAAATCAGCTAAAGCGGGAATTTTTAGGTTACCGATAGCGCAAGGCAATAGAAAGCTTTCTTGATAAAGCTCTTTTTCAGGAAGTTGGCATGGTAAGTTTTCGTCATTTTTAGATCCGTCATCTTCTCTTAGGTAATTAATCCCACAAAGGTCATTTGTAACAGTAGGGGTACGCTGCTCTTCCTCCGGCTCATCTTGTGCAAACAAGGCTTTGCATGTAACAGCTTCATCATTCCTAGTCCCGAAATTCTTAGCAAGCTACCCAATTTGGGTCTCTAAGTTTTTGATTGCGGCATCCTGGTTCCGTAGGTTCATATATGTGTCTTCTTTCACTTTGACCATACATTCCTTGAACCTGTCATTTTTTCTTGCAGATTCTTCGATGTTTTTATGAACCAACTCATCAAGACTGGGTTTAGAAGGATTATTATTGATTCTCATATAATATCCCGGGGGTCCTTCACGGTATTTAGCTCCGTTAACATTATATCCGTTAAATGGCCTACCATTCCCATATCTTACCTCTTCAACTCTTTTGACTTCTTCTTTAAGCGGGCATTCTTTAACAAGGTGAGTGCTATTGCAATTATTGCAACCAACTTGTATAGAGTGCACATTCTGTTTCAGCTTCTTCATGTCCCTACCAAGACTTTCAAGTTTATTATTTATTGTTGCAATGCCTTCTATATTCCCACTTATGCTTCTATTTCTTCCTCCATTGTGCCACTTATGAGAGTGGTCTTCCATCTTTTGAATAGCCTCCAAAGCTCTTGAGGATTCATTCCAGGAATTGGTCCCTACGAATCGAGCATCTGCCTTGAGCATCTGCTGTAGCTAGTGTTTTGACTCAGAAGACCAACTCAACTGCAGTTACGGCGTAACTCCCAACTAAGGTTACGCCGTAATCATCTAGGTCAAGAAATGTTTCACGCCTCCATCAACTACGCCGTAACTCCTCAACAAGCATTACGTCGTGGTCCACTTAAAAGAGTTATGTAGTGAAGATACGGCGTAACTTTTCCCTAGTGTTACGCCATAACTAGGATCGTGCCTATAAATACAAGCCCTAATTTCTGCATTTCACATAATTCACTCACAACTCAAAGTCATAGAACGTGAAGAGGGTTCCAAAGGCAGATCATTCAGAGCATACGGAGCCATCTCCAAGGGAGGAATCACTCCGTATCAATAAGCATTAGCGATCATTTAATTTTGATTCATGTCTTTCATTATGTTAAACATCGAATTCATTGGTTCTTTTAATATGATCGGCTAAGCACCTTTGGTGCTAGCCTAGTTATGATTCCTTGAATATATTGTTTATGTTTTCATGCTTCCGTTTATTCCTTGAATATATTCTTTTAATATGATCGGCTAAGCACGTTCGGGGCCAAAGGAACTTCCTTTTTGTCGAGCAAGTTTTTCAACACCCTAGGCAGTGAACCTAATCGTTGTAGTGTAGTATTGGGTAAGCCTCGGGTATTGATATCGTTCTCTAGGGGAATAGGAATGCTAGCAAGATGTGTATTACGCTAAGGTGGGGTTGAGGATAATTTTTTTTTTATCTTTTATATATTTTTTCAGAAAGCTAAGGGTAAAATCTCGGGGCAATTGGTTTGGGGGTGGTACTTCTGCTGATTACTTCTACTATCTATTATCTAATACTACGGGTAGCTATGTCTTTTTAATGTGTGCTCGTATGATGATTAAAAATGTGTTTACCTAGATACTATTACTCCCTAGTTATCTTTTATTGTTGGTTGAATTGTCACGTCCGTATTCTTAACGTGTTGTGTTTTCTAAGGTCGTAGGGTGTGCTTTTGTCCTAACTCTTTGAGAATACCTTTAGGGTATTGCCTACGAAATCCTCTAGATTAATCATAAACTAACTTTAAGGTTATCTTTGGATGTTTAGACTACGAAATCCTCTAAGTGATTCATAAACTAATGTTCACAAAGATTACTCAAGCATTTAAACACAACGATAGCCTAGTTGCACTCCTAAGCCAATTAAAATTAAGATAAGAGACAACCAATCAATAATTAACAACTAGGTTTCATAGATCTAAGTAAACACACAAGAAATTTAGCTAGATATGTTAAACAAGCAAGCATACACACAATAAATGGAAGACATAATGATACTAATGGATTAAAACACTTATCTTGAAGTGTAAAATAGGGTTTGGGACCCTAAGATACTGTCCAAGTCGGACTACAAACGTTTAGAGTTTTTACTCCAAAATTCTACCTCCTTTAATGCAGAAAAATCAAATTCTATATATAGATTTACACATGCGATGGCGTCGCCTTATAGGTGGGACGCCGTCAGATCGCCGTCATTAGGGTTTTCGTCTTGGCCAAGTTATCGATGGGACGACGTCACGTTGTAGTTGTGACGCCGCCTGGCTTTAGCAGGCACGTCGTCTAATTCTGAATCCGGGCCGTCTGAGATGAAAAGTCTCAGTGACGCCCTTCCTCTTCAAATCCTGACGTCATCAGGTGTTATGAGCAAAAAGTCTACTGAGCCGTCAAGTGCATTATTTATCAAATCCGTAGAGAAGGACGGCGTCGCCCTTTAGTTGGGACGCCGTCAGATTCAAGTTGATCAGCTTGAGTGGCTTCGATCTTGACTTTGCCATTTTCTTCATGTATTCACTCCTTTTCGTCCAAATAAGCATCATTCCAGCATTTTGCTTTCAAGAGACCTAAAAAGTGAAAAGGAACGAAATTAAGCAGTAACAGATATAAAAGTGGTCGATTAAGGGCTTAAATGACCCCTTAAAGGTATACGTTTTAAATCCTTATCAAATATCCCTACACTTGGTATTTGCTTGTCCTCAAGCAAATGTGCTTTTGACCAATCAATTTATAAGTTAGGGGGCATGAAGCAAAGGTTTAACATAATTCACAGCAAGTAAAACCACGACAATAGTCATAACAACCACGGAAATTATATATTAGCACCTTGTTGGGGTATAAAGTCAAAATACTGAAGAAAGTCAAAGTACTGGTTATGAAGAAAGTCAAAGTACTGCTTATGAAGAAAGTCAAAGTACAGCTTATGAAGAAAGTCAAAGTACTATTCGTCAAAGTACTGCTATGATAAAGGACTGTTATGCAAATTGTTTAAGGATCGTTATGTAATTCTAGAATATTCTTAGATTAGAATTAGTTTACTTGTCGTACAAGAATTGTAAACCGACTAGGGTTTTCCTTATGTCTATAAAAGGACCTCTAGATTGGCATTAGAGACATACATGCAAGTACGATATTAGAGTTATTTAGCGATTAGGGTTGTTATTGAATCTGTATAATAAGCAGGTTCAAAGTTTGGTTTTAATATAATCGTTGAAGTTCAAAGTTATTCTTCTTAGCTTTGTTGAAGTAGATTCCGCATACTTAACAGAGTTATATCAGTGTTTCATCATTAGTAGTTTTGGATTTATCCAAGGTTGCTAAACCCTTACAAGCTATATAGTTAGTTTGGTCAGAGTATATCGATCCAACAAGTGATATCAGAGCTTGTGTGGAAACTCTTATTAAGAAGAAACCCTTAAAACCGATTTAACTACAAACCCTAAAAGATGTCGACTGAAGCTGCACCAATCCCATCCATTACCTCACTCAGAATTCCTATCATCAAGAAGCGAGAATATGATCTATGGAGCATGAAGATGAGGCAGTACATTGCGATTATAGACCATGCTCTATGGGATGTGATTGTCAATGGTAATGTCATTCTTGAAGAACCTGTAGCAGTTCCTGGACAGCCTAAACCACCTCAGCACACCTTGCCAGCAGCTACAAAAAGAAATAAAGATAAGGCTCTCAACATACTGTTGTCTGCTATTCCTGATGGTCACCTACTAAAGTTTCATGATGCTAAGGATGCAAAACAATTATGGGCTGCTATCAAGACAAGATTTGGAGGTAATGATGCTTCCAATAAGATGCATAGAAATCTATTGAAGCAACAGTTTGAAACATTCATTGTTGGTGAAAGAGAAGGTCTTGATGATGCTTATGACAGATTCAAAAATCTTCTTAGTATGCTAGAGTTATATGATGCAGAGGTATCTGTTGAAGATGCAAACTTGAAGTTCTTAAGAAGTTTGCCATCCGTATGGCATGTGGTTGCTACTATGATTACAGGACAACCTGGTTTGGATTCTATGGACTTTGATGATCTCTACAACAATTTAAAGGTGTATGAGCATGAGATGAATGGTCAAATAAATTCAAAATCTCACAACATTGCTTTTGTGTCTTCTGAAAACAGAGGCAGTACTTCCACTAAAAGTACTGCTTATCCTGTTCAAAGTAATGTTGGTGATAAACAACATATTTGCACAACCATTGTTTGGAATTACAAGTTTGAGTTGATAAAGACAAAAAGAATGAAACAAGAGGGACTTAATATGACAAGAAGGAAACCTACTAAAAGATGGAAGGGCTTGCTTGCAATGGAAGTTTTATTATTTAGTCCTTATCCTCTAGATGATTTGGATGATCCAACCATGCCTGAGCTAGAAGAAACTGATGATGAGCTTGAAGATGAAGGTATTTTCACAAATTCCAATGAAGGTGCTGATTATACTAACTTAGATGATACATATGAAGTTCCACAGTCTCCAATCTTACGCATTCATAAGAATCATCCAACAGATCAAATCATTGGTCCTTCTACTTCTGGAGTTATGACAAGACACAAAGCTAAGGGTTTCACAAAACCTCATAATGCTTTACTTAGCTTTGTGTATAAACAAAACAGGCTAAATCATAAGGATCATCAAACCTGCTTATTCACCTGTTTTATCTCTCAAGAAGAACCCAAGAACATTGCTCAAGCTTTGACTAAAGAAAGTTGGGTTGAAGCTATGCAGGAAGAACTTCTTCAATTTAAACTTCAAGAGGTCTGGGTTTTATGTGATCTTCCAGATGGGAAGAGAGTTATTGGAACAAGATGGGTCTTTAGAGTTAAAAGAGATGAAAGAGGCAATGTTATCCAGAACAAGGCAAGGTTAGTTGCTCAGGGTTATAGACAGGAAGAAGGGGTAGATTATGATGAGGTTTTTGCTCCTGTGGCAAGGATTGAAGCTATTAGAATCTTTCTTGCTTTTGCTTCTTATATGGGTTTTCAGGTATACCAGATGGATGTCAAGAGTGCATTTCTTTATGGCACTATTACAGAAGAGGTGTATGTGAAACAACGTCGACGAGTTTGAGGAATTGGTACCTGACAGACCATCGAGGTTTCTATTATAGTAGTTGTATGTGGACATGATTGTACTATAGAAAGAATAGAGAGAACTATTTGTTTCAGAACAGTTACCGAGGGGAGGACATAGGTACAAAGTTATTCTTACATCTCTCGGAGAGTATGGTTCGAGATCCACGGACTACTTCTGGTATATTTCGGAAGTGATGGAATATTTGAAACAATCCTATGAATCCTAGAAGTTTTGGACCTCCAACAAAGTGTATGTGGAGAAGACATTATCACGGTATTTCTTTACGTGAGAACTGTAGGTAGACCATATGGACTTTTGGGTATATTCTTCGTTTTCGTTCTTTCTAAGATTATCGAAGTTAGGAACGGTGTCCTCGTTTTTGGAGTAGTATTAGATGGGGAAGAAGGACAGATATTGGGACTCGTTGATTGGAACGGAACAAGACCTATTGTAACGGAGAAAGTAGAGAAAATTGAGATTTCTGGGTAGAACAAGGTTATTGAGAGAAGGGTAGACCTTCTAGTGTATTTTGGGTCTGGAGAACTTCAAATTTAACTTCTTCAAGAAGGACGTATCGAAGTTGGGTTGAAAGAAATCAGTTTCGAACTCGTTACAAGAACCCAAGAAGAACTCTCTATTTTGTCCACTTATTCGTCCAAACTACTAGGAATACTAAATCGGACAAAACAAATATGTGTTTCGATTCATTTCGTAATACTCCAAAACACTTTGGGAATCGAAACACAGAACAGTATTGAGGTCTTCATCTTCCTGGTTACTAAACTAGACAACCTACTAAGAATACTTACGCATTCTAACCTCTGACACCTTGAAGTATACATAGTAGATTCAATCATATTAGTCGTGGAAGTAACCTTAAACACTTTTATGGAAGTAGAAGTTCGAGTAGTAGTCAAAGAAGATCGAGTCCGTACCAACCTAGTAGGTTTAGTAGATCTCCTATTCCTGATTTATTA
>BPTQ01000004.1:310840000-310934589 GCA_019973895.1 Chrysanthemum seticuspe | reverse complement strand
TTTGAGTGACGTGGCATGGATTAAGGGGAAGACAAAGGAAGACATACTTGTTTCATTTATGGCGAGATCCATGATCTCAACTTCTGCTACTTCGTCTAGGGAAGTTCGTTCAAGAATGGTTTTGTCATTATCAACTAGGGGAAGATTGTTGGGAATTACAAGTTTGAGTTGATAAAGACAAAAAGAATGAAACAAGAGGGACTTAATATGACAAGAAGGAAACCTACTAAAAGATGGAAGGGCTTGCTTGCAATGGAAGTTTTATTATTTAGTCCTTATCCTCTAGTATATAAAGAGGACATAGGTGTAGGTTTTTAATTAAGTCTTCCAATAATGTAGTCGACTAAAAGGTGTGTGTTTAGCCTAGACGTTAGGGAAGAACGTCTAGGGTATTAGTTTTATATTAGTGTGTCCTAGGCGTATGTTCATGTAAACGCCTAGGTTATTAGTTTAGTTAGTAGACGTGTTCCTATAAACGTCTAATATTAGAGTATTAGTGATTGAAAAACCTTGTTCAATAACAAAGTATTGTTTTGATTTATCCGCTGCGTATTATGTTTATTATCTTTGTTATTGATATCCCTAGCCGAGCTTATAAACGATCTTATCAACCATGACTACTAACACCTCATCACCATCAAACATCATCAACTCTGATGATGTTGTATGTTCCTTCTTTGCTCAACAAGCCACTTTACCTGTTACTTATGAAGAAGATTTGTTGCAAACTGAAGAGGATGATCAAGAAGAAATTGACATAAGATGGCAAGTTGCCATGATCACTGCAAGGATCAAGAAGTTCTTGAAGAAAACAGGAAGAGGTATTGACTTCAAAGCCAAAGAGGGTATAGCATTTGACAAATCTAAGATTGAATGCTTTAATTGTAAAAGGCCTGGACACTTTGCAAGAGAATACAAGTTTGCTAAATATCAAGCAAAAAGAATGATTAAGAAAGCCAAAGTTAAAATAAAGGAAGTTCCTATTACTGAACCAAAACCAAAAGCTTTGGTTGCTCAAGAAAATCTATCCGAGGTTGACTGGAGTGCTGAATTTGATGATGAACCAGTAACCTACTCTATGGTTGCAGTGGAAGAGTTTGATTGGAGCACAACTTTTGATGAGGAACCAAGATTTGCTACTTTGGAATCAAGAGATGGCCTTGGAAGCTTTGATTGGAGCATAGAAAGTGAAGAAGAACATGTTCTGCTTGCTATGGTAGCTACTTCACCAAGTTCATCCACTATCTCTAAGGTATGCTCTAAATGTAATGATTGTTATCAAAAATTGCTTAAAGATTATGCGACTGAAAGAGATAATTGTAGAAGGGCTAGGTCTGAGGTAGCTGGTTATCAATTGACTTTAGAGTCAATGGAAGCCAAAATAATCACTCATGAAAATAATGAAATGGCTTGGGCAAAAAAATATGAGCAACAAGATTATCAATTAAAATTGAGTGAATGGAAGTTAGGATGTAAGGTTTCTGAACTTGAAAAGATCACTAAACAAAGGGATGAACTGTTAGAAAATTTTGCTAGTTGGAAAGAATCTGGTCTTTCACATGTTAGTTTTGTTGAAAAACAAAGGAGAGCACACATTAAAACTGGCCTAGGTTTTGGTGTTGAGTATAGCAGTACAGAAGAAAACCCAACTAGTGATAAGGAACAAATTGATTCAGAGGAGATAACAACTAGTGATGATGAACTCATTAGCTCAGAAAAAGACACATCTAGTAATGAGGAATCAATTAGTCAAACACCTCCTGAATTTAAGAAAGACAAATGTTATAATGGAGTTCCTCAACCCACTGGTAGTTTTCAACCACTTAGGACAGATGTTTCTTGTTTTGGAGTAGACAATTTAGAGTTTAGGAAAAAGCTTACTGGTCAATCTAATTCAAGTCCATCTAGTTCTGAAACCTCAAAAGAAACAGTTGAGAAACCTAAGGATGATAATGTTAAGAGTTCAGGGTGTGTTAACAATGATAAAAGGTTTCCTAAAGCTTTTTCCAAACAAGCAGTACCTTCAAAATTTTCTCAAAGTACTGCTAGACATTCACCAAAAAGTCAGGATACTACTAACTTTAGAAAATCTTTTAATCATTCACCAAAAATTCAGGATAGTTTTGGTCAAAAATTATGTTATGTTTGTTATAGTCCTGATCATTTGATTAAAGACTATGACTTTCACTCAGAATATTTAAGCCAATTCCCAAAGACTACATCTACCAACCATAAGCTAAGAGAGAATAAACCAGTTTCGAATCACTCACATATGGTTAACCATAGTAATTTCTGAAAAGACTATAGGTACCCTTACCAGAAAAGACCTTTTTCCAAACCACCAGTACCCTCAAGCACTTTTCAAGGTACTGGTAAGTCAAAGGTTTCTCAAGCAGCCTTTTCAAAGTACTGCTAGGTTTTCACCCAATCAAGGTACTGCTAGAACTTTTTCGAATGGAAGACCAAGGAGATCCAATTACTATCAACTAGAAGGCATTACACCTCAAATAGAGTACCTAGATCAAAGAAATCAACACAAAGTGTTAAAACCCACTAGGTTAAGAAAGAAAGTACTGATGGGGAACAAACAATACTTTCAGCAAGTAAGGGTGAAAAAGAGAATTTTGTTGAAAAAGAAAATTTTGTTGAAAAAGAGAATTTTGTTGAAATAGAGAGTTTTGTTGAAAATCCAACACAAGTTTTGAAACAAAAGAAAATAATTGATCATGTTTTCAAAAACAGTGGAGATTACATACTCAAAGAATTTGAGTATGTCACTCCACAAGGGGAACAAAAGTCAGTAATGGCTTGGGTTCCTAAAAGAAACTAACTTTTTCATCTTTTATGCAGGGCAACCCAGAAGAGGGGCTTAAAGATCATTTGATTCTTGATAGTGGTTGTTCTGGAAGCATGACAGGAGACAAGGAGATTCTGTCAGATTTTAAGGCATATTTTGGAGGAAGAGTTGCTTTTGGGAATGATCCTAATGGAGGTAGAATTACTGGGAAAGGAACCATCAAGGCAGGATGCATTGATTTTGAGAATGTTCGTTATGTAAAGGAACTCAAGTTCAACCTTTTGTCAGTATCTTAAATATGTGACAAGAAGCACCCTGTGTTATTCACTGACACAGAATGTCTTATTCTCTCCCCTGAGTTCAAGATTGTTGATGATCACTTCGTAACACTGAGAGTACCAAGAACCAATGATGTGCATAGTCTAGATTTGAAGAATATTAACTCTACTGAAAGAGCAACATGTTTAGTAGCAAGGGCAACACTTGAAGAAGCACATCTATGGCATAGAAGATTAGGACATGTGAATTTCAAGAATATCAACAAGTTGGTTAAAGGCAATTTAGTTAGAGGTTTACCTTCTAAAACATACAAGAATGATCATTCATGTTTGGCTTGCAAGAAGGGTAAACAACACAAAGCTTCATGCAAGAAGATTGAGGAAAGAACTATTAGAGAACCTTTAGAGTTGTTGCACATGGATCTGTTTGGACCTGTTTCTGTTGCAAGCTTAAGCAAGAAGAAATACTGCTTAGTTGTAACAGATGATTGCAGTAGATTTAGTTAGGTCTATTTCTTGGGATTTAAAGATGAAACCTTTGATGCTATTCATGATATTATAATAGCTCTTGAAAATCAATTGAGACTCAAAGTAAGATCTATTAGATGTGATAATGGGACTGAATTCAAAAACAAGTTTATGGATGAATTTTGTGCCAAGAAAGGCATTAAGAGGGAGTTTAGTATTGCTAGAACTCCACAGCAAAATGGTGTTGCAGAAAGGAAGAATAGAACATTGATAGAAGCAGCAAGAACAATGCTTGTAGATTCTTTATTACCTATTCGATTTTGGGCTGAAGCTATAAGTACTGCTTGTTATGTGTTAAATAGAATATCAGTCACTAAACCTCAGATGAAGACACCTTATGAGTTGCTTATGGGAAACAAACCCAACATTCATTTTATGAAACCTTTTGGCTGTCCTCTGACTATTCTCAATACTATTGACTCTCTGGGAAAATTTGATGGCAAGTCAGATGAAGGATACTTATTGGGTTACTGTACCAATAGCAAAGGATTTAGAGTGTACAACAAGGTTACTAAAAAGGTTTAAGATTGTCTTCATGTTGATTTTCTTGAAGATCAAGAAAATCAAAAAGATAAAGGTCCTGATTGGATGTTTGATCTTGATGTTTTGACTCCTTCTATGAACTATCTTCCTGTCAGAGAAGAAAATCAAGTTGTTCACAAAGAAGAAGATTTACAGTACATTGTTCATGGAGTCAATATTAGACCTGATGATGTTCCTGATGAAGAACCCATAACTACTGAAAAGGAGAAAAGTACTGTTGAACCAAAATCCATATTGTCTGATGAAGATCAAGCTATTCAAGATGAACTTAATAGGATGTTTTTTCAAGAAACAATAGCAAAATCTTATGAAGATGATCAAAGAAGAGCTTATGAAGCAGAAAAGAAAAAGGGTACGTCTACAGATTACTCTCACAGTACTTTGGATCACAGTACTTTGGATCAAAGTACTGTTGAACCAGTTGACAGTACTTCTGATGATTTGAATGATCCAAACATGCCTGCGTTAGTAGACACTGATGATGAGTTAGAAGATGAAGGTATTTTCTCAAATTCTAATGAAGAACCTAATTACACAAATTTGGGTGATGATCTTGAAGTTCCACCAACTCTTACATTAAGAGTTCATAAAAATCATCCTACTGATCAAATCATTGGACCTTCTAGTTTAGGAGCGCTCACAAGAACAAAAGCTAAAGGTCTCTCTAAGCAACATAATGCTTTACTTAGCTTTGTTTGTAACCAAAACAGGATGAATCATAAGGATCAACAAACATGCTTATTTGCCTGCTTTATCTCTCAAGAAGAACCCAAGACTATATCTCAAGCATTAGCTAAAGAGAGTTGGGTTGAAGCCATGCAAGAAGAATTTCTTCAATTCAAACTTCAAGATGTTTGGGTACTATATGATTTACCAGATGGAAAGAAAGTAATTGGTACAAGATGGGTTTTCAGAGTTAAGAGAGATGAAAGAGGTAATGTCATCAAGAACAAAGCAAGATTGGTTGCACAAGGATATAGACAAGAAGAAGGTGTGGACTATGATGAAGTGTTTGCTTCTGTATCAAGGATTGAAGCCATAATATTATTTCTTGATTTTGCATCTCATATGGGATTTCCTGTTTTTCAAATGGATGTCAAAAGTGCCTTTCTTTACGGCAAAATTATAGAGGAAGTCTATGTAAAAAACCTCTTGGTTTTGAGGATCATGTACATCCAAACAAAGTCTATAAAGTTATTAAGGCTCTGTATGGCCTTCATCAAGTTCCTAGAGCTTGGTATGAAAGACTCTCCACTTTTCTATTGCAACATGGTTATAGGAGAGGTGAAATTGATAAGACTTTGTTTATCAAGAGAGACAAAAAGGATATAATGCTTGTTCAAGTATATGTGGATGATATTATCTTTGGAGCTACAAAACAGTCAATGTTGAAAGAATTTGAGCAGCTCATGCAACAAGAGTTTCAAATGAGTTCCATGGGTGAATTAACTTTCTTTCTGGGGCTTCAAGTTAAACAATCAAATACTGGAATCTTCATTAGTCAAGATAAGTATGTCACTGACATTCTTAAAAAGTTTAACTTCCGTACTATCAAGCCGGTCACCACACCTATTAAAGCTTTAAACTCATTAGGAAAATATGAAGATGGAGAAGTTGTGGATGTCAAACTTTACAGATCAATGATTGGTTGTCTTATGTACTTAACTGCATCTAGACCTGACATCATGTTTGCTGTATGTTTATGTGCAAGATATCAAGTCTCACCCAAGGTCTCTCATATGAATGCAGTCAAGAGGATTTTTAGTTATCTTAAGCAACAACCTAAGTTAGGGTTGTGGTATCCTAAGGATTCACCTTTTCACTTGGAAGCTTTTTCAGACAGTGATTATGCAGGGGATAATTATGATAGAAGATCAACCACTGGAGGATGCCAATATCTTGGAAGAAGATTAGTCTCATAGCAAAGTAAGAAACAAACCATTGCAACAACATCATCCAATGAAGCAGAATATGTTGCTGTTGCAAGTTGTTGTGGACAAGTACTGTGGATGCAAAATCAACTATTGGATTATGGATTCAATTTTAAAAATACTCCTATCAACATTGACAATGAGAGTACAATTTGTATTATGAAGAATCCTGTTTATCATTCCAAGACCAAGCACATTCAGATTAGGCATCACTTTATTTGTGATTGTTATGAGCACATGCTCATTAATGTGATCAAGGTCCACACAGATGACAATGTCGCTGATCTACTCACAAAGGGATTTGATGTTTCAAGATTCAACCATTTAGTGGTGAGTATTGGTATGATTAATTATTAAGCTACATTTAAGGGGAGGACTTAATTTAGTTTAATTTAGTCCTATGCATTGTTTGAGGGGAGGCAACACAATGCTCTTTGATGTTTTTGCTCTTGTGGAAAAGAGGATAGAAAGTACTATTCCATCATCACTTTTTTTCATCAAATCCACCTTCGCCGATCCATTCATTCTTCTACCAACAACCAATGGCTAATCGTGACACCTGTCGTAAGCACAATATGATCGCTAATTTGGACAAGATGCCATCGAACATCAATTTTCATGATATTATTGATTTCCTAACTGGGTCTTCAATCAATTACGCTCTACTGGTCAATCCTGACATTATTGGACCATGGATTCAACAATTTTGGGCTACAGCTAGATTTGATTTGCAAGATGATGAATCATTCATTCATGCTAAGGTTGCTAGAAGGACAATTCGAATCACTAAGGCTACAATAAGGGAAGATTTATTGTTTCATGATGAAGAAGGTGTTGTTCGTTTTGAAAAACAAGTACTTTGGGATACACTCAGAGATATAGGGTATGAAGGTTCTCTCACTGAAACTACTTTTCAGAATCCCTTATTTAGTCATCATTGGAAATATCTCATTCATGTTTTACTTCACTGCTTGAGTCCTAAAATTACTGCATGGGAACAGTTTGGTGCAAACATAGCTTCTGCATTAGTGGGATTAGCTACCAATCAACCTTTTAATTTTTCACGAATGATTCTGGATGGTATGCTTTCTCATATCACTAATGGTTCACCAATATTGATGTATCCTAGATGAAGGATCGTGAATAATATGTTGTTTAGATGATTCGGGTGGTCTAGGACAATGATTAAATAAGAAAGCCATTAGAGAGATGAAGAGAGTAGAGAGGAGGTTCTTGGAAGAGAGTTGCTTTAGAAAATGAAAGGTTAGATTCAAAGAAGCCACACCCATTCCATGGATGGAAGGGGTATTTATAGTTACAAAGAATACGTCCTCCTATCGGACTATGGATCAGGCATACAGTGGGTAAAGACCCGTCCTTCCTCCACGGTGTTACACTAAACTAATCTACGCTACTAACTAACTAATAAACTAATAAATAACGTAAATAATGACAAGTCTACGAGCTAACATATGCTAGAATATAATTAGGACCGACACTTTAACATGGAATTTTCTGATTCCTAACAATCTCCCCCTAAGGGAGGTCACCCCATGAAATACATTTTGCATCCTAGCATTCTATCTTTGACTTTAGTTATGAGCTCGTAGACTTCAATTCTTCAAGTTCCGCAATATTTGTGCTTTAGTAGCGATTCTTCAAATTCCGCATTGATTTGTACTTTTAGTGGAGGCCTTTAACTGATCCACATCTTTGTTGATCTTCGAGCTTTCATTGAGATCATCAGCCACAGTAAATCTCTGGATCACCCTTTGGTGTGTTGCCATCATGTGATGTTGTGACTTTTGGACCGACATGCTCACACTTTTGAATCATGATATCTTTCCATCAAAGTAGCGGAAGCTTTACTGGTTCATGATATTTGTAGCAGCGTAGCAGAAGCATAGTATAAAAATATCAGAGCCAGGTTATGTAGATATGCACAAGTCATGATTTCTTCAATTAAGTGTGGATGCTGTGAGCATGCGATTTTGGATTGACTTCTCAATTCTGATCAGCTGCAACCGTCCAAATGTACCTGCAAACAACAGTTAGCAATAAATCACATGAAAGTGTCTTTGATCACTTTCGTTGAATTGAGGTACACGGCCAGCGGTTCCCCGTTGATCAGAACAAGTACTGCCTGTGATCAGGTATAATTCCGAAGAATCTCCTTGTCAGGTTTCGCAGCTGTTCTAGCTGTTATCAAACTGGAACGTCTCAAAGAAGACAACACGGAGTGAGTGAACCAGCGAATTGAGATTCACTGATTGATGACAAATTTATTTGAAAACAATCACGTATTGCTTAGAAGAAAGAGTTTTGCAATACAACAAAGGTTTTATGAGAAAGATCAATTTTCAACCAAAAATACCTTTTGTATTTGAAAGAGAATACACATTCGATGTGCTAGATAAAAGAAGAGATTCGCACATCGAACGGTTTTTCCAAAACTATTTTTTTTAATCAGAGATACTTTTTGTGTTTGAAAACATAAATACACATTCGATGTGCTAGAGAAAAGAAGATTTGCACATCGAACGGTTTTTCCAAAAGTATTCGTCAATTCCATTCCTGGACCAAGGTTGATTCAAGAATGAATCGCCCCATCGTTTCTATCCAGTTGTCACAAGCTTGATCTTATACAAGATCTCACATGTCACCCACCAAGAGCTTGTTTGATGTTGGCTCTAGAAGGATTTCCATCTTCATCGTGAATATTTTCATATCACTCGGATGTTTGGCAATACCACAAGGATAATGCGTAGGACTCTTAATATATTCTTACTTTCCACATTGTGTGAAACAGCAAGTCTTCATTAATTTTGTGTCCTAACGAGATATTGTGGATGATCTCTTGGCTCTAGACTCAATCGTGCATATTTGGTTCCTATGCCGGAGATTAGGGAGAGGGTCTCCTTCTTCAATATCAACAATCTCTAAGAGAAAGTCGATAGATTTTGTCGGTTCCCCGTGAGAATGAAACAAGCCCTTTTAAGAGGAACTTGAGTAGCTTGGGAAGTTTAGTGCAGTGCGTCACTGGGTCCATGACGTCTTGTCTTCAATACCAGTGTTACCTTAGTAAACACCAGTAGCATATGTATTGAACCCGGTTTCTGCCATAAGGTTGAATTATTGGAGGGCTATTTCTTTTCACCCTTTTCATATTCATTTCTTTTTCATTCTTCAACCCCTTCAGTGCTTACCGAGACTTCATAACTATAACCTTGTTGGGTTTATTCCAGTACTAGCTCTGTCTCAGTCCGCACTCTTCCCATATCTAACTTTTCTCCTTTTTTCATCATACCTAAGGACTCTACACTATCTAGTGGATTGTCCCTGGGTAGATCCCTCCGGCTCTGGCGGGATCGTAGGAACTAATACCTAACCTAAGCATCCTTATATCACCATGCATAAATTAAATTGGTCGGTCTTTTGGTATTGTTCTTTTCTTTCTAGAAACCAATTGAAAAATCATTTGGAAAATCCAATCACGGTACTTGTGATATAAAATCAAAACATTTTGTACCTTAATTGTTTTTGATCATTTAGAAATGCTCCCCCTCAACATGTGCATATGATTTTGAAATTGTTTAGCACATGGAGGCAAGAGTTCTTTGAAATAATTTCTTGATCACAATTTCCTTACGAAAAGCCATTTGATTTTTTGGTAAATTCTCCCCCTCAATATGTGCGTTAGTTGCAAAACTTTTTATCACATAGAGGAAAGAGTTCTTTTAAGTACTTCCACGATCACAAAAACCATTAAGAAAACCATTTAAAAAACTCAATCAAGGTACTTTATGTTAAAACATAAAAGCTTTTGTACCTCGATAGTTTATTACCTTTTGAAATGCTCCCCCTCAATATGTGCTTCAAGATTCGAAAGCGTTTAACACATATGAGAGAGCAGCCTGCACAATTGAATCAAACAATCACTTTTTATCAAAAATCATTATTAAATCATAAATTCTCCCCCGATCAAAAATATCAAATCCTTTGAGATTTTAGATCTCAAGTGATTTAATTAGGTTTAGAAAGCATTAGAGAATATGTGCCTGGTATAAATACTCATCTTGTTTTTGGATAAATGCTCCCCCTCAACATGTGCATTATATATATTGAAATCGTTTGGCACATGGAGGCAGGAGTGCCTTTGAAGGACTAAAACCAATTCCATTAAAACATATTTGAGATTTAAATCACGATTTCTCCCCTGATCAAAACTTTCAAACCAATTGAGATTTGTGATCATAATTGATTAAAATCATTTAGAAAAGTTTGGGGAAAGACGTGGCAAGATTTAATTTTGAAAAATGACAGATAAGGACCAATTTAAGACATTAAAGATTGTTAGTGTCAGGTATGATTGTTTTAAGAGATCTTTAAGTAAAATAAAACAATTTCACAATCAAACAAGAACAGAAAAAAATTCATTTTGACAGATCTTTGAGTTTTAAAGCAAATCATACCATGACATAACATTAAATCTTTAGATCACCACATTTTAACGTACAAACCGGAACTTTTATGAAGAAATATCGTTTGAAAATATTTTATTTTAAATCACTCTCCCCCTCAATCGATGACCGAAGTCGGTAATTGAGTGACATAGGTTTTGATAAAATGAAGTCCAGTGATTTTCAAAATTAAGTCCAATTAATTTTCAAAACCATATTTTCCATTTTCAAAACAATATTTTTCAAAATTGTTTAAAAATGGTATCTTGCACAAAGATACGTTAGGTGGTTGAGAAGCTTATGTTGTTGCTGTAGGGCTTGGAAGAAAAACCATCTGCTGAAGCACTGAGACTTCTTACGTTGCATTTTTCCATGCCAACTCTCCATAGAAGTCCAATTAAGATCCGTTTCTTCATATGTCAACCCAAGATATAGTTACCCTTTCTTTTCGGCATTCAATCATCATATTATGTGGGATCCGGATCGGGAACATACTTATATACAAATATACCTGCATATGTTAGTGGACACAAACAGATATATGGTGGTCGACATCACCCAAACAGCAATCGACTAATAACAGTCAATCCAACATAACAATCAGATCATATAAGGCATGGGGTTTATGTGTTAATCAAACTCTAATCATCTAATCCTAACAATCATATCCTAGGCACCTAGTCCTTCAACATAGGTTAACATCATCTATAATTAAGCATATTAGGATAATTAGATAAGTCCGATAGATGATTTAAATTTGAAAAACATTCCCCCCCCCTCAATCAATGACTCATTTTCTGAGAATTTTAAAAGCGCTGAAGTCATTGATTGAGTTTGCAAATTTAATAAAAACTCTGAATCTGATTATTTTTAAAGCAACTCATTAACCACCATTTTGTTAAAAACAACAAATATTTTTCTGAAGAATTTTAGAAAGAAAAATATTTGAGTAGGAACAGCAGTCCTTCGACATACTTTCCTCATTAGTTTTAGGATAAGTGCACGAATTTTTATAAAATTGTTTTAGCGCAGCACTTTCCTTCCTTGAAGAACGGGTTGCTATCTGAAATAATAGCAAACCATGGTTTAAGCACGGGTTACAGTCAGAAGTAACTGCAAGCCATTTTTTGAAGCGCGGGTTACAGTCTGAAATAACTGTAAGCCATTTGATTTGAGACATGTTTAGAAAAGAAATATTTACACCTTCTGCTCGAACTTCATCTATGGTCCCGTGCCATTGTTGAATGACATTTCTAAGACCGTAGATGTTATCGATACCAGAAGACATGTCTTTGAAAACATATTTTTGGTATTTTTCAAAAAAAATTAATTTTTTATGGGTTTTTGAAATTTTCTATTTTTCTATTTTCTTTTTGTTGGTTTTATATTTTTGTATTTGTGTTTTTGATAAATATATACAAAGATAGAATAGATGATATAGTTTAAGAAGATGATGATACGAGTACCGAGATAACGATATCGAACAGCCCCGTTGAAGAAGATAGAAGTCATCATCTCTTAAACATTCACCACCAAAGCTTCTGAGGCTTTTGCATTGAAGAAAGAAATTGAACCATCAGAAAGTGAGACTTTGGCAGCTTCCCCCCAAACCGAAAATCCTTAAGATGAGCAGATTCGAAGCTCTATTTCAAGCTTGCCTTAGCCAGGTGCACAGAGAAGCACACCATTATCATAAATCCCGCTGCTCCTTTTAAGACCGATAATCGAGATTCTTCGTTCGGGGTTATATCATCAACAAGAACAACAATGTATCATCCCACTCTTTAAATTTCTTCTCAAATTTCATTACCACTGAAGTCTGACGCAATCCATTCCAAAAAGTTGTTAAGAGACCACTTCCCCCATATAGTTGAAATGATGCAGTCCGTCTCTTAGTATAATGCTCAAGAACTCTCCCGAATACACATCATGAGGGTAATGAAGAACACCTCCCCAATGTTCACATCTTTCGTCCCTGATGAATGTGTATGAAGCTCAAGAACCCGAAGTACACCAATATCTAAGAACTCTCCCTAATACACATCATGAGGGTAATGAAGAACACCTCCCCTATGTTCACATCTTTCGTCCCTGATGAATGTGTATGAAGCTCAAGAATCTGAAGTACACACATTCCCAACGAGAGAATAACTGATAACACCTCCCTCATGTTACACATTTATCTCCCCTGAATATGTCATACTTGTGTACCTCTTTTATCTTCATAAACTTTCTCTAACATCACTTCCCCCACATAATTGGAATAATAACACTAAACGCCTTGATGAGTAAAACCTTGAGTTTCTATGCAGTCATGACATACGTCTTCCCGGGATATCTTCAATCACTTAGAAGAATTAAGCTCATCAAGATTACTCACGTTTAGATACGTGTCTCCTTCCCCCTTGCTGGTTTTGATGCTTCAGAATCAACAACACACTATAAGCCCGCATACTAGAAATCTGTTGAGAAGAACACTTGAAAGTCTTTGTAAGAATCAACTTGCTGAAGAATGTGAGCAAGTCTAATTGGGGATTAAATCAGACATTTCACTCTCCCCCAATTAGTGCTCTCCCCTAAACCGAAAATCTGTTTGATAAATGCCCAGATTAAGAAGAAGTCTTTAGATAATCAAATGCAACTCGTCTTTTAGTCTTCTAACATGTATCAGAAAATGTAGAACCGACTGTAAACTCGACCTTCTTCAAGATTGTCCAGTTGGGGAATAGATAGTTAACATCTTCATCTCACCAAAAAGCATCCCAATTAACTTACCTCTTGCAAATCCCCTTAACTAAAATCCCTCCCAATCAAACAAGAACAGAAATATGTTCATCAAGGAAATCAGCAATCAGCCCGCACCGAACACACTAAATGGTAACACCAAACTACCAATCACATCAAACAAGAACAGAGAGATCGTTCGGAATCATCATGTTGATGTGCACGTGAAGCTTTAACCGGAAACACTTTGTCAATAAACTCACCAGTCTGTTTGAAGATGTCAACCAACGACTCTAAGAAGAAACTCCATGTAAAGAAGATCCGATAAGTAGAAGCTCGGTTCTTACATGAGTTTGGAGCCGTTTGACCATTTATTCTCATATATCAATCAACCATGCAGTATTATCACACTTCTTCTCCCCCTCAAGAATTGCAGACGAAGTTGCCATTCTTGACTAAATAAGTGAAATCACCCAAAAGTATTCTATTCACACTTCTCCCCCGCAATGTTAGCACATGATGTCGCCATCGTCATTATAGTTGAGCAAGTGAAATAAGAAAAACAATCAACGGTAGCCCGGTTTACTTGATAATCAAAAGCACATAGAAAAAGCATGAAGCATGTTGATGAGAATGGTCATAATAGAGAAGATTTCTCTTCTTCAGAAGATAAAGCGCACTGACACGTACACTTTTCTTTTCATTGAGGAACGAGGCTTGAACTATAGTGTTCAAACGTCATAAGAAGATTTCTCTTCTTTTGAAGAAAATGCGCACTGAAACATACACATTTCTTTTCTGTAGAGTACGAGGCATGAACTGTTGTGTTCATACATCATAAGAAGAGCGGTGACTTAAACTTGCACATATGTAACAAAGAGCGGTGCCAAGACTTCATCATCCATTGAATCTCTAAGTACTCTATACTCTTCATCCAACCAACCATCAAGTATAAGACGTACATCACCTCTTGAAAATCCATAATTGAATGTGACACTGAACACTACAACGTAACTCCTTAAAGTGATAGTTATTTTGTGGTGGTAAGATACCAATTCCCCCAAGTGGAAAAAAGAAAAGGAAAAAGTCACCCAATAATAACTAGATTTCCAAGTCTTAGTTTTTGATAATAAGCTCGAACAAGGATCTTGAAGAATCTTCATCCATCCATCCCCGATACCTTCAGATACTAAGTACACTTGCCCGTGGTATTTCACTTCAACCTCAACTAAATAATAGTGAATTAACCCCGTTGTCATATCTTCTGTTTAAAAGCTCAATTCTAGCCTCCTTTGATGTTTAAAGTGAACTATGATAATGGTTTTTATCCCGACCATGGTTAAAAGCACATAACCCCGTAAAACCAAGTAATAACCAAACTGCCATGACGAATATCCAAACACACATCCAATTCATGAATTACACCCTTTTATCCCTTCTTTGAATCAGAAACCGTAGCACCATCATCAGAAAAGATCCCGAAATGCACGCTCCTTTTCTCCAGGATGGTTCCATTATTACGGTATTTTACAACTCTATGGTTTAAACCGAGAAATAGTATCTTTCGCAGGATTTTACAAAACCAAGAATAAACCGTAAGATAGATCCGGAAACACACTTTACAATTACCAAGATGTTTCCATTGTCACGGGATTTTACAAGTCTATGATTTAAACCGAGAAATAGATTCTTTCGCGGGATTTTATAAAATCAAGACAAAACCGTAAACAATGTCAGCTTGAATGTGTAATGACAACTTTGGTTTCAGTGAATATTTGTTTTAGGGGAACATGCAGCGGTTCATAATCCAACATCAACATAATCATCAACCATCCAATAAACACTTTGGTAAACACGTCATTCACACATTTTATCTGCTAATGTTGTGACCTCCTAGAGAAGTAAATCTGATATACCAAACTTGATCATGAAGTAAAATTCCCCAGATTTGATACTTAAACTTGTACTAATCCTTGTGACGAAGAAATGGTGTACCCAATGTACAAAACCTCTTGACGTATCCTCAATTGTGTGAGACACCGAAGTGATAGTTACGTTGTGGGTTAAGTGAGAAAGAATCACAATAGTAACTAAATAGCCAAGTCTTTATCACACTCAATAAACGCCCAAACAAGTCATCTTCGCGGAAGTGTAGAAATAAAGAAGACGAAATAAGTAAGCGTGCCTGGAAAACTTCACCTTAAAGCCAAATAAGAAATACCAAGCAACAACCCCGTAGTCAACCGTGTTTAACATTCAGTTCAAGCTGTGACATTATAATCTTCGTGAAACTGTATAAACCAAAGTATCAAGCCTCATAACACATCAAATCTCATCATCCCCCCAAATTAGATCTCATTATCACAAATCGCATCATCAACTAACAACTCATTTTTCATAAAACATTTACTAACCCACGATTACATAAACCAAAAACTCATATCAGCCCAACATATCCAACATATGACACCACACGGCCCAAATATGTCAATACCAAGCCCATTACAATATCCAAGTTCGGTCTAATTTAGCACAAAATCAAACATCACTACTCGGTCCAACTCATGTATTATATCCAAATTAAAAGCCCATTACACCACGTTGATTATTGTTAAGAGTATGAGTTTGCGGATATCCAATTCAAATGATTAAAACTGAGACCCATAAGTTATCACATAACCCGTTCCAAAATTAGTTTCATTTGTCACATGGTATACTGAAATCATTTATCCCATTCGATCACTCAAATAACTCATACATGACGAGTTGCAAATGCCAAATGTATAATGAAATAATTAGAGATTGCAAGCCCAAGTGTCATACATGACCAGTTGAAAATCTCACCGTGTGCATCCCAATATTACTTACAAGTTGAAACTTGCAAATATAACTCATGTGGCCCTTTGAACACTCTTACACAAACAATAACCACGTTCATGTCATTAAACCATTGAAGCTACTCGGCCCAAGAAATCAAAAGACAACAATACATGGCCCAAGTTCATAAATCAAGAAGTGCAGCCCATTAGATCATCCGTTCCAGTATCCAAACCCTAAATTCGGGGATATATAACACCGACTAAACACCCATTCAACCCTAATTATTCTCACAAGACAAACCCTAATAACATTATCAGTCGCCTCCACCTTCAATTTATCCTACACATCTGTATGACACCATCCTCACAAAACACACCTCAATCTCACTTAATCTGCCTCCCAGAAAACGTTAATGATACCAACTCACACCCAAGACTCATCACCTTTTATCACCGATTAAAACAAAAACACATCAATTCATTCGATTGAGCCAGGATACATCACATCATTACCTCGCCACAGGGATGGCATGAGGGTGGAACGAATAGGCCACAGGGATGGCTTCAAAGAAGGTTTCAAGAACAAGGAAGGATGTTCACGAGTAGGTATTAATTGTATTACAATATGAGCGATTTAAAGGTAGGACATAACAAATTTGTTATAGCACTTTCTTTGAAATCGAAAATTGACAAGAAGCAAAGCTTCTATAACAATATGATAATACGACCCTGTATCACATATCTTTTCATCTTTGATTTGAGTTATGACTCGAAACAGTTGAATTGAACTAACATACTTGTTAAGTTCACTTCAATAATTTTCGAATAATATCAAAACATTGGATATATGATGAGTAATCTTAGTGGTTGTTTGGATCTGGAAAAGGTCATTGAGAAATCATTAAACCACAAAGAGATGAATCTGAGATCCATTACTTATTCATAAGTGGTAGAGTCTTGATGTTTTAATTAATCATTCGAGTCTTGTGGGGTCAATGATGATATACTTTGTGGTTTGTATGGATCAGAAAAAGAGTCTTTGAGACATCTTATAGCAGTGAGACAAATAAATCATGATATGCAAATAGTTTGTGAGTTTTGTATTGAATCATAGTAGGTAGTGATGAGGCGTGATATATCATTGTTATGAGATGATGTTATTTGAGATGTATTGATAATTTGTGCAAATCTGATATGGTCAAAAGTCCTTGTACTCATCGTCTTCTTAATCATACCTTTGTGTCAAGTCGCATAATCTTTTATCAACTCGCATTGTCCAACACCATTATTATCAAAAATCTTCAACTCGCTTTTGACCCGAACCAACTCGCTTTTATAAAGAATTTGACAACTCGCATGTGATTTTTGACTCAACTAGCATCAGCAGCAACTCGCTCAAAAGCAAGTGCAATTATACCATATGCGAGTTAAGTAACTCGCATTGACACTGGACCAGAAACCCAACTCGCATCTGACCAACACTCATCTGATATGTTGAATCTGGACAGCACGCTTTTGACTTTAGGCAACTCGCATTTGACCATTCAAAAATGACAGATACAACTCGCATGCTCTTCAAAAACGTTTTAACAACTCGCATTAAAGAATGCTAGTACACACAACTCGCAAAAGGTTCATTGAATCAGGACATAGAGTAGACAACTCTCATAGAAGAACATGTTCAGATTTGCTAAGAAACCATTTAACAAGACCAGTAACCAGTTTTGAATCATGAGATTAGTAACTATTAAAAACAACAGTTTTAGTTACATATTTTAAAAACGGTTTAAAACAACACCAGTAACCAGTTTTAGTTACATATTTTAAACCATCTCAAAAATAAGCCTAATACCAACATGAACAGTATATTCGGATTCAAAAGTTCAACACAAACAGATATTGCAAAACATGATCCAACTCGCATTAAACAAACCCAAAACAATGCTACATCAAACCTCATTCAAAACCGCACAAACCGCATACCAAACCATACGAATCATCACAAAACAACACAACCTTGGCTCTGGTACCAATTGAAGGATCGTGAATAATATGTTGTTTAGATGATTCGGGAGGTCTAGGACAATGATTAAATAAGAAAGCCATTAGAGAGATGAAGAGAGTAGAGAGGAGGTTCTTGAAAGAGAGTTGCTTTAGAAAATGAAAGGTTAGATTCAAAGAAGCCACACCCCTTCCATGGATGGAAGGGGTATTTATAGTTACAAAGAATACGTCCTCCTATCGGACTGTGGATCAGGCATACAGTGGGTAAAGACCCGTCCTTCCTCCACGGTGTTACACTAAACTAATCTACGCTACTAACTAACTAATAAACTAATAAATAACGTAAATAATGACAAGTCTACGAGCTAACATATGCTAGAATATAATTGGGGTGACCGACACTTTAACATGGAATTTTCTGATTCCTAACACTAGATTTGTTCAATTATTCCTGAACAAACAACTTGAGGATATTCCTAAACCTCCAAGCTTTTTACCTGCTGTAGTACTTCCTAAAAGGTGTTTACATTTATGGCTAGAAAGAGTGATAAGTTTTCTCGAAGAAATACACCTTTGACTGCTCATATATTGTAAGTAGCACAGCCTATTAGAGATGAAGCTGATTCAAGTAATGATACTGAGCCTTCAGATTCAAGGGAAGGCATTGTTTCTCAACATACTGCTCCAAGAGAAAGTACTGCTTCTTTGCAAGGTACTGCAAATGATGATTCAGAGAAAGATGTGAATCAATCACCATCTCCCAATGATTATACTTCCACAGATGGGTCTCAAACATCTGGAGGAGATGAGGGAGTAATGGCTACTGAGGGAGTCCTGGATAATTATGCTTTAACAAGGGAATTAAGGAGGTTGAAGCAGGATAATGAAGCTCAAGCTGCACAACTATTAAAGTTGAAAATCAGTTCAAGAGATTGAAAATATTTGTTTGGCCACTAGTTCAACATCATAGGTTCTGGGTGAAATTACAGAAGAAGAGTGGTCAGAAACCTAAGAAGGTTTCTAAGTCTAAGGGACAGAAGCTTAAAAAGCAGTCTTCATTCACACTGGGGAGGAATTTGGAGAATGAGAATTTGAATCAAGATGCTGAACCTCATGAGAATTTGAATGAAGATCCAAATGCTGAAACTTATGAAGATCCAAATAAAGAAGCTGAGCAAATTGAGCAAGTTAATCTTGAAGGTACTGGTGTTCAAAGTACTGATGCTCAAGGTACTGATGTTCAAGCTACTGATGCTCAAAGTACTGGTTTTCAAGGTACTGCTCCTCAAGGTAATTTTAGGCAAAATTTTATTACACCAAGAACCTTGGATTTTGATGAAGAAGCTGGTCCTTCAACTATTTTACATGAAGAAGCTGGTACTTCTAATCCGATTCAGAAAGAGGAACATAGTGCTAGTGATGATGAGACCATTGCTCATATGTTGCTCAACATATCAAGACCAAGAGGTATTAGTATTCCTGGAGTTGAGCAACCTCAAGTCTTACAACCTTCTTCTCAACCTACTCAAGAGTTGGATCCAAAAGACAAAGGAAAAGGAATCTTGGTAGAATCCAAGAAGAAGAAGCTTACTTTAGCAGATTTAAAAGCTATTGAGGAAGCTAAAAATGAAGAAGTTGCTAGAAAGATACAGGCTGAATTAGATGTTGAAATTGAAATACCAAAGAAGCAAACTTTTCTACCAAGAAGATCACAAAGTATTGCTAAATAAAGGAATGCCATGATGAGTTATCTAAAGGTCAAGGATATATAGGTTTACAGAAGTTAAGATATCCAGAGATGAAAAGCTTATATGATGTTGTTAGAGAGTCTATTCAAAAGGAACTTGATAGTATTATTCCTTTTGATTCTGAAAAGCAAATTGTGGATGCAAGAAAAGTCAAAAGAAGTTCAAAGAGAAAGAGGACAACTAATGATGAACATCTATCAAAGAAGTTTAAGTTGAGAATAGATACAGTTGATGAGCTGAGGAACTATCTAAGAGTTGTCGATTTTGAGCATTCAAAGTCAAAAGAAGTTGCTGAGACAAAGTCTAAGATTTCTACATTTGAAGTTGTAGAATCATCAAAAGAAGGAGATTATCTCATCTTTCACAGAGAAGATGAAAGTTTTAGAGCATTCAACTTGTTGTGGGACATATTGCATATGATAGATAGAGAAGATTTGCTTCATTTGTATCAACAAGTGCAAGTTTATTTTGAGCATATTCCACCAACAGGAGTGGGTTTAGTCTTGCTGGGTGATCTTACAACCATCTGGGAGACAGAAGAAACAAGTAATGATGCTCTCTGGAATAATCAAGAAGATTTGGAAATCACAAGTTGGAGATTCTTTGAATCATCAGGAGTGCATGTATTGGAGTTAGAAGATGGTACTATGATTCATATGCTAGCAGAAAGGAGATATCCACTTACAAGAGATCTTATGATCAGAATGCTAGATCATGATGATGGATCGATATACTTTAATCAAACTAACTTAACTAGCTTGTTAAGGTTTAATAACCTCGGATAAATCCTAAGTTATTAACAAAGAAACACTGAGCAATCTTTATCAAGTACGCGGAATTTACTTAACAAAGCTAAGAAGAATAACTTTTATTATAAACTCTAAATCTGCTTATTATGCAGATACTCTAATACAACTCTAAGATAATCGAACTTTTCTCTAAAACACTAATTCGTAAACTCTAAAACTCTTTTTCTGAAATCGTACTTCTAATGTCAATCTAGGAGTCCTTTTATAGGCTCAAGGATATCCTAGTCGGTTTACAATTTGTAACCTTGTACGACAAGTAATCTAAACATAGAATACAATTCCTTCCATAAACGAATATAACAGTTCTTTTGTTCTAGCAGTACTTTGACTTCATCTTGCAGTACTTTGACTCTGTCTTTAGCAGTACTTTGACTATTTGACTTCTTCCAGTACTTTGCAGCTTACAGTACTTTCATATCTTCAGTACTTTCATATCCCAACAATCCTCCCCTAACTTGAATTCTACTTGCTTGACTTCAAGTTCCTTTGTGAATATATCTTTAACAGCTTCATCTTTAAAACGGATTGTTTCTTAGTCTTTAGATTGTATCTCTGTAATATCTGTGCTTTGTCAAAGTATCTCTTAGAATTGTTCTTTCCACAACATCATTCAGCAAGCTCCATCTTTTCAGCAACACAGCAACATATGACAAATTGTACATTAATTCAGTTTAAGTTGCATACTATTCTCATCACTTCCAAGTGAATCATTGAAAATTTAATGGATTTAGATCTCTTTACCAAAGCCATTATCTCTGGAGTAGCCAAATGTTTTGGTGTGTAAGACCATGGTACATTGATAACCATATGATTTTTAGCAAACCACCAGCTATCAACAGATTTGATTTGTCTTTACCAAAAGCTGTACCCTTCTGGACTAGTTAGTTCTTCTATCTAATGGTGAACTAATTACCAATAATGGTTTTTCCACAGCCTTTACCACAAGCCATTTTCTTGTGGGCTAGCCAACTCTTCACATTACTGATATGGTGAGTTGATTACCATCCAACTTATTAGCAAGTTGTCAACTAAAAACGGATTTGATATATCTTTACCAGAGCTGTTTGCTCATGGATTAGTCAATCCTTTTGTAACCATGGTGGATTGATAACCTATTGATGTTATCATCACAAAAACCATTTATTCAATCTTTAGTTCAAAATATTTATTATTTAGCAAAAAGGTTTCTTCTAAAATTCATTTAACTGGTTTAGTTCAGCAAACAATACTTTGATGAAAGTACTGTCTGATAAGCAGTACTTTGAATAAAAGTACTGATATATCAAAAAGTATTTATTCAAATAAAATTCATACCAGTTATAGATCATTCTCAGCAATGGTAGTCCAGTTTATAAACAAATTGATAACCATGCAAGCAGTTTCATTATCCTCTTCTACTTCCAATCCATGCTCTAGCATTCTTCTCATGAGCTCAACTGTGAGAGGGTATCTTCTTTCTGCAAACATGTGTATCATTGTTCCATTTTCTAGCTCCAAAACATGAACTCCAGATTCTTCAAAGAATATCCAGCAAACTATTTCCCAGCTTTCTTGATTCTTCCAGATATCATCAGTGCTCTCTTCTTCAGTTTCCCACATAGTTATGAGATCACCATGTAAAACCAAACCAATCCCTTCCAATGGATTATCTTCAAAATAAGCCTTCACAACATGATGTAGGTAGAATAGGTCTACTCTATCTATAATATGCAGTAAATCCCATAGCCTTTTGAAAACTTTGAAGCTTTCATCTTCTTTATGAAAAACCATGTAATATTCATTCTTAGATTTCACAACTTCGAAAACACTAATCTTTGATCTGTTCATCTTCATGTCATTATCTTCCTTTGTATAATCAAAATCTACCACTCTGAGATAATTCTTTAATTCATCACTAGTCTCAGATCTTAATTCAACTTTTTCTTTCTTTGAAAACTGAACATCTGTAACTTCAGTTTTTCTTTTTTTCTTTAAGCTCTTCTTCCTTTCAGCTTCAGTCCAATGAGCTTCTTCTCTGAAGTCTTTAATGTCAGCAACACTCTTCTTATAAGCTTCTGTTTCAGCATCATAGAGTCTTTTCATATCAACATAATTTAGCTTCTGCAAACCTTTATATCCTCTGCTTTTTAAATATGCCATCATTGCATTCCTTTCTTTAGCTAAATTAGGTCTTCTTGACATATATCTAATAGGTGTAGGAGACTGTAATGGTTCAGCAGTTTCAGCATCTAATTCATCTTGCACCTTTTGAGCTGCTTCTCTATTCTGAGCTTCTTGAGCTTCCTGTTCTTCTCTATCTTTAGCATCTAATTCTTCTTGAACTTTTCTAGCTGCAGCTTCATTCCTAGCAACTTCAATTGCTCTAAGTTCTGCCAAAGTGAGTTTCTTTTTCTTGGTTTCAACCAGAACACCTTTCCCTTTGTCTTTAGGATCAATTGCAGGTTGAGAAGTTCTTGGTTGTTCCTCTTCTTGTACATCTCTAATAGTAACTCCTCCTCTTGGTTGTGACAAATCTAAAATTGTAGCAATTAATTCATCATCACTTGCAGAATGAATAGGTTTGAATGTAGCTTCCTCCTCTTCTTCTATAACAGTTGTAGAAGGACCAACTTCTTCTTCAAAATTCAATACCCTTGGTGTTATTACTTCTTGCCTAGATGTATCTTGAAAAACAGCACGTTGATGTTCAGTACCTTGATCATCAGTACCTTGAACTTGCACTTCTTCTTCTTGTTCCTCATAATCTGAAATAATCTTTTCTGCAGTACTTACAGATTCTTTCTTCTTTGTAACATCTTCTTTCAAATTTTCCTTTTCTAAATTCCTCCCCAAGTTGACAGAAGATGGTTTAGGAACCTTCTTTCATTTTAATTCCTTTCGAAGTTGTTTACGACGTTTGTTTTCCTCTTTAACCCATAAGTTGAAACCTTGAATATAGGGTTTAATAAAATTCCTTAACCATATATACTTACGCTTCAACTTCCTAAGTGCTTTAGCTTGACGCTCAATAGTCTTGTTCAACCTAACTAGCTCCCTTGTCAAAGCATAATTATCCAAAGTCAAACCTTCACGAGGTATAGTATGATCATCACCTTGAAGATGTGAATGTTCCTCTGAAACAGGAACAGAACGTTGTGGAGATGTAGTAGGTGTTCTTTCAATCTCTGCTTGAACCTCAGGACTTGGAGAAACAGTACCTTGTAAAGATGCAGTACCTTCAATAGAAGCAGTACTTGCAGATGCAGTACCTTGTGGAGAATCAGTACCTTCACTTTCTTCATCCTCGCTAGCTTCATCACGTACAGCTTGAACAACTTCCATCATTGTAGTAGTTAATGGAATATCTCCACCTCTGAATAAATCACTTCGCCTAGCCATGAATGTAAATATTTTGGCTTGTTGCACAATGACAGGTAACAAAGCAGCAGGTTTTGGAACATCAGCCAATTGCTTGTTTAAGAAAACCTGTACAAATCTTGGGTACATCAACCATTTTGACCCAGATGATATATGTGATAGCATCCCATCCAAAATAAGCCTTGAAAAATTAAACATTCTGTCTGTAGCTAAACCAACCACTACAGATGCAATATTTGACCCAAACTGCTCCCAAGAAGTACTTTTAGAAGTTATGCAATGGAGCAGTACATGAATCAAGAACTTCCATTGAGGACAGAATAATGCTTTCTTGAATGTTTGTTCTGTCAAAGATCCTTCATAACCAAGATTCCTAAAAGTATCCCAAATCAGTTGCTTGTCAAATCGAATAGCCCCATCTTCATCACCAAATAATAAATCGTCTCGAATAGAGGCTTCTGTAATCTTGATAGTCCGTCCAGCAACTGTTGATCTAATATAATATTCATCCTCCTCCATATTATCTCTAGCATTAGCCCAAAATTCTTGAATCCATGGTTCAATAATATCCGGTTCAACTAATAGAGCATAACTAATAGGCGACCCAGTAAGATAATCAATTATATCATAGAAAGCCACATTCGCCTCAGTCTTGTCCAAATTAGCTACCATATTGTGCTTTGAAACAGTTAAACGATGCGCCATTGTTGAAAAATTGAGCACAATAAAGATTTTGATCGAATAATAAAGAGAGGGTGATTGGGAGATAAGTATGGAAAAGATGTAAAGTAATAATATGAGAGGGAAAATCGGGAAGTAGTTATTTATAGGTGGGATTTGAAAAATCACAGCCGAAATAACAAAGTTACCGCTACTATCAATTACCCATAAGCAGTACTTTAATATGACAAACAGTACTTTCCACATAAGCAGTACTTTCCCAAAGCAGTACTTTCCAAGCAGTACTTTCAGGAAAAACAGTACTTTGCCAAATGCCTTCATAGAAACTAAGTATAAACAAGTATCCTCCCCTCAAGCAATACACAGGACTATACTAACACTTTATAGTCCTCCCCTTAAACATAGCTTAGTAGTTAATCATTCCAATGCTCACGACCAAGTGATTGAATCATGACACATCAAAACCTTTTGTGAGTAAATCAGCCACATTGTCATCCGTGTGAACTTTAACCACATTAATGAGCCTATGCTCATAGCAATCTCTGATAAAGTGATGCCTAATCTGAATATGCTTTGTCTTGGAATGATACACAGGATTCTTCACAATACAAATGGTACTCTCATTATCAATATTGATAGGAGTATTTTTGAAATTGAACCCATAGTCCAAAAGTTGATTCTGCATCCACAAAACTTGTCCACAACAACTTGCAGCAGCTACATATTCAGCTTCAGTAGATGATGTTGCTGCAATTGTCTGCTTTTTGCATTGCCAGGAGACTAACCTTCTTCCAAGATGATATGTGTCTAAATACACATATATTTGTATTATATAAACCCACAAAAACAACCAAAAACACACAAATGACTCTCAAAATGATACAAATTCATAAAAATGTGTTTTTATGTGATTCAGGTACAAAAGATTGAAAAACAAGTGAAAATGATCAATTTCACAACAATTGTCGTTTTTAGTCCCTGGAGTTACACAAATTGTCAAAACTAGTCCCTAAAAGTTTTAAATGAATGAAAAGTCAACTTAAGTCCTTGAGAAACCAAAAATGTTCACAAAACATCCCTGGATAAAAGTTTACACAAAATGGCAATTTTTACCCCTCGAGTTACAAAATTGGCAAAAATGGTCCCTGGGTATTCTAAACTTGGAATTTTACAAATAATACCCTTGTACTATGCATGATTTAACAAATGGAACAATTTGATAACTTTTGGGAAATTACACTTTTAGTCCCTCAAAAATCCAAAAATGACAATTAAGGTCCTTTTAAGTTTAAAAATGGAATTTATGCAAAAAGGATCCTTGTTTTATCAATGATTGTCAAGTATGGTCCTTGTGAGAAGTATTGGAAAAAGTTCAAAATCAGTCCTTTGAGTTTGGATAAATTGCATATTTGGTCCTTGAATTCTCTTAAACCAAACGGACACCTTATGTAATATCAAACCCAAATCCAAAGCCCAAAACCAGCTGGCCCAATCCCATGACCCGGCCCCCTTTGATATAGCAACCCGGTCAACGAAAGTCAAAAACAGAGAAAACGCGCCTAGAACCACTAGTACTGTTGCACTCCCTCTCCCAAGCCAGATATCAAAAACCAGTCCTGGTTTTCACCACATTTTCAACACTTCCCCCATGCTATGTCCCCTCCACCTCCTCTAAACTCCAAATACCCTTAATTGATTGAACCAAACCCATTTAATGTCTAAACCTGCTCAAAAGAAATATTTGGCGCCAAAATAACATGTGGACGGTTTTGATGAGTTAGAGTGATCCAATGGCTGGAAGGTGGTGGGAAACAATCAGGGAAGTGAGAGAAGCTGTTTGGGTATAAAAGGAAGAAGAAAGAGTGAAGAAATCACTTTTGGACTAGCCATTAGTCACGTAGTATAGTTTTTAAAAGCTTTCTTTAAATTAAATGTCTTTTACAGTTTTTATGTTGTAAGTTACCTTAAATTAGTGTAATGAATGTTATTTCCAGTTCAATTTCAAGTTCCTTTTAAATTTCAAGTTTTGCTTAAATTCCTTTAATTTTCATGTTATTCGATTTCAAGCCATGTATTTGTGTTATTGGATTCTTTAAGTTCTCATAAACTCTTGACAAAGTTTTTAAGGCTTTTAGATTCATTAAACAAATCTTAGTCTTTAAATTCAGAAAAGAAAATAAAAATTCCAAAAAGTCAATGAAAGTCAACTTGTGATCTAAATAGCAGTCCTGGGGGTAATGGAAGCTAATCTGGATGGTTTTCTGGTTTCTAGCTTGCTGACAACAAGCTAGGAGTGGTTTCTAGTCCTTGGTCCTCAGTTTTACCTTGATCACTTGTGAGTTCCATTTTTACCCTTTTCACCATTTACTGTTTTATCATTTTTCATGTTTTGATTTTCATGTTTTCCTGTTTCTTTATGTTTGTTTTATGTTATTACAAGTTAATATAAGTATTTGGTTCATTAAGATTCACTTGTGCTAAAATTGGAAAATCACTCAGTTGAAATGCATAACTGAAAAATCTGTGTTTCTTGCTTGTGTGATTGAATTTTTCTGTTCAAATGATCTTATTTTGTGATAATGTTATGTTTGGAATCTGTTTTAGACTCAAATTCATTTAAAACTGTGAAGTTCATTTGACAAGTGATAATCATAGGGATGTTTGGATTTGCTGATAAAATAGAGCTCCAGAACATATTTGTTGTTGTTTATACTTGTTTCATGTTTCTTTAGTACCTTATAACTCAGTTAAGTCATAATATACAGTTCTTATTTTGTAAAAAGTCAAATCTCTTTTTAATTTGTTCTTACAGTTCACTGTTGGAATTTTTAGTTGCCAAATTCATAGTTTTAGCTTAAAAGTATGTTATCTAGCTTACTTTAGTTTCAATATAGCTTAATACATCATATATAATCAGTAGTTTAAGATTTAAATTCACTTTAGTCAACCTTTTCAGTTTTTAGTTAAAGTCAAATTTTCATTATAGTTTTGCCCTGCACCACAGTTTTATGGTCAAGTTCATGAGCTTGCAGAAGTCTCATGACTTGACCATAGCTTGTGAATTTTACTTCTTTGTGTAGCCTTTGTGGCCTTTTTATTATGTTCATATCTGTTTTTACATCTTTAGCTTATTTAGGTAGCTTAATCTCACCATCTATTTTGTCCCATTTTGACCACTCAACTGAAGCAAACAGTTGAGTGGGGCTTGGTAAATAAGTTTTTATAAGCTCCTCAGTAGACTTGAGCTTGTGACTCTTGGCTTTGTGAGAAGCTAAGCAGTCCATCATCAATGTCTCAGTTTGAGTTGAGCTTATTAGAGCTTATTTGATTAGTCCTATAGAAGCTTGTGTTTGCCCACTCACAACATACCACTGAGCAATTCAGTGGTATTACACCATTTCCACAAGCCTCTCAGAAGCTCTTTAGAGGTCATAAGCTTGTGAAGCTTGGTTTTTCATGAAGCCTAGCAACACAAGTATTAAGTCCAGTGCTTAAATTCTAGTTTGTAGCTTATTCTCTAGGGCTGCAATGAACTTTTGTTTTGTCCCAACACTCAACACCAACTGACTCAACTTGAGCTGAGCAGTGATCTGAGCCCATCTTCATAAGCCTCTTAAAAGCTCATCTGTGGTCTCCATAGGTTGAGTTTTGGCATTTTAGAATCCTCACCAGTCCATCTTGCTACTCCAATTTTCATTTTGGCATTTCAAGCTTATTCTATCAGCTTAAATGGTCATTACAAATAGCTGCAAGGGGTGTTTGGTTCTGTTGTATACTGTAAGAGCTTATGAGCTTGTTACAAGCTTATAGGTGATTGCCAGTACACTAGCTTGTTTATACTTGTCCATATAGCTTGTACACTTATATTTTTCCCTTTTATTTCCTGTGGGGAGCTTATTACAGGCTCTTGAAGCCTCAATTCCATCTAAGTCAAGCTTGTAGCTTGATTGTCTAAACCATAAGCTCAAACTTTAGCAGTCCATTTTTCTTGTTTATATTGTTGCATTGGACTGATGTTTACCTTATTTTATCTTTTGTTTCATTTGTATAGCTCTTTTCAAGCTTATAGTGAGCTTGAGCTCCAACAGTCAAGCCAAAAGCTTAACTGTTGGGCTCATAAGCTCATGATCTGCTTATTCTTATATTTGTAAAGCTTATTTTCATCTAATATGTATAATATTACTGTATAATTAGTCCAGAAAACAGAAAAGCTAAAAAGAACCATTTATAAGCTTAAGTGATAGCTTCTATTTTGGAGCTTATTGCCCATTAGCTTATTTTTGTACATAAGCTACCATTTTTATACTTTTCCTAGCTTCTTGTATTTATTTTAGAATTTTGTAAAAAGTTTCAGATTTTTCTTTATTCATTTAGTATTTTTAATAAATAATAATAGTTTTTAGTAATTAATAATAGTAAATAATTAATAATAAATAGAATAATTGTGTAAAAAATACATTTTCAGTTTCTAAATTCATTTTATGATATTTTAGATTTTTCAAATTCTTTATTTCATTTATTTAAGTTAATTTTAGATTTTATTATTATTAATTCATTTTTAATACATTTAATTCATTTTTAATTTATATTAATTAATTTAATAGTGTAAAAATTTATTTTTATTTTCTAATAATTTTATTATCTTTTTAGGATTCTAAAAATATAATTTTCACATTTGTGGGAGTTGTATTGGACTGAATTCACGTTTTTATTTTGTACGTTTACATAAAATTTAGTAAACGTGAGTTTTTAGATTTTAATCGGTAAACAATTGTAAAAATAGAATTAAAATGACTTCAAAATTTTGATATTTTTATATTTCCTTAGTATAATTATAATCCTTTTCTTATTTTATTTTTGTTACATTTATGTAATTATTATATACACATATGTTTTAGTTTTTAGTTTTCTTAACTTTTGTATATATTTGTAAATTATAGTTAGATATTTTAATCTTATTTAATTTGCATTTAAGTCGCTTAGACTTGTAAATCTCTATTATAGTTATAATCGTTTTGTTTTTATACGTTTACGTTTTAGTAACGTACGTTTGTATATCTTTTGCGTTTTTAGGTTTCTGATTGTACGTTTTTAACAACATAGCTGTGACAGAGCTATTACTATTCACATTCAGTGTTAGTCAATCAGATTCCTGTTTTTGTACATTCTTGATCATATCATTTTATCACACAGTCGTTGTATTCAGGATATCACGCCTCACCAGGACATAAACGATCCAAGGATATTTTAATCCTTGGTAAACTCTCATTCCTCTCCCGGGCTGTCGCCATTTTATCATCTGTTACGGTTGACCGTTCACAAGCGGTTGGCTCGCGTGACGGAGAAATAAAAGAAGGTAGTCCGGGAGGAATCACAAGATATTGGCATCCACCAGTTGTGGATCTTCTATCATAATTATCACATGCATAGTCACTATCTGAAAAAGCTTCCAAGTGAAAAGGTGACTCTTTAGGATACCACAACCCCAACTTAGGTTGTTGTTTCAAATAACAGAAAATTCTTTTTACTGCATTCAGGTGAGAGATCTTTGGTGAGACTTGATATCTTGCACATAGACAAACTGCAAACATGATATCAGGCCTTGATGCAGTAAGATACATAAGAGAGCCAATCATCGACCTGTACAGCTTGACTTCAACAGGCTATCCATCTTCATCTTTACCCAAGGAATTGATAGATTTAATAGGTGTAGTAACAGCCTTCATATCGTCAAAATTAAACTTCTTAAGTATATCTGTAACATACTTGTCTTGGCTAATGAAAATTCCTTCCTTGGACTGCTTAACCTGATGACCTAAAAAGAAAGTTAACTCTCCCATTGAACTCATTTGAAATTCCTTCAGCATCAGCTGCTCAAACTCCTTAACCATGGACTGTTTGGTAGCCCCAAAGATGATATCATCAACATACACTTGAACTAACATGATATCCTTCTTGTCTCTCTTGATAAACAAAGTCTTGTCTATAGCTCCCCTCCTGTATCCATGTTGTAGTAAGAATGTAGAGAGCCTCTCATACCAAGCTCTAGGTGCCTGATGAAGACCATAAAGAGCCTTAACCACCTTATAGACTTTGTTTGGATGTTTAGGATCTTCAAAACCTGGAGGTTGTTTCATATACACCTCTTCTGTAATAGTACCATATAGAAAGGCACTCTTGACATCCATCTGGTATACCTGAAAACCCATGTATGAAGCAAATGCAAGAAATATTCTAATAGCTTCAATCCTTGCTACAGGAGCAAATACCTCATCATAATCTACCCCTTCTTCCTGTCTATAACCCTGAGCAACTAACCTTGCCTTGTTCTTGATAACATTGCCTCTTTCATCTCTTTTGACTCTAAAAACCCATCTGGTTCCAATAACCCTCTTCCCATCTGGAAGATCACATAAAACCCAAACTTCTTGAAGTTTAAATTGAAGAAGTTCTTCCTGCATAGCTTCAACCCAGCTTTCTTTAGTCAAAGCTTGAGCAATATTCTTGGGTTCCTCTTGAGAGATGAAACAAGTAAATAAGCAGGTTTGATGGTCCTTATGATTTAGCCTGTTTTGTTTATACATAAAGCTAAGTAAAGCATTGTGAGGTTTTGTGAAACCCTTAGCTTTATGTCTTGTCATAACTCCAGAAGTAGAAGGACCAATGATTTGATCAGTTGGATGATTCTTATGAATCCGTAAAATAGGAGATTGTGGAACTTCATATGCATCATTCAAATTAGTATAATCAGCACCTTCATTGGAATATGTGAAAATACCTTCATCTTCAAGCTCATCATCAGTTTCTTCTAACCCAGGGATGGTAGAATCATCTAAATCATCTAAAGTACTGTCAATAGGTGCAGCAGTACTTTGGTCGAAAGTACTGTCCAAAGTACTGTGAGAGTACTCTGTAGTCTTGTTTTTCTTCTTTGCCTCTTCATAAGCTCTCCTTTGTTCATCAGTGTAAGAATGTGCTAATACATCTTGAAGAAGCATCTGATTAAGTTCCTCTTGAATAGATTGATCCTCTGCAGATAATGAGGATTGTGGTGCAACAGTACTTTGTTTTGGAGAATCAGTACTTTGCTTAGGAACAGCAGTACTTTGTTTTGGACTTACAGGATCTTTAGCAGGAACAGCATCAGGTCTAATATGAACATCATGAACAACATATTGAATATCTTCTTCATTGTGCAAAGGTTGATTTTCTTCTCTAACAGGAACATAATTCATCGAAGGAGATAAAATCTCAAGATCAAACATCCAATCAGGACCTTTAACTTTCTCATTGTCTTGATCTTCTAAAAACTCAACATGAAGACAATCTTGAATCTTCTTAGTAACTCTGTTGTATACTCTAAAGCCTTTACTGTTAGTGCAATATCCCAATAAGTAACCTTCTTCAGACTTGCCATCAAACTTCCCCAGATTATCAATGGTGTTCAATATAGTAAGAGGACATCCAAAAGGCTTCATAAAACGAATGTTAGGTTTATTGCCCATCAGCAATTCATAGGGTGTCTTCATCTGTGGTTTGGTGACAGAGACCCTGTTAAGTACATAGCATGCAGTACTTACAGCTTCTGCCCAAAATTGAATAGGGAGATGGGAATCTGCTAGCATTGTCCTAGCTGCTTCAATCAAAGTCCTATTCTTCCTCTCTGCAACACCATTTTTCTGTGGTGTTCTAGCAATACTAAACTCCCTCTTTATGCCTTTATTAGCATAAAAGTCATCCATAAGCTTGTTCTTGAATTCAGTTCCATTGTCACATCTAATACCTCTAACCTTGAGTCTTAATTGGTTTTCAAGTGCTATAATCAGTGTCTGAATAGCATCAAAGGTATCATCTTTAAAGCCCAAAAAGAAAACCCAACTGAATCTACTACAATCATCAGTAACAACCAAACAGTACTTTTTCTTATTTAAACTTGCCACAGAGACAGGTCCAAATAAATCCATATGTAACAGCTCCAATGGTTCTCTAATAGTTCTTTCCTCAAGCTTCTTGCAGGAAGCTTTGTGTTGTTTACCCTTCTTGCATGCCAAACATGATTGATCATTCTTGTAAGTCTTTGAAGGTAAACCTCTAACTAAATTACCTTTGACCAGTTTGTTGATATTCTTGAAATTAACATGGCCCAATGTTCTATGCCATTGATGTGCCTCTTCAGATGTTGCTTTAGCCACCAAACATTTGGCTCTTCCATAGGAATGTAGACTCTTCATGTCTAAACTATACACATCATTTGTCCTTGGTACTCTAAGTACTACCAAGTCATCATCAACAGGTTTGAAGTCAGAAGAAAGGATGAGACATTCTGTGTCAGTGAATAACACAGGATGCTTATTATCACAAATTTAAGAGCCTGACAACAAGTTGAACTTTAGCTCCTTCACATATCTGACATTCTCAAAATCAATCAGCCCTGCTTTGATAGTTCCTTTGCCAGTAATCCTTCATCCATTGGGATCATTCTCAAATGCAACTTTTCCTCCACTAATATTTCTAAAATCAGACAGGATCTCTTTATCGCCTGTCATACTTCCAGAGCAACCAATATCCACAATAAGATGATCTTTAAGCTCCTCTTCTGGGTTGCCCTGCACACAAAGAAAAGAGTTAGAAACTTTTAGGAACCCAAGCCATTACTGACTTGTGTTCCCCTTGAGGAGTTACAAACTCAAATTCTTTGAGTATGTAATTCCCACTATCTTTCAAATGATGATCCAAAATTATCTTATGATTTTTAGCATGTGGATTTTCAAAACTCTCTGGTTTTTCAACATAAATCTCTTTCACCAGATTATTAGCATTTTCTTGTATCACAAAAACATCTGATTCACTTTTTGTTGAACGTACTATTTGTCCCTCAGCAGTACTTTCCCTTTTTACCCATTCAGTTTTAACAGGTGGTTCCTGTGATCTAGATCCCCTATATGAATTGTGATACCTTCTAGGTTGATAGTGAGATCTCCTAGAATTCCTATTCCAAGTAGTGTTATCAGTACCTTGTTTCTGAGCAGTACTTTGGAAAGTACTGTGAGATACTGAAGGTCTTCTCTGATGTGGGTATCTATGATTTGGTGAGAAGTTTCTGTGATTATCCCTATTTGAATTATTCCAAACTTGTTTATGCTCTCTAGGTTTCTGATTTGTAGACTTATTTCTTGGAAACTTGCTTAGATATTCTGAGTGTTTATCACAATCTTTGATTAAGTGATTAGGACTATAACACACAAAACACAGTTTTTGACCCATATGACCAAAGTGATTTCTTCTATGTCTATGGCCAAACTTATTTTGCCTTCTTGATGACTGATAAAATCTGTTTTGACCAAAATTATCCCAAAAAGGTTTAGCAGTACTGTTTTGAAAAGGTTTTGCAGAAGGTACTGCTTGTTGAGCAGTACTTTGGTTTAAAGGTACTGCTTGATTTTGAACATAATTTTCAACAGTTTCTTTGGGTTTCTCAGACCTAGATTGAGCAACAAGCTTCTTCCTAAACTCCAGACTGTCTACTCCATAATGAGAAACATCAGGCCTAGAGGGTTGATGACTAATGGGATGAGGAACAGCATGATAACCATTGTCTTTCTTATATTCAGGAGGTGGTTCACTTACTGAGCCCTCATTACTAGATGAATCTACATAGTTAATGAGCTCATCATCACTAGTGGTTATGTCTTCAAAAACACCATCATCCTGATCACTAGGTTGGTTTTCATCTATGTTACTAAAGTCCATTCCAAATCCTAAGCCTGTTCTAATGTAAGCCCTTCTCTGTTTTTCAACATAAGCAACATGGGACAAGCCAGACTCTCCCCAAGCAGCAAATTTAGCTAACAAATCATCTCTTTCCTTAGTTAATTTCTCAATTTCAGCAATTTTACAGTTTAGTTTCCATTCACTAAGTTTTAACTGGTAATCCTGTTGTTCATACTTTTCAGCCCAAGCCATTTCATTATTTTCATGTGTTATGATTTTAGCTTCCATAGACTCTAAAGTGATTTGATAACCTGCTACCTCAGACCTAGCCCTAATACAATTATCTCTTTCAATTACATAACTATTAAGTAATTTTTGATAAAACTCATAACAGTTTGAGCATACCTCAGAGATAGGAGACTGAGTTGGTGAAGTAGCCACCATAGCAAGAAGAACAGGATCATCTTCACTTTCTTTGCTCCAATCAAATCCTCCAAAGCCATCATCAGATTCCAAAGCAGCATGTTCAGATTCTTCATCAAAAGCAGTGCTCCAGTCCAATGCTTCCACTGTGTCTTCAACTGCATCTTCCACTGCTACCATACAGTAAGTCACCGGTTCATCATCAAATTCTTCACTCCAGTCAACTTCTGATAACTTCTCTTGAGCAACCAAAGCCTTTGTTTCAGTTATTGGAATTTCTTTGAGCTCCAGTTTAGGCTTCTCAGATGTTCTGTTTGCTTGATACTTAGCAAACCTGCACTCCCTTGCAAAGTGACCAGTCTTTTGACAATTGAAGCATTCAATTTTAGATTTGTCAAAAGTTATTCCTTGTTTTGGTTTAAAATCAATACTTTTGCCTGTCTTCTTCATGTACTTTTTGATCCTTGCAGTGATCATAGCAACTTGCCACCTGATATCAATTTCTTCAAGTGCATCTTCTTCAATCTGTGCTAGATCCTCTTCATAAGTGACAGGTAAGCTTGCTTGTTGTGCAAAGAAGGAGCACACAACTTCATCTGAGTGCAAAGTGGTAGATGGTGGGGCCTGCTGAGCATATGAAGGGGGATTGTAAACAGCAGTACTTTGAGAAACAGTACTTTGAGGAGAAGCAGTACTTTTGGAAGTACTGCTCTTCTTTTCAAATGATAGAAAAGCAATACTGTGAGATTTGGAATTGGGTTGACCACTCATCTCATGTTCATACACCTTCAGTTGATGATAGACATCATCAAAGTCCATAACATCCAATCCTTGTTGTCCTCTGATCATAGTAGCAATCACATGCCATGTAGATGGCAAACTCCTTAGAAACTTCAAATTAGCATCCTCAACTGATACTTCTGCCTTGTATAACTCCAACATGTTGAGGAGATTTTGAAACCTATCATATGCAGCATCAAGACTCTCTCTTTCTCCTACTGTGAAAGTTTCAAACTGTTGTTTCAGCAAGTTTCTGTGCATCTTCTTAGAGGCTTCATTCCCTCCAAATTTGGTCTTGAGAGCAGCCCAGAGCTGCTTAGCATCTTTAGCATCATGAAATTTGAGAAGATGACCATCTGGAATGGCAGACAAGAGAATGTTAAGAGCCTTCTCTTGATTCCTTAGGGTTGCTGCTGGTAAGACTGCCTTTGGTGCTATAGGTTGTCCAGGAACATTAATGGGTTCTGGAACTACTTCATTCCCATTCACAATTACATTCCACAAAGCATGGTCTGTAATGGCAATATACTGCCTCATCTTCATGCACCAGAGATCATACTCTCCCTTCTTGATTATTGGAATTCTGAGTGAGGTGATTGAGGGTGGTGGAACAGCTTCAGTCGACATCTTGAATATTGTTGAAGTAGGGTTTCTTCCTAGTCAGAGTTTCCACACAAGCTCTAATACCACTTGATGGATCGATATACTTTAATCAAACTAACTTAACTAGCTTGTTAAGGTTTAATAACCTCGGATAAATCCTAAGTTATTAACAAAGAAACACTGAGCAATCTTTATCAAGTACGCGGAATTTACTTAACAAAGCTAAGAAGAATAACTTTTATTATAAACTCTAAATCTGCTTATTATGCAGATACTCTAATACAACTCTAAGATAATCGAACTTTTCTCTAAAACACTAATTCGTAAACTCTAAAACTCTTTTTCTGAAATCATACTTCTAATGCCAATCTAGGAGTCCTTTTATAGGCTCAAGGATATCCTAGTCGGTTTACAATTTGTAACCTTGTACGACAAGTAATCTAAACATAGAATACAATTCTTTCCATAAACGAATATAACAATTCTTTTGTTCTAGCTGTACTTTGACTTCATCTTGCAGTACTTTGACTCTGTCTTTAGCAGTACTTTGACTATTTGACTTCTTCCAGTACTTTGCAGCTTACAGTACTTTCATATCTTTAGTACTTTCATATCCCAACACATGATATGGAAGTTGAACAAGAGAATGAAACAGCACTAATGGTAATTGAGTTGTTCATCAAATGGACAACTTTAGCAGATGATAATGCATGATTACTGGTATGGTTTTTATTTAATCTTTTGAATAATAAGTACTTTATTCAAAGTACTGCTGGACAAACAGTACTTTATCAAAGTACTGCTTGCAGCACAAAACCAGTAAAGTCTTTTAATAAAAATGAGCAATTTTTGTAAGGTGCAAAATACATTTTGAAGCACAAGATAATAGCAACAAATTGTTTTGAGAATAACACATGGTGTTAGTACTTGTACTACACAACAAATGGTAATCAACTCACCATGTTTAATAAACAAGAAAGAGTTTGACTCATCATGAGGGTACGACTCTGCTGTGATTATCAAATCCGTTTTTAGTTGACAATTTACTAAAAATTATATGGTTTTCAACTTACCATATTTGTAATAGTGAAGAGTTGGCTAGCCCACAAGATAATGGCTTGTGGTAAAGGCTGTGGAAAATCCATTTGTATGGTAATTAGTTCACCATGGTAGTGATTGTACTAAAAGAACTAACTAGTCCAAAAGCAAACGGCTCTTGGTAAAGACTTAACAAATCCGTTGATAGCTGATGATTTGCTAAAAATCATATGGTTATCAATGTACCATGGTTTTTAACCTAAACATTGGCCACTCCAGAGTTAATGGCTTTGCTAAAGAGACATCAAAATCCATTATTTTTCAATGATTCACCTCTCACAGGAGTTTATACACCTAGAAGTGATGAGAATAGTATGAAACTTTGTGATCTGATGTACATTTTGCCATATGTTGTTGAGTAGCTAGAAAGATTAGTTGCTGTGAAAATATCATATGTTGATGATAAAGATTGCTGATAAAGATTACTTTGATGATGACAATACAAACACAGTGAGTACAAGACGAATCTGAAGTTAAAGATATAATCTTTCCTTGAAGACAAAGATGTTGAAGTTAAAGATACAAAGGAACTTGAAATCAAGCCAGTAGAATTCAAGTTAGGGGAGGATTGTTGGGGTATAAAGTCAAAATACTGAAGAAAGTCAAAGTACTACTTATGAAGAAAGTCAAAGTAATGTTCGTCAAAGTACTGCTACGATAAAGGAATGTTATGCAAATCGTTTAAGGATTGTTATGTAATTCTAGAATATTCTTATATTAGAATTAGTTTACTTATCGTACAAGATTTGTAAACCGGCTAGGGTTTTCCTTATGTCTATAAAAGGACCTCTAGATTGGCATTAGAGACATACATGCAAGTACGATATTAGAGTTATTTAGCGATTAGGGTTGTTAGTGAATCTGTATAATAAGCAGGTTCAAAGTTTGGTTTTAATATAATCGTTGAAGTTCAAAGTTATTCTTCTTAGCTTTGTTGAAGTAGATTCCGCATACTTAACAGAGTTATATCAGTGTTTCATCATTAGTAGTTTTGGATTTATCCAAAGTTGCTAAACCCTTACAAGCTATATGGTTAGTTTGGTCAGAGTATATCGATCCAACACACCTCACAAGGGGTGTTTGGATTCTCTCTTCTCTCGGGTTTATATGAAATATAGTAAATGGAAATGGAAGATAAACACTCATTACCTAGCATAGTACATAGATTACCATAGGCTTGAGACTAGATCAAACCTCCACCGCTTTGGCGTAAGCACCTAGGAACAACTATCTAAGAGGTCTTTTCAATGTTTGTAACGTTAGGCTTACGGTAGGGAAACAAAGGGTTTGGTTGGATAGGCGATTTAGTGGTGCCAAGTCAAAAATCTTATGTTACAAGTATAAAAAGCGTGGATTTGCTAAGCCAAGACTTGACTCACTAAACTCTAAATAACTTGAAGCAAACATACAAAAATTTAAAGACATAAACACAATGATAGATGTAGGATGGTAGCCCGTGTGTTTTTTTCTTTTTTTTTTCTTTTTTTTTTGCATACACTTTTAGTCTACCATCCTCTACGGTAACATCAAAATATAAGAGATTTATAGGAGCATCCCTACACTTGATTTTTTATTTCTCTAACACTAATTTGACCCGATTTGAAATGATCAAAACACTTGGAGTATTTAATTACGTAAACAAAGAGATGACTCGACTTTTACCCATGAGTCCCAATCATCCCAAAACTATGTACAAAAGATATGACTCGACTTAGCCACCATGCAAGTAACTAGATAATTGAACTAAGGGTTTAGTATGATAACAATAATGCACTAAAGGTGAGTGCATACAAGGTAGGCTATGGCGATTTGGGTGTACATTTGGGGGTGGATTGTAAACAATGCTCTTCATTGATATTCCAGAAAACCAAAACATCACGAGAACCGCGAAAAGGATAGGCTCTGAGGGGTTAACTAGGGGTATCGTGTACTAAAGATGAGTACATCGCAAGGGTGTGGGGTAATTACTCGACCGATGTGGAAAAAGTAATTATAATACGGGTTTCAAACAAGGGTTATCCTAATCCCTCTTATCGTTTAGTTATTCCTAACTACACAAGTGTAGTCTCACTAGCGATCTCAGAATGCATCACAAAACAAGTTCTAGAATCTATTATACTACCGGTACACTCTCTAAGCATTAAAGGTGAATGCTTTTATTCCTAAAGATCTAGGGGCGAACCTCACATTTTTGGGGTGGAATTTTGAGTTGTAAACGGTTTTTTTGTGCTAGTCATATAACTCCTATCCATGAGACGCTTTATTAAGACTAAAGTTTTTCTCGTACATGTCATAAAAAAATTTAAATTTGGTGCTAAAATTGCCCTAAGAAATATCTCTCATAGTTTATTAAACAATTGAACTAGGACAAGACAAATAATCAAGGATAAGCATAGTTTCTAAGTTCTCGTGTTATTCTCTCTCCCTACACTTAAACTGAACATTGTCCACAATGTTCCCCAAAAGCATCAAAGTTATGATAAAGGAAGGTAAGTAAAAGATAAAGAAACTAGTACTCCCCTGATTAGCTCGATATGATCCGTGTGAAGTAGTGGTTAAATTCTTTCCCAAGGATAATGTATACGTGATAAGCTCCATCCAATGTTGAGTTTCTTCTTCTTTCCAAATATAACCTGCACACTTTAAGAAAATAGATGAAACGTTTGCGTAAAATCGGCGATAAAACTATATATGACACAACTACACTAGGGTATAATGCTTGTGGAATGGATGTTTGCAGATTTTCTGGAAAATTAAGACCTGAGAATTTCCAAAAATTTATAAGTAGCACAGAAAACGAGAAAATTTGATAAGCTATTTCTACTTGACATGTCGTCATCAGGTTCTAATCCTGACGCCGTCAGGTTGTCATGATAGAAACTGGTTTGCTGCGTTTTCCTAGAAAAATTCTAAAAAAATTACATCTTTAAAATCTGGAAAAATTCCTGCAAAACATCTATTATGACTCGATACAAGCATTTGACTCTAACAAACATACATATACATCAATTTCACTAATTGTAATTCTCATGTTCATGTTCTTTTAAAAACGTATGTAATCTTCCCTACACTTATTTTTTTGTAAAATACCTTTATATGTAATTAAGACGAGGTTAAAGACAAAATAAAGCATTTTCACAAATTCAAACATGAGAATAAACAATAATGAAAAAGATGTATGACACACAAACAAGAAATCAATTAAGCATGGGTTGCCTCCCACGAAGCGCTTTTCTATATTAATGAGTCTTGTAGCTAGACTCGAAGTCTTGCTCCTACGTACCTATGTAAGTAAGTTTATCCTCAAGAATGTCATAGGGATCAAACTTTTCATTTAACTTCCTATTGGTACGCTTAGTCCTGTGTGCCTTTTCAAACTTTTCTCCATCGGGATCATAGATTGTCATCCTAATGTGCCATTCTCCATTTCCATCACTAGGTGGTCTATCCCAATTCCAATTATGCTTAGGCTTTTCACACTCAACTTTCCACTTATTCATGTTGAGATTAATGGGTAAGGCTCCAAGGAACTCGGTCATCTTCCTAAACACTAAGGTATCCTCGAACGGGTTTACTTCAATGTCCCTAGCCAATTTTTGCTCATGGAAAGTTGAATTACTTACAAAGGTCTCTTCTAGATAGAAAGGTCGTTGAGGACCTACAAATTCTCCATTAATCCAAGGTCCATAACTAGATGATTTCCTATCCAACATGATCTCATAGGGTATTTCTTCCTCTTTGTAGTAGATATGCTTCTTGACATCATAAATTGACCTAGCACTCCCTTCTCCTACCACTATCTTAGACATCTTACAATCAATTATGGCACTAGCGGTAGCTAAGAATCCTCTTTGTGGAAAACTAGAAGGGGGCGTTGAATAGTTTTACCGATTAAAACTTGGTTTAAACTATTTAGATCGACTTATGTCAATCTAGTTGAACGTGTGTGTTGGATGTTGATAGACAAGCGTATAGATTAATGAAAGCTAAGATAAAGAGTAAGAAGCACAAAACCACAATGCGAGTATTTATAGTGGTTCGGCTACAAGGACACCTTCCTTGTTAGGTCACTAGTTTTACAAACACAAGTTATATAGAAAGAGGTTAAGGCGATTGAACAAGATCTAACACATACACATACGATAATAAAGACGGTTTAGGCGTAGGATGTGAATGAGAGAAAAACTTGAACAACCAACCCTCAAGTGAGGGTTTGCATAAGGTATTTATAGGAGGAAAGCTAGGGCAACACTCCTAGTTTCCATCCTTTCTTTAATGGGCTTGGGCCTAAGCTCATGGGCCTTCTACATAAGCTTAAGGCTAATGACAAACATAAAGGCCATAATAAAGCTAACTATTACATATTAATTACTAACACTTGATTATGGTTTAGGAGTGATTCCAACAATCTCCCCCTCAAGTGTTGGTGATGAACGGTGAAGGCGTTGAGGTAATAGTAGCTTTGACATCTTCTGACATTCTTCTTTCTTGTGAGAAGAATTGCCTTGATTCGAACAATCTCCCCAGTGTAGAGAAATTGTCTTCTTTGAACGGTTATGCTTTGACGTCATCTTAAACTTTGTTCTTTGATCATTGTACTTTGTGGTGAAAGTGATAGTATGTTGTAGTCTGCATCAAGTCTGCCTCAGGTCTGCTTCGCTGCTCCAGTGTCTCCACGTCATTCTTCAGCATGCTCACACGCTCTTTGACGTTGGAATTCAATACTGATGAAGTTCTTTAAGTCTTTAACTTTGTAGATTCTTTGGTTTGACGAAGAATCATTCTGACTGTTTTGTTGCTTTTGAATAGAACTTTCATTAGTGATGATGTTGGCGTGAGCATGAGAAGAATCAGCACGATCATCCCGCTCCGGAGCTTCCATAAGAAGAAAACATTTCAAACGGTTAGTAATAATCAGGTTCCGGCACTTACAAGTTTGAACTTCGAGAGTGTTAACAGCATAGTTTGAAAACACAACTCTAATTCTTACAAAGGCCGTTCCTGAACTGGAGTCCCACAAGTGAGATAACGCGATGTACCGAAGTACATCTACAGTTTAGATGAGTCGCTGAGGTACACCGAAGCATCACCTCACGACTGTAGACCGTTTGAGACACACTCCGCGTAATCCACGGGGAGTTACCGAAGTGACCTGCTGTCAGGGCTGTTTGATGTTGACCCTGGCAGGAGTTTCCATTCAATCACTGAGGATCACAGATGTGAACCTCTCATAAATGTTCTCGACAGATTGCTAAGATCTGTGAAGGACTCGATAATGTACCACTGAAATTCTTATTGATGAACGTCAAGTGATAAAATTTCAAGTGTTCCTAAGAGATCTTTTGATGAATCTCGTGGCTCTAGACTCAATAGTGCATTTTGGTTTTCCTGAGCGGAGACTAGGGAGAGGGTCTCCTTCTTCAATACCAGTAATCTCTAAGAGAAAGCCAATAGTTTACGTAGGGTTCCCTGTGAGAATGAAACAAGCTTCTGTTGAGAGAAACTTGAGTGGCTAAGAAGGTTTAGTGCATGCGTCACTGGGTCCATGACGACTTTTAATCTCCAATACCGGTGTCACTAAGTGACAACCAGTAGCATATGAATTGAACCCGGTGTCTGCCCTAAGTTGAATAATTTGGAGGGCTATTTCTTTTCACCCTTTTCTTTGCATTTCTTTTTAATTCTTCAACTCCTTCTTTCTCCGATTCTCATTTTCTCCTTTTCATAATCATACCTAAGGACTTCTAAGTACTAACTATTTGTGATGTCCTTGGGTAGATCCCTCCGGCTCTGGCGGATCATAGGACGGTTATTCCTAACCTTAGTCACCTTATAACTCCATGACTAACCTATGTTGCCATTAAAACCACAGTTGTGAAGAATCTCTCAAAGGTTTTGTAAATGAAAATCATGTTTGAACCACTGTGAGAGATAGGATTTTGCATAAATACTCCCCCTCCACATGTGCTTAAGAGTTTTAACGGTTTAAATGCACAGTGAGGAAAGAGCGCGCACATTTTGAATTGATCCACTGGAGATAGACAATCCCCCGCGAGACACGGTTACGTTGCATAGTTAAAGAGTTACATTGTCAGCTTTTAGGTGACAACTAGCTCTAATAACTACCTTGAAGGTGTAGACAAACTTCGAAAGGTTGTCATACCCGTCAGATTTCATGTCTACCAAGAGTATCTCGAATGGTACTTTCTACTTGGACAAGTCCTTTGCGAGACACGTTTACATTACTAGCGAACTAGCTTGAAATTATTACCCGTCCAGGACAAGTCTTTTCGAGTTACTAACAGTTTAGTATCGTCAATTCATTGGTTAAGTCTGAAGTACACAGATTCATTTGCATTTTGCACAACATATTTCTTATCACACAATTTTCTCCCCCTCAAAAATGGCATATAAAATGTTATTTTTTGAACGGTTGAGAATAAATATGACCATTTCGAGTGTTGCGGGAAGATGACCACTATGAACAAGTTGTGAACAAATTTTTAATTCAAATATTCCCCCTCAACAAGTAATATAAACGGTTGAGGTTTTGAAAATCATACGGGGAAGTACTTGTCCTTTTGAGCAAAACCTTAAAAAATGAAAGGTTTGATAGGTTTTACTCAAAAGTAAGAAGCTTTCGCTCCTTTTATAAGGATTGTGGCACTGAAGCGTACCACAGGGTCCTTTCTTGACAAATTACGGGTTGTACACTGTTATGTGTGCACAAGCCATCTTAGGGAAAAGATGAAATAAGTATGAAACAAATTAACCTTTCCCCAATTGACGATGTTTCTAAATTAGCTCCCCCCCAAACTGATAACTGTCTTTAGCAGATTTGAAACTTTGATGAAGTCTACATTTCCTCTAACTTTTGAAGGTTTCAGTACGCAGCGAAATTTGTAGATGAGCAGTAAACCACACAAAGAAAATCTGACTAATTGCAGAAGATCCGTTCGAGGGTAACATGCCAGAAATCAACAAGATCTTCTCACGTATGTAGACGCATCACACCAAACAAACCATGAAACACGAAATGATGCGACTTTCCCCTGACTGTTGTGGTCTTTCGGAATACTAATCACCTGTGAGTATGCAATAATTCGATACCAAGACCGTGTGTGAGGCATCATAACATCATATTTGGGTAATTTCACACAAGATCACCTGTGAAATTGAGACGATAACACCAAAGTGAGACGTTTGAGCCACATATCGTCTAATTTCTTCCCCTAATTGAAGAAATTCAAGAAGGCATTGGGTTTTCGCAAAGAAGCATGTAGAAGAACGAGGAAGCAATGACCACCTACACACTCTCTCCCCCTCGATGTTTTCAATGATTCAAAATCATACACCACGTATGTTGATGATGAATTGAAGACAGTGAAACCATGTATAAGGAGACAGCGAAACCATGTATGTCCAATTGATCGAACAAGTGTGAAGTCCCATAAATATAGCGTGAGAATCAACTGCTAAAAAAACATCTATGTTCATTATATTGATCATCAGCTGTGTCATTGTTGTTGGAAGCAGTTTGATCTTCTGTTATAGAAGATTCGGTTGTTGTTGTAGATTCAGGTGTATCTGAAATTAGAGTATTATCGGTTGTGCAGCGGAAACATTCGATACATCTGAAGCACGACTTTTGGCAGAATCTTTAACCAGAGGAGCAAGCAATGTTTCCAATTCATGACGATTAAGTACAATGGTGGAACAGCTGATGGATCATGATATTTTTGACGGTGAGAAATGGGTCCTACACTGAGAGGTCACTAGTTTTACAAACACAGGTTATATAGAAAGAGGTTAAGGCGATTGAACAAGATCTAACACACACACATACGATAATAAAGACGGTTTAGGCGTAGGATGTGAATGAGAGAAAAACTTGAACAACCAACCCTCAAGTGAGGGTTTACATAAGGTATTTATAGGAGGAAAGCTAGGGCAACACTCCTAGTTTCCATCCTTTCTTTAATAGGCTTGGGCCTAAGCTCATGGGCCTTCTACATAAGCTTAAGGCTAATGACAAACATAAAGGCCATAATAAAGCTAACTATTACATATTAATTACTAACACTTGATTATGGTTTAGGAGTGATTCCAACATTCCTTGCCCTACTTAACTCCCCGAGTCACCTACTCGAGAGTTCGTAATCACTACACAACACAAACTCCTTGTGGCGGAGAATCCTTCACAACGTCGCCTACTCTTTATCCGGTACAAGGCTAGACACCGGGTTCTTCCACGAGGTAGAACCAAACCTATCACTACGTTGCCTACACTTTATCCGGTACAAGGCTAGATACCGAGTTCCATTTAAAAAGGTGGAAATACTACCCAAAACTACACAACTCCTATCCCAAAGGAGATCTACTCCTTATGACAACATCAACAAGGATATCAATATCCTTTGAACCAATACAAATTTATCTTGTACATCGATACACCATATCAAATGTACACCTTAGGCACCTTTCACTAATGCCTTTGACTCGACTTCTAGGCACCCTTCACTAATGCCTTGTGACTTGACTTCTAGGCACCCTTCACTAATGCCTTGTCACTTGACTTTTAGGCACCCTTCACCAATTCCTTCAACACGGACTTTTGGCACCTTTCACTAATGCCTTTACTTTGACTCTTCAACACTTTTCACTAATGTCATCGTCTTGACCCTTTAGACATCTTTCACCTATGTCTTCGACACTACACTTCTAATGAGAAAGAAAAGAACTATCAACAAGATACCATTAATAGTCTTGATGATGACGAAGCTAGGCAACCAATGGACTTGAGCTTGCTCGACTTTAAGAGGTGGTGATCTTGCCTTTAAGAGGAACCTAGAGAATCACACAAACACAAAAATACATAGAAAGATCACTTGGATTTGTGGTTAGAGAGTTTACAACACAAAGAGAAAATATGTGTGAAAGGGGTGAGTTACAATGAAGAAATGGCTCACTATTTATAGACAAAATATTGCTACTATTCCACGGATCCCACAGATCCCTTACTTGAGTAATCCGTCCAGTGTAGACTGGGGGAACCGTGGGATGCTCCTCTTTGCCCACGGGTTTTGGGTCATGGGTCATGGGTCATGCGTCATGGGTTATGGGTCATGGGTATCCAAGTAGATACAATGTATCTAGAATATGCAATGTATCTAGTCCATGGGTTATGGGTTAGCTCCATGGGTTATGGATAATACCCATCATGACTTATGCATGATGTCATGCAATGGGTTATGGGTTATGATCCATGGGTATGGGTTATGGACTTTGGGTTTAACCAAACTACATTCAATTTATTTAGTAAATGGGTCAAATACTTCAGCTTCTACCAATTATATTACCCATTATAATACATACTAATTATGTATATATCTACCCAATATGTAAACACTAGTTGTTGTACATATGTATTACTAAATCATGAAAACACTATTACTTGTTTAGTGTTTTATGTGAAAACGTAAGTGTGTTAGTAAACTATTGGCTCAAACCATTTACGTATTTTATTTGTTTCATTAAAATGATTTTATGTTTGTTATCGACAAAACATTAGAAGATCGTAAAATATAAATAAACGTTTTTATGGATTATTTGAATTAACACAAATAAACGTTTATTTATACAAACAAACGTTTTTACGGCTTATTTGTATTAACACAAATAAAACGTTATTTATGTTAATACAAATAAGCTGCTCAACTTGAATCTGACGGCGTCCCAACTAAAGGGCGACGCCGTCCTTCTCTACGGATTTGATAAATAATGCACCTGACGGCTCAGTAGACTTTTTGCTCATAACACCTGACGATGTCAGGCTTTGAAGAGGAAGGGCATCACTAAGAATTTTCATCTCAGATGGCCCGGATTCAGAATCAGACGACAACCCTTCTAAAGCCCGACGGCGTCACAACTACAACATGACGCCGTCCCATCGATAACTTGGCCAAGACGAAAACCCTAATGACGGCGATCTGACGATGTCCCACCTATAAGGCGACACCGTCGCATGTGTAAATCTATATATAGAATTTGATTTTTCTGCATTTAAGGAGGTAGAATTTTGGAGTAAAAACCCTAAACGTTTGTAGTCCGACTTGGACAGTATCTTAGGGTCCCAAACCCTATTTTACACTTCAAGATAAGTGTTTTAATCCATTATTATCTTTATGTCTTCCATTTATTATGTGTATGATTGCTTTTTTAACATGTCTAGCTAAATTTCTTGTGTGTTTACTTAGATCTATGAAACCTAGTTGTTAATTATTGATTAGTTGTCTCTTATCTTAATTGTAATTGGCTTAGAAGTGCAACTAGGCTATCTTAATTGTAATTGGTTGTCTCTAGATTAATCATAAACTAACTTTAAGTCTAAACATCCAAAGATAGCCTAGTTGCACTCCTAAGCCAATTACAATTAAGATAAGAGACAACCAATCAATAATTAACAACAAGTTTTCATAGATCTAAGTAAACACACAAGAAATTTAGCTAGACATGTTAAACAAGCAAGCATACACACAATAAATGGAAGACATAATGATACTAATGGATTAAAACACTTATCTTGATGTGTAAAATAGGGTTTGGGACCCTAAGATACTGTCCAAGTCGAACCACAAACATTTAGGGTTTTAACTCCAAAAGTCTACCTCCTTAAATGCAAAAAAATCGAATTCTATATATAGATTTACACATGTGACGGCGTCGCCTTATAGGTGGGACACCCTCAGATCACCGTCATTAGGGTTTTTTTCTTGGCCAAGTTATCGATGGGACGGCCTCACGTTGTAGTTGTGACGCCGTCGGGCTTCAGTAGGGACGTCGTCTGATTCTGGATCTGGGCCGTCTGAGATGAAAAGTCTTAGTGACGCCCTTCCTCTTCAAAGCCTGACGCCGTCAGGTGTTATGAGCAAAAAGTCTACTGAGCCGTCAGGTGCATCATTTATCAAATCCGTAGAAAAGGACGGTGTCGCCCTTTAGTTGGGACGCCGTCAGGTTCAAGTTGAGCAGCTTAAGTGGCTTCGATTTTGACTTTGCCATTTTTCTCATGTATTCACTCCTTTTCGTCCAAATAAGCATCATTCCAGCATTTTGCTTCTAAGAGATCTAAAAAGTGAAAAGGAACAAAATTAAGCAGTAACGGATATAAAAGTGGTCGATTAAGGGCTTAAATGACCCCTTAAAAGTGTACCTTTTAAATCCTTATCACTAGTTGCTTAGGAGAATTGACCAATTGACCCTAAGTAGTTAGGTAGAGTTGGTAAGGGTAAGAATTGACCAACTGACGACCCTTCCTCACTTGTGCGAACTGACCAAATGATCACCGGTCATCCGGATGAACTTAAGAAGTTAGGGATGAGTGTCTAAGATGCTAGCGCCCGGGCACTCATTATTTTGAATCTTGCATGTAGGGTACTTAATGACTTAGCTTAGGTGACTATAAACCACTCGACTCCCCAAGGGGTAAACCTTTGATGTCGGGTAGGAGCCTTTGTTGATAGGTTAGGACGAATTGACCAAATGTTGTCATAGCGACTTAAACCCCCACTAGAATCAATTGGAAGTAATACAACATAGACATTATACGATAGGAAGAGTAATTAGGTTAGCACACATTCTATCTATTGATCACAACTTCTCTTTACTTTACGCGATTTATTTCTTGTTTCTTAGTTAATTTGTCATTTCTACCTCAAACCAGTTAAAACCAGTGACACATAGACTTAATTAGAATCCGCTCACATAGCTCTTGGGACGACCTCGGTTTTACCGATAACTACACTACAAACGACCAGGTACACTTCCCGTGAGTGCATAAGGTAGACCATAGGTAAACGAGACAATTATAAATATTAAAACCTGGTCAGAATCCTGCATCAATTAACCAACTTTGTATTTTTGTAGTAGTGGAGATATTTTCACTATTGTTCTACTATATATTATGGAATGAATCAGATTTGGTTGTTGTAGGAACGCCAAATAGGTTTGTTTTTAAGATTATTATGACACCAGTGAGTCTAATTCGTGTCTACCAAACAAAGCGTGTGTTTCCGTGTTAAAGCGTGAGTTAGTCGGTGATTTATGTCTTTTTCTAGGTTGTGGTCGGGAAAGTAGCTAGCAATATTATTTTTTATTGGTTGGACTTAATCTATATGTTTCGTGGTTTTATTTTACACCAATTATAAATGTCTCCCATGCCTAATCCCTACCTTATATCATTCTTCATCCTAACCTTTAGCTTACTGAGATTAGGGATTTGAGCAATATTTGGTGTCTCATTCATGGATTTGGATTAGCATTGATGATTTTTTCGCCCTTTTTGATGTAATATTATTGTTGAAAGATTACTTAATCCTATCTTTAGCTTATTCGAGTTAAGTAATTGAGCAATCACAAGTGTCGAGATCATCGTTACGATCGTCTATTTTTGGTTTTCTCGCTTTTTCAGGAATATGGGATCGATAGAGATTAAAATGAATGACTAAACCCTTAAGCCTTACCATATTCACCGAATTTACCTTTTTAGACTTGTTACTCCTTAGCTTTAGTGGTAGAGATGTGTATTCTTGCCAAGCATATGATAGAATACTCGTCATGACCGAGCAATTGAGCAATCTACTAAATGTTACCAAATAGATTAGTTGAGTGATTTCATTACCTATTTCTTGAGGTGTTTGGTTGTCATTTGAGATTGAACATAAATTCTTAAATAGAAAAATACTATACAAATGTTTAGGATACATTTTCATAAGTTTTATCTAAAGTTTACTTGAGAACAAGTAAGGTTTTAGTGGAGGGATATTTGATGTAATCAAATAACGAATAATTTATAGCATCATTTATCATGTTTATATTGCTCGTTTTATATCATTTTATATGAGAATTGATACTTAATCCTTTATTTCTATAATTCTCAGTTATTATTGAGCAATTGGTGAAAGTTAGCATAAAAGACGTGATTTGGATTTAAATGGATGAAGTCTAAGAAAGTCTACTAATTTGAAACTAATACGCCATATCCATGTGCAACGATACGCCGTATTAAATTAAAACATTAAATTCTGGAGTATTATAATCATGGACCCTATGCCAAGTTTCCTCGATACGCCGTATCGGTCAACCCGATACGCCGTATCGGCCCGTATTCGAAGAGTATAAATAGAAAACCTATCTTACGATTTTTAGAGAGCCAAGAACCATCAAGTACGTTTTCCAATTGATTTTAGAAGGCAAAAAGGTCCTGCTAGTGCATTCATTACATAGGAAAAATCGTGTAATCATTATACTCCGCTATAATCTTTCGGTTAGCGGATCATTTATCTTATGAATTATACTTTAATTGTCTCAAATATAATATCGTATTGTATTACTGAGATTATGGGCAAATATATGTATGTATTAGCCAAGTTTATGATGATATAATGTTTTAATTCGTTTACATTAATTGTTTACTCTTTCGTTGCTTGTTAGATTATGTTTGTCACTTGATATACATTTATTAATTAAGTCATGTTTCATGTTATTTGGTATTGTGCTAAGTGATAATAGACAAGACTTGTAATTAGGTTTAAAACTATTAATAAGTCCTATTTTACTACTACCTTTAATCTCATTAAGTGGATAATAAACTAGAATCCGGGATAGATATTACATGTTGCTATTTCTAGATCGCTAGTACTATACATAAACATCCTGTTTCTGCAATTTGTTAGGTGAATAATATTTCTTGAACTATAAATAGTATTATGTTTCCTTATGCGGTTAAATGGATAGTAGGTTACTAGTATAAAAATAAGTATTAGGTGATAAGTTTGTATGGCTTCAAATTATGCTCTAGGTTACTAATTGCGGATTTGATATATTATAATCAACAGTGAGACTTTATGCGAGTTTGGTTGATTGTGACAGGATTAACCGGTATATAAACCTATAGTTTAGGGAGAAGTACCACCTAGCTTTCATTAGTAAACCACCAACGAATGTAGTACAATCATTGCACACGTAGATGCATCTTGCATTTATTTGAGTAACTTGGTTAATACATTTCCTTAAATTTGAGCTTAACCTCTTCTTTATCTTCTGTTTATCTACTTGTGTGTGTTGCTATTTCTATTTACTGCTTTATTAGTTGAGATTAAACCAAAACTCCTGCTAGTTTCTCAGGCTAAAATCCCTTTTTGCGTTAGTTTAGGTTTACTTAGGTTAATTTAGATAATTAGAATACTGATAGATTAAGTGTTAATGTCCACTCTTAGTGATCGACACCCTACTTATCAACGAACCTACAATTGATCGGGTACACTACCCGTTAGTGTTAGTTTATAGGTAAAGTCGGAAAAATATAAATAGTAAAACTTGATAACAGATATTACCTACACACAATGACACATCAGTAAGTCTAAAAGACTTAGTGAGATAATGATACACAATCATAAACATAAACATAAACATAACCGATCACTAAATGATCCGTTCTTGATACTTTCTATCACATAAAGTAACTGTTCTCGACCCCCGTGTAAACCCTATTTTTGCACTCACCTTTAGTGCCATATACCCCTAGTTACACCCTTTCGAGCCATTCTTTTCATTTCTTAATCCATATTTTAGTGTTTCGTTACACCCACTTCTCGTTAGCCTACCGTGTTGTCTTGGTTACGCTTGGGAAGTGTCATTTGCCTAAGTTTGAGGTTTGAGTAGAGAGATTCGAGAATCATGCCTACACATATTTTTGAAGATCATTTAAGAACGCCCATATTCTTCTTATATGATTCATCTCAAGTGGAGGGATAACTTATTTATTTGTTTTTAGTTATGTAAAAAAAAGTATTAGTTTTTTTATTGTAAAGGATAGTGCAAATATTATAAGCACTATTCTTTAGTGATCATGGAGCTTATTGGACTAGTATCAAGAAGTTTGCCTCGGTCACATTCATTTGAAGACAAGAGTTGATTGAAGACCAATTTAGTGTGCACACCATTATATGACATCTACTTATGGCATAATAACTTGCTACATTATGATCTGGTTTTCGCATCTTAAAGCTTGAATTTGGGATGGACGGTGGGCGGTAACGACTTGGTTGTAGGCTAGGAATATTTACTTGTTATTTTTATTTTTCACCATTTATATGCATCCCATGTCTTCTCCTACCCTTTAGTCATGAATCATGTCTAGGTGAAGAAGCAAGCAATCATTGGTGTCTTGGCCATGGATTTTGTCATGTATCATTGGTTTTTTCCCTTTTCGCTGAGGCACGTTGGTAATGACAATTCACCCAATCCTATTAAATTTGTTCACCCAACGTTGCCTTTAAGAATTATCTTTACCTTAATCTAGTGGTGGATATTTGTGTAACAGCCAAGCCTATAATAGAATACATGCTATGACTGTGCAATGAGTGACCACCCCAAAATTGACACTTATAATAGAGAGAGTATGAGTGTTTTGTTCCCATTTTGTGAGGTGTTTGGCTTTGATAAATTCTAGCATAGGAAGTTTTTAAACTCATATTTTCCAAGTCACTTGGGAGATATCTTTTTAAGAATGATTCTAATAAGGTCTACTTGAGGGCAAGTAGAGTTCAAGTGGGGGGATATTTGATAACATCAAATAGTCCTAATATTTTAGTGTCAATTTCCCACTAATATGCTCATCATTTGTATTGTTTTACTTGAAAATATACTCTTATTTCTTAATTTATCATTTTCAGGTCATTAATAAGCATAGGAACAAAGAGACGCGGAATTGGAAGGTTATTAAAGTAAATATACAATAGTATACTCGCCAGACAAAAGTTACGGCATAATTCCATACTCTACTTACGCCATAACTAGGATTTACACTAAAAGACCAAAGTAAACACAGTTCAAAGTTACGGCATAACTTCACAACACAGTTACGCCGTATATAATTCCAGACATAGAAGAATTTTGATGGTCAAGATACTTACGCCGTAACCCATTTGCAAGGTTACAGCGTAAAAGTGATGAATTTCACTATGAGAGTTTTACGGTCGTAACCCATTCTTAGGTTACGCCATAAATATTTTACTATGGATAAGATCTTCTGAGATACGATGGTTACGGCGTAACCAATTCACAAGGTTACTCTGTAACTTTGACGAGGCTATAAATACAAGCCCTAATTCTGCATTTTCACATCATCTTCCCAAAACACAACACCAAAGGACGAAAAGGGCTTCCAGAGGAACGATATTCAGAAACAAAAGGCGCATTTCCAAAGGAGAATTCACGCCATTGACTACATAAGTTTTAGTATTTCGTATCAAACTTTTGTATTTAATTCATTATCTTTAATTAAGATTCTAAACATTGAATTTTCTGCATTATTTAATATGATCGGCTAAACACCTTTGGTGTTAGCCTAGTTATGAAATTGTTATAGCTATGATTTAGTTTTCTCCTTTTTGTATTGCTTTATGTGCATATTTTATTTGCTTATTCGTGGACATCTTTGTTTTGATAATATTAATGTTTGATAGTATCTAGGAAGGTAGGAGAATTGACCAAAGGACCCTAGATGAATAGGTTGCGAGTAGTGGTAAGAATTGACCATAGGAATACCACTATCTTGTGTGCGAATTGACCAAAGGATCACCTACAAAACGGAGATGCTTAAGAAGTTAAGGGGAGACCTAAGTTCTGAGAGGTCGGGTTTCCTTAAAATAAGTCTAGATTGTAGCTAGTACTTATTGACTCTACATAGGTTAACCCACTAACTCTGGTAATCGTATGGTTACAGAATAGGAACCTATGGAACATAGGCTAAAAGAATTTACCCGAAGAGTCTAGTGACATTTACCCCCACATGGAGATATAGAAAACATTAATAGGAAAACTTAATTATGGCATAACAAGATAAGTAATTAGGCTAGCACATTTCTCTCTATTGATTGTTCACAACTTTTATTTTCTTCCATTTCATTATGTTTAATTAGCTTATTTATAATCATCTCAAACCCCCCCTTTTAATTCAGTGACATTAGAACTTAAGTTAGATCCGAACTCATAGCTCTTGGGACGACATCGGCTTTACCGATTACTACACTACACATGATCGGGTACACTGCCCGTTAGTGCATTAGGTAGACCTTAGGTAGATGAGTTTATAAATATTAAAACCCGGTCTATAAATCTAGCATCAGCGTAATAGACCTGTGACCGGTATCTATTTATTTTTATTACAGGCTCAATACGACGTATCCATAACTATTGATACAGCATATCGACTGACCTGTTAGTTTTTATTTTTGTTTTCTAACCAACGATTATTAGAGATACACTTTATGTGATTTCATATATATTGACACAGGAAAAGTACTCATACAATGATGAAAGTGGTGGTATACATATATCCTATATTTTCTGTGTGTTGTAGCCATGTGGGCATCCAGACGCCTTACACACACAAAAATAAAAAGTTTCTCACATATGCATCATGGAGGATCATACCGAGCAAATCTCAGGTGAGTTCTCATTTTATTTCTTTATATTCGTGTTTTTAATGTTATATTTGTACAAGGTGGATGTTGTATATCTCAAGTGAGGGGATGGAGAATTAGAACACCAGTTTTCCTTATTTTTCATAAATATGCCTAATATATGCTTAAATTTAAAAAAAAAATGCATGTTTTTGTAAGATCAATAGTTGCATAACCCGCACACATAACCCTTATTTCCATATTGTGAGAATTAAGCTTATTCCGTTTCCCTCATTTTACCTAAATTCCACAAATATATGAGTGTGCCCGTGACTTGTAGTAAACTTTAGAACTTGGCTTGGTATACTATTCGAGACCACTGTAATGAGTATTATTGATATAATTGGAGTGTCTTGTCTAAATTGGTAAATTTATAGGATTACACCCAAATGGCCTTTACATATGTTATGTAATATTAACTAACTCAACTGGTTAGTTAACCCTCGCATAAACCCTTTTGTTACTCTCAGTTTTATAGTAAGATACCCCTAGAAAAACCTTCTAAGCCATTCCTTTCATTTCTTACACCAATATAAATATATTTCGATACACCTTTACACCTTAGCCTACTCTATAGATTAAAGTCTGTGGTTGGTTGCTAGTTGCTTTTGTAAAAGTGTGTATTTCCTGTGTTCGTGTGTGTTTCTTATCTTTGGTTAGGTCGAGAATGACACAATGCAATGGGAATGTGAAAGTAGTTATTTTTGTTTTTCGTGTGTTTACTACTTCACTATTATTTTTATATCTGAAGTTTTGAGCATTATGGTATTATTATCAAGATTTATTATGATCGTGAAGTGGTGAAATTTTACACCTGTATTAGTTTCTTTGATTTGTTTAAAAAAAAATTGGAAAGAATAGAAGAATACAAAAACAAAGAAAAAAATGAGAGTATTGTCAGATAATCGGTTTATCTAAACTTAACCAATTTTATATTTTGAGCCAACGATTATTCATTGGTACGTATTATAAACCAACGATGTAAAGTTTTTTGTATTTTATCGGAAGTTGGTTGTGAATTAACCAACTTTGTATTTTTGTAGTAGTGGAGATATCGTCACTATTGTTCTACTATATATTATGGAATGAATCAGAGTTGGTTGTTGTGGGAACGCCAACTAGGTTTGTTTTTATGATGATTAAGACACCAGTGAGTCTAATTCGTGCCTACCAAACAAATCTTATGTGTTAGGAATTAGAAATTCCATGTGAAAGTGTCGGTCACCCCAATTATGGTCTAGCATATGTTAGCTCGTAGACTTGTAGTTATTTACGTTGTTTAGTAGTTAATTAGTTAGTTTGCAGCGTAGACTAGTTTAGAGTAACACCGTGGAGCAAGGACAGGTCTTTACCCACTGTATGCCTGATCCACAGTCCGACAGGAGGACGTATAAGTTGTAAGTATAAATACCCCTTCCATCCTTGGAAGGGGTGGTGCTTCAAAATCTAACCTTTACATTTTGTGCTACAACTCTCTACCAAGAACACCCATCTCTTATCTTTCTCTCTCTAAATGGCTAACATGTATTTCCATCATCCAAGACCACCCGAATCATCAAACAACATAATATTTACGATCCTACAAATGGTATCAAGATCCATGGTTATTGTATTGTGTTAATTTGTGTGGTTTTGTACCATGGTTATTGTGTTTTTTATTTATTGTGGTTTGTGTATCATATTTTTAATCTTTTTTTACCCATTGTTTTGATCCGGAAAAATTTGTTTTTCCATTATCTTGGTAAACAGTTTTAACACTTCTTGTATCTTTATTTGTTTAAAACAAAAAGTCACATGGTCTGTTTATGTTTGTTTTGTGTCATATGTCCAAACTGTGTTTCTGTCATATGTCCAAACTATATCTTTTAGACTTACTTTTTTTTGTTTTGTTACCAATTTCCATGAAAAACATGTGGTCAAACTTGTCTGATTTCTTGTGGTCAAACGGGTCAAACATGTATCCATATGCAGTTTTCTAGGTTTATTATGAAGGTGGTCGAAAAAATGGTCAGAATAAAACGCCGAAAAAAGTCAAATTATCGATAGCGATTTGTCAAAACTGTCTTGATGCAATGTACTATAAGTAGCGACTTGACTATTGAGTCAATAGCGATTTGTGGTTGTACCTGGCGATTTGTGGTTATTTGACTATTGATTCAAATAAAATATGCAGCGACTTGTCGTAGCGACTTGTGACAAGAAGCCTTGTGACAAACAGCAACTTAACTGAAAAATGAAGAAGAAGAAGAATGACAAGCAGACCATGACTCAACAACTTTACCAAATACCATCGACCCCCATCACGACCTCAGTTTATCATACCATCATCAGTCCACGAAGGTCTTAAATCGAAAAGGAGAAGACTTGAAACAATAACATCAGTTCCAACACAATTAATCCAACTCCATCAACATATCCCAAACCTATCTCATCCTCCATCACCTACATCTATGCTAGACTCATGACTCAAACTTTAAAAGGAATTAAATTAAAAACGATCTCAGCTTAATTTTTTTGTGTAATACGTATGTTTATCAGAACCTTTGAAGGACCTTAAACATGAAAAAATTACATCATAGATCCTATTGAAGCTTTACTTCTAATTAATATCCGAATCAAAAGAAAAGACTAATAACAAGCTTGTTATAATCTTATCTTCATGTTGTTAAAATTAAACGAAAACTCAATTTATACCTACCTGAGACCTCTATTATAAAGATCTTGAAGTCGAGTACCTCACAATATATGTGAGATTCATGTCTTTATTCAAAGGAGTTTCAATGAAGTGTTGTTTGTGAGATTTAAACCAAGCAACAATATATGACTGTGAAGTGATCGGTTAGCAGAAGTGATATTGAGTTTGAGTTTAGTTTGCGATGGGAGTATATTAACGAGATGATAAGCTGAGATTGGTGAGAAAGTTTAGGAGGTGGGGCGGATAAAACAAGGTAGGTGATTAGGGTTATGAAATGACTAGAAATTAGGGTAACACGTTTATATGACCGGTTACTAATATTTGAGTGAGTTTGGATCGGGTATTCTGTAATATGGTTTGAGTGTTGGGCCTATGTCTCGCTCAAAGGTACATGGGTCTGGGCTTTTTAAATCTGGATCGGATGATATTGTTTTTGGACTGAGGGTAGTACTTGAGCTATGGAACGTATAACATATGTTGTATGGACAGTGTATATCAAAAGGTTATGACCCAAAATTTTGCTTTTTTTTTTGTGGTTACAACTTTGTGATAAGATTTGATATACTACTTGGTTAAATGGTATTTTTGGTATGGTATAATTTTCACGGAGGATACAAAATTCACGGCTTGAGCGAAAAAAAAATGTGAAAAATGACTACGGGGTTTTTACGGTATTATTGACGCGAAATGCTCTCCTATATGTGGTCATTATTATTGGCCGATGCATCAATGAAGGTTCAATTTCAGCAATTCCCATGGGATATTCGTTGTCACAAAATATCAATGATACTTCACAGTCTAAGCAAAATCTTTCTAAGAATCGTCAGCGTCAATCATGACTTTTCAAGATGTTTGGTTATGACAAGAACTTCTCGTGCAAATGGTCGTACACGTTATGATGCTTCCAAAAGTTCAAAACCATCATGGGGGAGAAACGTGTACTTTGATGTGTTAATGTTAACCTCCATGGAAAAGGAGTTTATACTACTTGACTTAGTATGGTTCGTGAAGTTATCTACATATGGGTAAAGAATTGTTGATGATTAAGATGATTTTTTGATGAACCGCTGCATGTTCCCCTAAAACAGATATTCACTGAAACCAAAGTTGTCATAACACATTCAAGCTGACATTGTTTACCGTTTTGTCTTGATTTTGTAAAATCCCGCGAAAGAATCTATTTCTCGGTTTAAATCATAGACTTGTAAAATCCCGTGACAATGGAAACATCTTGGTAATTGTAAAGTGCATTTCCGGATCTAGCTTACGGTTTATTCTTGGTTTTGTAAAATCCCGCGAAAGAAACTATTTCTCGGTTTAAACCATAGAGTTGTAAAATCCCGTGATGATGGAACCATCCTGGAGAAAGGAAAGTGTATTTCGGGATTTTATCTGATGCTGGTGCTATGGTTTCTGCTTCGAAGAAGGGATAAAATGGTGTACTTCATGAATTGGGTGTTTGTTTGGATTTTCGTCAAGGCAGTTCGGTTATTACATGGTTTTACGGGGGTATGTGCTTTTAACCATGGTAGGGATGAAAACCATTATCATAGTTCACTTAAATCGTCTAAGGAGGCTAGATTTGAGCTTTTAACTAGAAGATGTGACAACGGAGTTAATTCACTATTATTTATTTGAGGTTGAAGTGAAATATCACGGGCGAGTGTACTTAGTATCTGAAGGTATCGGGGATGGCTGGATGAAGATACTTCAAGATCCTTGTTCTAGCTTATTATCAAAAACGAAGACTTGAAAATCTAGTTATTGTTGGGTGACTTTTTCCTTTTCTTTTACCACTTGGGGGAATCGGGCTCTTACCACCACAAAATAACTATCACTTTAAGGAGTTACGTTGTAGTGCTCAGTGTCACATTCAATTGTGGATTTTCAAAAGGTGATGTACGTCTTATACTTGATGGTTGGTTGGATGAAGAGTATAGAGTACTTAGAGAGTACTTAGAGATGCTAATGGAAATCGGCACCGCTCTTTGTTTCATATGTGCAAGTTTAAGTCACGAGTTCAGGTTGTTTAACTTCAGGGTCAAATTCACCATATTGGGTTTTCTCCATCAGCTGTTACGACAAAGAGCCTACTGAATGATAATGGGGTTGATTACAAGTTTGCCAAGAGTAGATGAAAAGAGAAAGATTGATGACGTTTGAACACAACAGTTCAAGCCTCGTTCTCTAAAGAAAAGAAAAGTGTACGTCTCAGTGCGCTTTATCTTCGAAAGAAGAGAAATCTTCTTATTTATGACCATTCTTATCAACATGTTTCATGCTTTTTCCAAGCGCTTCAGTCATCAAGTGAACCGAACTACTGTTGATTGTCTTCTTATTCCACTTGCTCAATCATAATGACGATGGCGACATCATATGCTACCTTTGAAGGGGAGAAGTTTGAAGAGACTACATTATGAAGATATTCACTTATTTTATCAAGAATGGCATCTCCGTATGCAATTCTTGAGGGGAGAAGAAGTGTGAATTTACTGCATGGTTGATTGATTTCTGAGAACAAATGGTCAAACGGCTCCAAACTCATGTAAGAACCGAGCTTCTTCTTATCGGGTCATCTTCACATGAAGCTTCTTCTAAGAGCCGTTGGTTGACATCTTCATAAGCTGATATGAGTTTAAAGACAAAGTGCTTCCAGTTAATGCTTCACGTACACATCATCATGTTGATTCCGGGCAACCTTCTGTTCTTGTTTGATGTGATTGTTTGTTTGGTGTTACCATTTAGTGTGTTCGTTGCGGGCTGATTGCTAATTTCCTTGATGAACATCTTTATGTTCTTGTTTGATTGGGAGGGATTTGAGTTAAGGGGATTTGCTATTTGTATGCTAACTGGAATGCATTTGGTGAGTTAAAGATGTTAACTTTCTGATCCCCAATTGGACAATCTTGAAGAAGGTCGAGTCTATAGTCGGTTCTATATTTGCTGCTACGTGTTAGAAGACTAAAGACGAGTTGCATTTAACGATCTTAAGACTTCTTCTTAATTCAAGCATTCATCATAAATATTGTCAGTTTAGGGGAGAGCACTAATTGGGGGAGAGTGAAAATTCTGATTTAATCCCCAATTAGACTTGCTCACACTCTTCAGCAAGTTGATTCTCACAAAGATTAAATGTGGTCTTCTAAAAAAGATTTCAAGTATTTGGGCTTATAATATGTTGCTGATTCTGAAGTGTCAAAACTAGCAAGGGGGAAGGAGACACACATCTAAACACAAAGCGAGTAAACTTGATGAACTTAATTCTTCTAAGTGATTGAAGATATCCCGAGAAGACAAATGTCATGACCGCAGAGAAATTCAAGGTTTTACTCATCAAGGCTTTTTAGTGTTATTATTCCAAATACGTGGGGGAAGTGATGTAATAGAAATTTTATGAAGATAAAAGAGGTACACAAGTGTGTGATGATTTCGATGTTATCGCAATCATCAGGGGAGAGAGAATTGTGTACATTGGGGGCGCTCAGCTGTTTCACTTGAGTGCTTAATCAGTGATTCAAAGATATAATCACTTATTCCAGAGTTGACATCCGCAGAGATAGTCATCCGCAAAGATAATCAGTGATTCGGCCTGCTTCTTCAATGTTATCGGTTATTCTCTCTTTGGGCATTCGGGTACTTCGGGTTCTTGAGCTTCATACACTTTCTTTAGGGGAGAGAAAAGTATACATCGTGGTTATTCTTTGGATATTGGACTTAATCTGCTACTTCGATGGTATAAGTTTCTCTGTCTTCGGGTATATGTGTATTCGGGTTCGTGAGCTCTTGTCTAAGAGACTGACTGCATCAATTCATCTACTTGGGGGAAGTGGTTTCTTGACAACTTTTTGGTATGGATCGCTTCAGACTTCAGTGGAAATGAAATATGAGAAGAAATTTAAAGAGTGGGATGATACGTTGCTGTTCTTGTTGACGATATAACCCCGAAAGAAGAATCTTGACTATCGTTCTTAAAAGGAGCAGCGGGATTTATGATAATGGTGTGCTTCTTTGTGCACCTGGCTAAGGCAAGCTTGAAATAGAGCTTCGAATCTGCTCATCTAATGGATTTTCGGTTAGGGGGAAGCTGCCAAAGTCTCTCTTTCTCAAAGGCTCATGTTCTATCTTCTATTCTGGAGCCTTGGAAGCTTTGGTGGTGGAAGTTTAAGAGATGACGAATTCTATCTTCTACGACGTGCTGCTCGATATCCTTATCTCGGTACTCGTATCATCATCTTCTAAAACTATAGCATCTTCTCTATCTCTGTAAATATTTATCAAAAAGAAAATACAAAAATATAAAACCTATAAAAAGAAAATAGAAAATTATAAACCCAGCAAAAACCCATAAAAATCAGAAAATTTGAAAAATACCAAAAATATGTTTTATCAAGACATGTCTTTTGGTATCGATAACATCTACGGTCTTAGAAATGTCATTCAACAATGGCACGGGACCATAGATGAAGTTCGAGCAGGAGGTGTAAATATTTCTTTTCAAAACATGTCACAAATCAAATGGCTTGCAGTTATTTCAGACTGTAACCCGTGCTTAAATTATGGTTTGCTATTATTTCAGATAGCAACCCGTTCTTCAAGGAAGAAAAGTGCTGCGCTAAACAAACTTTCAAAATTTTCCTGCACTTATCCTAAAACAAAATGAGGAAAGTATGTCGAAGGACTGTTGTTCCTACTCAAATATTTTTCCATCTAAAATTCTTCAGAAAAATATTTGTTTTAACAAAATGGTGGTAAATGAGTTGCTTGAAAATCAATCAGTATCGTAGTTTTCGTATAAATTGAAAACTCAATCAATGACTTCAGCGCTTTTAAACTTTTCAAAAAATAAGTCATTGATTGAGGGGGAGAATGTTTTTCAAATTTACATCATCTAACGGGCTTTCTTAATCATCCTACGTGCTTTTCTGAAAAAAATATAATTGCCTATGTTGAAGGACTAGGTTTCTAGGATGCGATTGTTAGGATTAGATGATTAGAGTTTGATAAACACATTATTCTCATGCTTTATATGATCTGATTGACATGTTGGATTGACTGTTATTAGTTGATTGCTGTTTGGGTGATGTCGACCACCATATATCTATTTGTGTTGACTAACGTATGCAGATATCATGGATTATAAGAATGTTCCCGATCCGGATCCCACAATTGATGATTGGATGCGGAAAGGAAAGGACAACTATATCTTGGGTCGACAAATGAAGAAACGGAGCTTAATTTGACTTCTATGAAGAGTTGGCATGAAATGCAACGTAAGAGGTCTCACTGCATCAGCAGATGGTTTTCTTCATCATCAAATGAAGAACCAGAGCTTAATTGGACCTCTATGAAGAGTTGGCATGACAAATACAATGTCAGAGGTCTCACTGCATCAGCAGACGGTTTTCTTCCAACCTTCAGCAACAACAACAAAAGCAGCTTAATCACCTAACGTATCTTTGTGCAGGATAATTGTGATGATACCATGTTTCAAACAATTTTTTAAATAATATTGTTTTGAAAAATGGAAAAATATTGGTTTTGAAAATAAATTGGATTTAATCTTGGAAATCACCGGACTTCATTTTTTCAAAACTTAAGTCACTCAATCATCGACTACGGTCATCGATTGAGGGGGAGAGTGATTTAAAATAAAATATTTTCAAACGAGATTTCTTCATAAAAGTCCGGTTTGTTCAAAAACAAAGTGGTGATCTAAAGATTTAATGTTATGCCATGGTATGATTTTCTTTAAAACTCAAAGATCTTACAAAATGAATTTTTTTTCTGTTCTTGTTTGATTGTGAAATTGTTTTATTTTACTTAAAGATCTCTTAAAAATTATCATACCTGACACTAACAATCTTTAAAGTCTAAAATTGATCTGTATCAATCATTTTTTTTAAATTAAATCTAGCCACGTCTTTCCCCAAAATATTTTAAATGATTTAAATCAATCGGGATCCAAAATCTCAATTGGTTTGAAATTTTTGATCGGGGGAGAGATCGTGATTTAAATCTCAAATCGGTTTTAAAAGGGTGATTGTTTCAAAAGCACTCCTTCCTTTATGTGCCAAACGATTTCAAATACATAATGCACATGATTGTGGAGGAGCATTTAACCATAAACCAGAAGAGCTTTTAAATCAGGCACATTTTCTCCCATGTTTTCTAAACCTTATTAAATCACTTGGGATCCAAAATCTCAAAGGGTTTGATATTTTTGATCGCGGGAGAATTTGTGATTTAATAATGAAATTTGATAAAAGGTGATCGTTGTGATTCAAGTGTGCATGCTGCTCTCCCATATGTGTTAAACACATTCGAATCTCGAAGCACATATTGAGGGGGAGCATTTCAAAAAGAAAATAAACTTTCAATGTACAACGATTTCTACATAATGTACCTTGATTGATTTTCTAAATGGTTTCTTAATGGCTTTTGTGATCATGGATGTACTTCAAAAGAACTCTTTCCTCTATGTGATAAAATAATTTCAAATATCCTATGCACGTATTGAGGGGGAGAATTTACCAAAAGAAATTCAAATAGCTTTTTCTACGGAAATTGTGATCAAGAAATTATTTCAAAGAACTCTTGCCTCCATGTGCTAAACAATTTACAAATCATATGCACATGTTGAGGGGGAGCATTCCTAAATGATCAAAACAATTAAGGAACAAAATGATTTGATATTATATCACAAGTACCTTGATTGATTTTCCAAATGACTTTTCAATTGGTTTTATGCAAGAATGAACTGTACCAAAAGACCGACCATTTTACTTTATGCATGGAGTTATAAGGATGGTGAGGTTAGGTATTAGTTCCCACGATCCCGCCAGAGCCGGAGGGATCTACCCAGGGACAATCCACTAGATAGTGTAGATGTCCTTAGGTATGATGAAAAAAGGAGAAAAGTGTGAAATGGGAAGAGTGCGGACTGAGACAGAGCTAGTACTGGAATAAACCCAACAAGGTTCTAGTTATGAAGTCTCGGTAAGCACTGAAGGGGTTGAAGAATGAAAAAGAATTGAATGTGAGAAAGGGTGAAAAAAAATAGCCCTCCATTAATTCAACCTTAGGCCAGAAACCGGGTTCAATACATATGCTATTGGTGTCTACTAAGGTAACACTGGTATTGAAGACAAGACGTCATGGACCTAGTAACGCATTGCACCTAACTTCCCAAGCTACTCAAGTTCCTCTTAAAAGGGCTTGTTTCATTCTCACGGGGAACCTACATAATCTATCGACTTTCTCTTAGAGATTGTTGATATTGAAGAAGGAGACCCTCTCCCTAGTCTCCGGCATAGGAAACCAAATGTGCACTATTGAGTATAGATCCAAGAGATCATCCACAATATCTCATTAGGAAACAAAATTAATGAAGACTTGTTGTTTCACACAATGTGGAAAGTAAGTATATATTAAGAGTCCTATGCATTATCCTTGTGGTATTGCCAGAACATTCGAGTGATATGAAAATATTCACGATGAAGATGGAAATCCTTCTAGAGCCAACATCAAACAAGCTCTTGGTGGGTGACATGTGAGATCTTTTCTAAAGATCAAGCTTGTGACAACTGGATAGAAACGATGGGGCGATTCACTCGTGAATCAACCTTGGTCCAGGAAATGAATTGACGAATACTTTTGGAAAAACCGTTCGATGTGCAAATCTTCTTTTCTCTAGCACATCGATTGTGTATTCATGTTTTCAAACACAAAAAGTATCTCTGATTGAAAAAATACTTTCGGAAAAACCGTTCGATGTGCAAATCTCTTCTTTTCTCTAGCACATCGAATGTGTATTCTTTTCATATACGAAAAGTATTTTTGATTGAAAATTGATCTTTCTTATAAAACCTTCGTTGTATTGCAAAACTCTTTCTTCTAAGCAATACGCGATTGTTTTCAAATCAATTTTTCATCAATCAGTGAATCTCAATTCGCTGGTTCACTCACTCCATGTTTTCTTCTTTGAGACGTTCCGGTTTGAGAACGGCTAGAGCAGCTGCGAAACCCTGTCAAGGAGATTCTTCGGAATTATACCTGATCATAGGCAGTACTTGTACTGATCAACGGGGAACCATGAGCCATGTACCTCAATTCAACGAAAGTGTTCAAAGACACTTTCGTGTGTTTTATTGCTAATTGTTGTTTGCAGGTACATTTGGACGGTTGCAGCTAATCAATATTGAGATGTCAATTCAAAGCCGCATGCTCACAACATCCACACTTAATTGAAGAAATCATGACTAGTGCATATCTACATAACCTGGCTCTGATATTTTTATACTATGCTTCTGCTATGCTGCTGCAAAAATCATAAACCAGTAAAGCTTCTGCTACTCTGATGGAAAGATGTCATGATCCTGAAAGTGTGAGCATTTCGGTCCAAAGTCACAACTTCACATGATGGCAACACAATAAAGGGTGATCCAGAGATTTACTGTGGCTGATGATCTCAATGAAAGCTCGAAGATCATCAAAGATGTGGATCAGTTCAAAGACCTCCACTCAAAGTACAAAACTATGCGGACTTTAAAGAATCGCTACTAATGCACAAAGATTGCGGAACTTGAAGAATTGAAGTCTACGAGCTCGAGAACTAAAGACAAAGAAAGAATGCTAGGATGCAAAATGTATTTCAAGGGGTGACCTCCCTTAGGGGGAGATTGTTAGGAATTGGAAATTCCATGTGAAAGTGTCGGTCACCCCAATTATGGTCTAGCATATGTTAGCTCGTAGACTTGTAGTTATTTACCTTGTTTAGTAGTTAATTAGTTAGTTTGTAGCGTAGACTAGTTTAGAGTAACACCGTGGAGGAAGGACGGTGTTAGGAATTAGAAATTCCAGGTATTAAAGAGTCGGTCACCTCAAGTATATGTAATCATTAGAAAGCTCGTAGTCGTAGTTATTTTAAGTTAAGTAGTTTTAGTTAAGTAACACCGTGGAGGACGGACGGGTCTTTACCCACTGTATGCATGATCCACAGCCCGTTGTGTGGCGTTTTATGTAAGACTATAAATACTCTCTACCTCCCAAGGTAGAGAGTTGGAGCTCATAATAATATTTTCTTTCTCTCACTATAGTTCCCAACTCTCTTCCTTTCTCTCACTAGAACTTTCTCTCTCTAACATACTTATACGCCTACTTTGATCATGGTTTAGAGTGTTTGTGAAATCCAATATCCTACAACTGGTATCAAGAGCCATGGTTTGATCACTCATCTTTCATGCTCTTTGTTTTGGTGGATTTCATAAGGTTTTTGGTGTATTAAGGGTTTAGGAGAGTTTGATTCATTTGGACAAATTCTAGTGGTAAAGTTTGAATTTTGCTTGTACTTTTGTGTTCAGGATCATCATAGGTGGTTATGTTTTGAATTGGAAGGCTTAAATCATTGTGGTTTGGTTGTTTTGGATTGATAAAGTGGTTATTTGTGAAAGAAGGACTAAGCGAGTTGAGTCTCGGACTTGTGTTTCTTCAAAGCGAGTTGCTTTGTTATTTGATGCGAGTTGGTACATGCGACTTAGCTGTTTAGCGAGTTGATATTTATGCGACTTGGGTTCTAAGCGAGTTGTTTCTTTAAGCGACTTAGCTATTTAGCGAGTTGTAACGCTAGCGAGTTTCTTTAAGCGACTTAGTGTTCAAGCGAGTTGATTGTGTTGCGAGTTGATACTAAAGCGAGTTGGCTATTTAGCGACTTGATTCATTAAGCGAGTTGACTGTGTTGCGAGTTGATGCTGATGCGACTTGGCTATTAAGCGAGTTGATTACTTAAGCGAGTTGTTAATTAAGTGAGTTGTGTGGTTAGGTACTTATTCATTTAGGCTTGTTACTTCTTGGTGATACTTTCTTACGGTTGTTCTTTTGGTTTAGTAAAATCCCGTGAAAGAATCAATTTCCCGGTTTAATCAAAGAATTGTAAAATCCCGTAGAGCTTGAAACATGTCTACAAACGTTCCTACTATCATCTCCACTGTTGCCAAGGATGTTCAAGCAGCTGGTTCAGATACTCATCCACCCATGCTTGACAGAACTGACTACGACTCTTGGGCTCAACGAATCAGATTGTACTGTCTTGGAAAGGAAAATGGAGTCAACATTCTCAAATCCATTGATGAAGGACCATATCGGGTTGAGACGACTAGAGATGTACTTGATACTGCTGAAGATGGAACTCTGATTTACGGAATGGACAGACCAAAGATGTACGATGAGCTTGATGATAAGGAGAAAAAGAGATTCGATGCTGATATCAGGGCTTCTAACATTGTTCTTCAAGGTCTTCTAAAAGACATCTACAAGCTGATCAATCACAACACCGAAGCAAAGGCAGTATGGGATAATGTCAAGATGCTTCTCTCAGGTTCTGAATTAACTATGGAAGACAGAGAATCACAACTCTATGATGAATTTGAACACTTCAAGATGAAACCAGATGAGAGTGTCTATGAGTACTATGTGAGATTTCATAAGCTGGTGAATGATATGAGGAACATCAGAATGACTATGCCTAACATTCAGCTGAACTCAAAATTTGTGAACAACATGAATCTCGAATGGCACAAGTTTGTCACCTCTGTGAAGCTCACTAAAGGATTGAAGAATACAAACTATGAGCAACTCTATGCCTTCCTCCTTCAGAATGAGAGACATGCTATGTTTGAAAAAATGATTCTTAATCAGTTCAAAACCAATCAGGGAGAGACAAGCTCATCTAATGACTCAACTGCCTTCTACTCAAACATCAGAATCACAACCAAAGCATCACAAGTCATACCCATGGGTAATGGTAATCACAAACTCATTCCTGATCCTATGTTCAAACAAGCTGATGCTGATGCACACGTGGGTAACATCATTAACCAACTAGCTCTTCTGATTAGTCAAAACATGAATTCTCTCCCACAAACCAACAACAACCTCAGAACAACATCTAACCCACACAATCAAGCTACTGTTAAAGATGGGAGGATCGTGGTGCAACCAGTTCAGGAAAGACAGTATGATCAGGGAAGAGGTGGAGCTGGTAGAGGTTATGTTGGTAATCAGAATCGAGGAAGGAATGGTAATCAAGGTCAAGCTAAGCCGATCAAATGTTATAACTGTGGTGGTGAGGGACACATTGCAAGGAACTGCACATCTCCAAAATGTCCACAGAATGCTGATTACTTCAGAGATAAGATGCTGCTTGTACAAGCTCAGGATAATGGTGCTGCTTTGGATGAAGAGGAATTGTTGTTTCTTGCTGAGGGCAATGCCAAGACCTATGATGCAGATGTGGATGAGCAGCCTATTCAGGAGATAGGTCACAATCATCAGAATGCCTTTCAAGTCGCTGATTGTGATGCATACGACTCTGATGTGGATGATGGACCTACTGCACACACAATTTTTATGGCTAGCATTTCTCCAATGGTTTCTCCCAAGGTCTCATCTTCACCACAAGCTGGCCCATCCAAAGATAAACTCATCTCAGAGGTATTAAAACTATACGATGATGCTGATGTGCAAAAGATGCATGACAAAGTACAATCAACTGAAACTATTGAATCAAATATTGAAAATATGGGTAATATCAATGTTGTCCCATATGATCAATATGTGAAACAAAGTGAAAGTGAAGTTGTACCAAGTGATGCATCTTCTGCATTCAACAATGACTATGTTTTTTATGAATACACTGCATGTGCCCCTGATGATTCTGTAATTTCTGAACTAAATGCCTATAAAGAACGTGTTGCTATTTATGAACAACGTGCAAAATTTGAGTTGACCACTCGTGAGCAGGAAATGGATGACCAAGTGCGTACAATCATTAGAAAAAGTAATTTTAGAGAAGAAGTATTAAAACAAGAGTTAAATTCCTTGCAAGAAAAGCTTTCTAAAACTGCTAAACAAAAACAAGAACTTCAAGAAAATGTGAAAATGCTTAAGCAAGAATTTAATGCAAAGGAATCAAAACTCTTGAAAGATTTTTCTAATCTGAAAACTTTGAAAAACAAACTTGAAAACAAGTTGTACATACAAGGGAACACCATTCAGACTGCTCACATGATCACTAAGCATAGAGTTCTAAGCGATAAGCATAGTGTTCCCATTATAGATAAACCCAACCCTGAGTACGGGAAGATAGCAAAAGCAGCTCAAAATGTGATCTATGATGGCAATGAGATTCTTAAACCTAGACAAAAACCTAGTTGCTTTGAGTGCACAGAGGAAGATAAGAAATTAGATGAAATCACTAGGGAGAAGATGAATAAGAAACTAAATGATCCTAAATGCAAAGAGAAGAAAGTAATTATCACTCCCCATGACTACAAAAAGGAGAATTGGATCTCCTTGAACATGTTTAAGCCTCAAAAATTGTTGACTCCCGAACAAGTGTTCTGGAAAATGGACTTAGATAAGCAGAAAGCAAAAAATATTGTTGAAACAAACCCTCCCCTTAGGAAAATGCCTAAAGCAACTGTGTATCCTCCCAATACGCCAATGCATCTAGTTCCTAGAACAATTGCTACTAAAAGCAAGATCTTAATCAGTCAATATGTTATTTTTCAACTATTTGTTGATTTTGAGAAAACTTGTAAGAAAAGGATCACACCCACTGGGATTACTGAAGGGGAAAGGGGTTTTGAACAAACAAAAGAATGCTATTTAACTGAGGTCATGTCTTTCTTTAAACTTCTAAAAGATCACTTTGAGAGTCTTAAAAAGGGGATAGAGATTGATATTAAGGGAATGGAAAAGGAATTTGATGCAATGATAGTTGAAGTTAGTGATTATGAGCGAGCACTAAAATATAATGAGATTGAGAGGAAGAACTTGCATACACTAAATGAGAACCTGATTTCTGAATGTATTGCTCAAGATGTGTTTTTTACTGCTACAAATTGTTCTATTAATGCTTCCCAATTTCATGAATTATCTGTTGCCCTGAAAGTCTCCCATGATCGTGTCATTGAGCTTGAAAAAACTAATTCTGAACTAAACGAGAAAATTGAACTGGATGATCACGACAATTTGGTTAAACATTTTTCTAAACTAGAAGTTGAGCATTTTAATTTACAACTAAAATATCAACATCTTAAAGAAAATGTCAAAACTTCAAATATCAAGACATCCTCAGATGCTCCAGAGTTTAATGCAGTTTTTCAAATTAACAAACGTGATGAACAGATTCAAGCTCATTGCAACACGATCAGAAAGTTGAAAGCCCAAATCTCTCAATTAAAGGGTCAAACGAACAATATGACAGGCTCCCAAATGCCTCCTCCTTTAGATTCTCAGAATTCTCAAACGTTTCATCTTCAAAACCTAGTAAATGCATTACAAAAGGAAAACGAAAGTTTTCTAGAAGAAAATGAAATGGTTAAACATCATTTCAATGAGTTATTTGAATCAATAAAGGTCACTCGTAACAAAAATAACGAACAAATAGCTTCATTGCAAAAGGAAATTGAGAATCTGAAGAGTCAGGTAAAAGGGAAAATGCCAATGACCAATGGGGAGAATGGTGTATCAAAGGTTCACTCTTTTAATAAATATGCTTTGTCTGTGAAATATGTCCCTCCTCATCTCAGGAACAACAAACTTGCTGTTCAAACATACTTCTCATCCCTTAAGGATTGCCTAGAATGTCTGCGTGAGATTGTTGAAGAGGATAAGTTAGAGAAACCTCATGATAATGCAATTGGACATGCATGCTTATATGCCAAACGATCCCAAGAAATCCTAGAATGCTTGATCACAATATGCCCAAAGTCCTTAGGTGAGAGAGTTAATCCTTTGATTCCATGTTCGATGCCTAATGCCAAGTATGATATTCATTCGATGCCCAATGTTTTGAATGTGAACCTTAGTGTGCCTTTAAGTAATTCAGATTCCAGATCTGTCAATGCTAAGAAAGAGAACTCAAGTGTGCCTTCTAGGAGTACAAATCCCAGCACTTCTAGTTTTAAGAAAGTGAACCTTAGTGTGCCTGCATGTAGTTCAGATCCCAGCACATCTAAACAGGTGATGCAAAGAGTAGTAAAACCAACTAATGTTCCCATTCCCTCTACAGGAGTAATCAGTGACATTAAAGGGAGCAGGTCTCAAGACAATACAAGGAATGATAGGACCTCGCAAGCTAAGAATGTGCAATGGAAAAGAGTAGAAGAACAATCTAGGAACTTTATGTTTGAACCGAATAAAATGAATCGTGTTGATTCTAGTATTAGCCATAGGCGTACTGTAATTAATTCGAATTCTGATACTATTTGCAAACCTTGTATTGATGTCTGCTTGAATTCTGTTTCTAATCATGAATGTGGTGTTAATGTTTTGCCTAATGATGTTAATTGTCCAGTTAATATTGTTAATGCTAAAATTCATGCTAAGAAGGCTAAAAGGCAAAAACGAAAGAAAGTTAGAAAACAGTGGAAACCCACAGGAAGAACATTTAGTAAGATAGGCTATTATTGGATACCTGTTGGTCGTAGGACTAATCAGACAATGCCCACTAGAAAATGGATGCCTACTGGTAGAACTATTCCCTTAAGAAGTGAGCACATTGTGAACAGGGCTAATACAGACATTAGTACTGCATCTATTCACAATTATTCCATTGCCTTATTTTCTGATATGAATGCTTCTATTTCTGATGTGGGTGTTCCAACCATTGTTACTAACCAAATGGAACCCATTCTTGCATAGGGATCCCAATTATCCAGTTATCCATTCTTGTCTGTGTTCAACTGCAGATCGTTCAAATCGTTCTGTGGTACCTGGACTCAGGCTGTTCCAAGCATATGACTGGCGACCGGTCACGGCTCATGAACTTCGTGAGCAAATTCATCGGGACAGTTAGATTCGGGAATGATCATTTCGGTGCTATTATGGGTTATGGAGACTATGTTGTTGGCAAAAGTGTTATCTCCAGGGTTTACTATGTAGAAGGTCTTGGTCACAACTTGTTCTCTGTTGGTCAATTCTGCGATTCTGATCTAGAAGTAGCCTTCAGAAAACATACCTGCTTCGTTAGAGAACTTGATGGTAAGGAACTTTTAAGAGGTTCACGTGGTTCAAATCTATACACCATCTCTATCGAAGATATGATGAAGCCTTCTCCAATAGGCTTGCTGTCAAAGGCTTCTAAAACAAAGTCATGGTTATGGCATCGTCGTCTCAATCACCTGAACTTCGGCACCATCAATGATCTCACCAGAAAGGACTTAGTTGTAGGCTTACCTAGACTCAAGTATGAAAAAGGATCATCTTTGTTCAGCATGTCAATTGGGAAAAAGCAAGAAGTATGCCCATAAACCCAAACCTACTAACTCTGTCACAGAAGTTCTTCATACAATTCATATGGATTTATGTGGACCAATGAGAGCGCAGAATATCTTTGGGAAGAAATATGTGTTAGTTGTGGTTGATGATTACTCTAGATTCACCTGGGTCAAGTTCTTAAGGACAAAGGATGAAACTCCTGATATCATCATCAAACTCATCAAACAGCTGCAGGTTCGACTTAACAAAACCGTCAGAATTATCCGAACAGACAATGGAACTGAGTTTGTTAACAAACAACTTAGTGAATTTTATGAAAGCATTGGAATCAGCCATCAAAGAAGTGTTCCACGAACTCCTCAACAGATCGGTGTAGTTGAAAGACGAAATCGAACTCTTGTAGAAGCCGCTAGAACAATGCTGATTTACTCAAAGGTTCCAATGTTTCTCTGGGCTGAAGCTATTGCCACTGCATGCTACACACAAAATCGTTCCCTGATTCACACTGTTCATGGAAAAACTCCATATGAACTTGTCCACAACAGAAAACCTAATCTCTCTTTCCTTCGTGTGTTTGGTGCATTGTGTTATCCAACTAATGAGTGTCAAGACTTAGGCAAACTTAGAGCTAAAGCAGACATTGGAGTTTTTGTAGGGTATGCACCAAACAAAAAGGGATACCGAATCTACAACAAAAGAACCAGAAATATCATGGAAACAATTCACGTTACGTTTGATGAGCTGACCGGTCAAATGGCTCCTGGACAATCCAGTTCAGGACCCGCACTTCAAAACAGTCCCATTGGTTCATCCCTTGTTCCAAACTCTTCTCAAGAAACTCCATATGTACCTCCATCTGAAGATGATTTAAAGAAATTGTTTGATCCTATGTTTGATGAACTTTATGATCCAAGTACTAATGAGGTGTCGATTCCTACAACAGAGGCTGCTCATATTCATGTGAATGAAGTCAATCCCTCAGTCTCAATATCTTTAAGTCAAGAAGCGCCTGCTGCTGATCCTTCAGTCTCATCAACAAATCATCGTTCTTCAAATGTACATCATGGAAATGTTTCTGGCATCAATGATGAAGTTAATCCCTTTGCTACTCCTGAAGATGCTCCATTTGAAAACATATTTGCTACTGAATCTTCATCAGAACCATCTTCTTCAGGAGACATCGACTCTGCTACTTCGGTCCCTCAACAACTACCACGTGAACACCTCAGAAAATGGACTCACGATCATCCATTAGAAAACATCATTGGAAATCCTTCTCGTCCGGTATCCACTCGTAAACAGCTTGCTACTGATGCCTTATGGTGCTTCTTTAACTCTGTACTCTCAAAGATCGAACCTAAAGATGTTAAAACTGCTATGAATGAAAACAGATGGTTCAATGCCATGCAAGATGAAATTCATGAGTTTGATCGATTAGATGTATGGGAATTAGTACCAGCTCCAGATTGTGCTATGATCATTGCTTTTAAGTGGATCTTCAAAGTGAAGCTTGATGAGCATGGTGATGTTTTGAAAAATAAGGCTAGGTTAGTGGCTAAAGGTTATCGTCAAGAAGAAGGTATAGACTTTGAGGAATCTTTTGCTCCAGTTGCTCGTATCGAGGCGATCAGAATCTTCTTGTTTAATGTTGCTAGCAAGAACATGGTTGTTTATCAGATGGACGTGAAAACCGCATTTCTTAATGGAGATCTGAAAGAAGTGGTTTACGTCAGCCAGCCAGAGGGTTTTGTGAATTCAGAGCATCCTACTCATGTTTATCGCTTGAAAAAGGCCCTATATGGTTTGAAGCAAGCTCCTAGAGCATGGTATGATGCGCTGTCAAAGTTTCTTCTATCTACTGGATTCAGCAAAGGAGCGGTTGATCCTACTTTGTTCACCAGAAAGTCAGGCAAACACTTAATTCACGTTCAAATTTATGTTGATGATATTATTTTTGCCTCGACCGACCCAATTGAATGTGATCGTTTTTCTAATGAAATGGGTTCAAAATTTCAAATGTCAATGATGGGACAAATGTCATTTTTCTTGGGATTACAAATTTCACAAAGTCCCGGAGGCATTTTCATAAATCAATCTAAATATGCAAATGAGATGTTAAAGAAATTTGGATTTGATTCTAGTGACTCTGTTGACACTCCCATGATTGAACGAACCAAGCTGGATAAGGACCACTCAGGGATCATGGTAGATCAAACGAAATATCGTAGTATGATTGGATCCCTGATGTACCTCACAGCTAGTAGACCAGACATCTTGTTCGCTGTGTGCATGTGTGCTAGATACCAGGCTAAGCCTACTAAAAAGCACCTTGAAGCGGTTAAACGGGTCTTTTGGTATCTCCAAGGAACCATCAATATGGGACTTTGGTACCCGAAGGACACCGGTATGTCTCTAACGGCCTATGCAGATGTTGATCATGCAGGTTGTCAAGATACACGTCGAAGTACGTCTGGAGGTGCTCAGTTTTTGGGTGATAAACTTGTGAGCTGGTCTTCAAAGAAGCAAATAAGTACTTCTATTTCCTCTACAGAGGCTGAATACATAGCCATGTCATCTTGTTGTGCTCAAATATTATGGATGAGATCTCAATTATCTGACAATGGCTTTGAATTCAACAAAATCCCTCTGTACTGTGATAATAAAAGTGCTATTGCTCTCTCATGCAACAACGTTCAACAATCAAGAGCAAAGCATATCGACATTCGACATCATTTCATCAGGGAACAAGTGGAAAAAGGTGTGGTGGAACTCTATTTTGTGAGGTCTTAATACCAGTTAGCAGACATCTTCACCAAAGCTCTTCCAAGAGAACGTTTTGAGTTTATTCTTCCACGACTTGGCTTGAAAAGCCTTCAACCAGAAACATTCAAACGTCTTCAGGAGGAAGACGAGGAGTAAAAGGTTTCCTTCATCTATCTCTTGTAAATATCTATTCAAAAAAATCAAATAGAAAAATATAAAACTCTCAAAATCCATAAAAATTTGAAAAAATTCGAAAAATCTTCAAAAAATATTGTCATTTTGTCATGTCTTTCTCGATTCGAAAATATCTACGGTCTTTGTGCCGTCATTCAAAGAATGACACGGGACTTTAGATATTGTTCGAATTTAAAAAAAAATAAAAATAAAATAATAAAAATAAAATTGGGAGAAAGAGAAAATAGATGGTTTATTGTCATTTCAGGCAGTAACCCGCGTTTTTTATAAAGAAAGAACAGAGCCATTCTTTATCATGTTTTTCAAAATTCCATGCTCTAATTCTATAAACATTTATCTGCTGAAAACTAACTGCTTTGAAAAATAACGCAGTCTCTATTTTTGATAATCATCTGGACTTATTTGTCAAAAAAAAATCAATCTCTCAATCAACAACCTATGTCATTGATTGAGGGGGAGAATGATTTCAATTAAATTAAAAAGTTATTTGACATTCAATTGTTTTCAAAAGATATACATGCATGTTCTATCAATGGAGTTTAAAGTCTTAAAATCCGATCCTTATCAGTTAAAACGCTTTCATAATCAAGTCACAATTCTCCTTAAAAGCTTTCAAAATCAATTTAAATCTATAAGAGATCACAAATCTCAAATGATTGAATAATTGTGAGCGGGGGAGAATGTGTGATTTAAATTGGATTTAAACTGATAATTCGGTAAATGGTTTTATAAGGATGTACATGCTATCCTTCCCACATGTGACAAACGATTTCAAATTTTCCATGCACATGTTGAGGGGGAGCATCTATCTTAAACCTATGATTTGAAACGTGATCACTTATCTCAATGTGCAGGTTCCCTCTAGTATGTGCAAAACTCTTGTCAAATCTAGAAGCACATATTGAGGGGGAGCAAAATCATGAAAATCTCATCCTTCCCCAAAATGCTTTATCTACTTGATTCGATTTGGGAAGTGATGTTGATATCTTTTAGAAAATGGTAATCAAAGAAGTTAATTCTTCCTCTTGCCTCCGTGTGCAAAACGATTTCAAACATTTGATGCACATGTTGGGGGGGGAGCACTTGTTCTAAAAATATCAAAAACAATTCAGGTACAAAATGTTTTGATAATATATCACAAGTATCTGGATTGATTTTCAAATGGTTTTCAATTGGTTCAAATGGCAGATGAACAATACCAAATAGACCGACCAAATTTACTTTATGTACGGTGATATAAGGATGATAAGGTTAGGTATTGGTTCCCATGATCCGCCAGAACCGGAGGGATCTACCCAGGGACAATCCACTAGTTAGTGTAGAAGTCCTTAGGTATGATGATAAAAGGAGAAAAGTGAGATATGGGAAGAGTGCGGACTGAGACAGAGCAAGTACTGGAACAAACCCAACAAGGTTCTTGCTATGAAGTCTCGGTAAGCACTGAAGGGGTTGAAGAATTAAAAGGAATTGAATGAGAAAAGGGTGAAAACAAATAGCCCTCCATATATTCAACCTTAGGGCAGAATCGGGGTTCAATTCATATGCTACTGATGGTAACATCGGTATTGAAGACAAGACATCATGGACCCAGTGACGCACTGCACCTCAACTTTCCAAACCACTCAAGTTCCTCTTAAAAGGACTTGTTTCATTCTCACGGGGAACCGACATTATCTATCGACTTTATCTTAGAGATTGTTGATATTGAAGAAGGAGACCCTCTCCCTAGTCTCCGGCACATGAACCAAATATGCACATATTGAGTCTAGAGCCACGAGATCATCTATAAATCTCATTAGGACACTTTCAATGAAGACTCTCTGTTTCACACAATGTGGAAAGAGAGATTATATCTTGAGTCCTACGCATTATCCTTGTGGTATTGCCAGAACATCTGAGTGATGTGTATACATATTCACAATGAAGATGGAAAGCCTTCTGGAGCCAACATCAAACAAGCTCCTGGTAGGTGGCATGTGAGATCTATTATATAGATCAACCATGTGACAACTGAACAGAAACAATGGTGCGATTCAATCTCTTGAATCAATCCTGGTTCAGGTTAAGGATTGACGGATACCTTTGAAAAACAGGTCTTTGTGCTTAAAACTCTTTTCTTTAGCACATCGACCATGTACTAATTTTTCAAATCAAAAGGTGTTTTTATGATTGATAATTGATTTTCAATAAAACCTTCGTTGTATTGCAAAAACAATTTCTATTGAGCAATACACGATTGTTTTTCAAATCTCTTTTCATCAATCAGTGGACTTAAATTCGCTGGTTCACTCACTCCGTGTTGTCTTCTTTGAGACGTTCCGGTTTGAGAACAGCTAGAGCAGCTGCGAAACCCTGTCAAGGAAATTCTTCGGAATTATACCTGATCACAGGCAGTACACGTACTGATCAACGGGGAACCGTGGGCCGTGTACCTCAACTCAACTAAAGTGATCAAAGACACTTTTGTACGCTTTATTGCTAACTGTTGTATGCAGGTACGCCCGACGTTTGCAGCTGATCAGAATGAAGCGGTCAATTCATAGTCGCATGCTCACACAATACATTCATCTCTCAAGAAATCATGATAAGTGCATCAATGACTCTGATATTTTCACTCCATGCTTCTGCTACGCTGCTGCCAATATCATGAATCAACGAAAGCTTCCGCTAATCTGATGAGAAGATTTCATGATCCAGAATGTGAGCATGTCGGTCCGAATGTCACAACATCACATAATACCAACACCACAATGGATGTCTCAGAGATTTTTAGTAGCTGATGATCTCAAAAGCTGGCTCAAATTTATTATCACGTGGATCAGTAAAAGACCTCCACCTGGAGTAACCAAACATGTAATGAGAAGAATCAATGACTACGAGCTTCGGAGCAAAGTACTACATCAAGAATGCAAGAACAATTGTTAATGAAATATCTGTTTGTATTCAATGTAATTTTAGTATATGTTTGAGGTGTCCTCCCTTAGGGGGAGATTGTTAGGAATTAGAAATTCCAGGTATTAAAGAGTCGGTCACCTCAAGTATATGTAATCGTTAGAAAGCTCGTATCCGTAGTTATTTTAAGTTAAGTAGTTTTAGTTAAGTAACACCGTGGAGGACGGACGGGTCTTTACCCACTGTATGCCTGATCCACAGCCCGTTGTGTGGCGTTTTATGTAAGACTATAAATACTCTCTACCTCTCAAGGTAGAGAGTTGGAGCTCATAATAATATTTTCTTTCTCTCACTATAGTTCCCAACTCTCTTCCTTTCTCTCACTAGAACTTTCTCTCTCTAACATACTTATACGCCTACTTTGATCATGGTTTAGAGTGTTTGTGAAATCCAATATCCTACAGACGGGTCTTTACCCACTGTATGCCTGATCCACAGTCCGACAGGAGGACGTATAAGTTGTAAGTATAAATAGCCTTTCCATCCTTGGAAGGGGTGGTGCTTCATAATCTAACCTTTATATTTTGTGCTACAACTCTCTACCAAGAACACCCATCTCTTATCTTTCTCTCTCTAAATGGCTAACATGTATTTCCATCATCCAATACCACCCGAATCATCAAACAACATAATATTTACGAGCCTACATTATGTTTCCGTGTTAAAGCGTGAGTTAGTCGATGATTTGAGTCTTTTTCTAGGTTGTGGTCGGGAAAGTAGCTAGCAATATTATTTTTTATTGGTTGGACTTAATCTATATCTTTTGTGGTTTTATTTTACACCAATTATAAATGTCTCCCATGCCTAATCCCTACCTTATATCATTCTTCATCCTAACCTTTAGCTTACTAAGATTAAGGATTTGAGCAATATTTGGTGTCTCATTCATGGATTTGGATGAGCATTGATGATTTTTTCGCCCTTTTTGATGTAATATTATTGTTGAAAGATTACTTAATCCTATCTTTAGCTTATTCGAGTTAAATAATTTAGCAATCACAAGTGTCGCGGTCATCGTTACGATTGTGTATTTGTGGTTTTGTCGCTTTTTCAGGAATATGGGATCGATACAGATTAAAATGAATGACTAAACCCTTAAGCCTTACCATATTCACCGAATTTACCTTTTTAGACTTGTTACTCCTTAGCTTTAGTGGTAGAGATGTGTATCCTTGCCAAGCATATGATAGAATACTCGTCATGACCGAGCAATTGAGCGATCTACTAAATGTTACCAAATAGATTAGTTGAGTGATTTCATTACCTATTTCCTGAGGTGTTTGGTTGCCATTTGAGATTGAACATAAATTCTTAAATAGAAAAATCCTATAAAAATATTTAGGATACATTTTCATAAGTTTTATCTAAAGTTTACTTGAGAACAAGTAAGGTTTTAGTGGGGGGATATTTGATGACATCAAATCACGAATAATTTATAGCATCATTTATCATGTTTATATTGCTCGTTTTATATCATTTTATATGAGAATTGATACTTAATCCTTTATTTCTATAATTATCAGTTATTATCGAGCAATTGGTTAGCATAAAATACGTGATTTGGATTTAAACGGATGAAGTCTACGAAAGTCTACTAATTTGAAACTAATACGCCATATCCATGTGCAACGATACGCCGTATTGAATGATGGTTGATGAATATTCTGGAGTATTATAATCATGGACCCTACGCCAAGTTTCCTCGATACGCCGTATCGACCCGTATTCGAAGAGTATAAATAGAAAACCTATCTTACGGTTTTTAGAGAGCTAAGAACCACCGAGTACGATTTCCAATTGATTTTAGAAGGCAAAAAGGTCTTTCTAGTGCATTCATTACATAGGAAAACTCTTGTAATCATTATACTCCGCTATAATCGTTTGGTTAGCGTATCGTTTATCTTATGAATTATACTTTAATTGTCTCAAATATAATATCGTGTAGTATTACTGAGATTATGGGCAAATACATGTATGTATTAGCCAAGTTTATGATAATATAATGTTTTAATTTGTTTACATTGATTTTTTACTCTTTCGTTGCTTGTTGATTATGTTTTTCACTTGATATACGTTTATTGCTTGATTATGTTTTGATCTTTTATTCAATTGATGCTATGTTTATTAATTAAGTCATGTTTCATGTTATTTGGTATTGTGCTAAGTGGATAATAGACTAGACTTGTAATTAGGTTTAAAACTATTAATAAGTCCTATTTCACTACTACCTTTAATCTCATTAAGTGAATAATAAACTAGAATCCGGGACAGATATTACATGTTGCTATTTCTAGATCGCTAGTACTATACATAAACATCCTGTTTCTGCTATTTGTTAGGTGAATAATAGTTCTTGAACTATAAATAGTATTATGTTTCCTTATGCGGTTAAATGGATAGTAGGTTACTAGTATAAAAATAAGTATTAGGCTATAAGTTTGTATGGCCTCAAATTATGCTATAGGTTACTAATTGCGGCTTTAATAGATTATAATCAACAGTGAGACTTTATGCGGGTTTGGTTGATTGTGACAGGATTAACTGATATATAAACCTATTGTTTAGGGAGAAGTGCCACCTAGCTTTCATTAGCAAACCACCAACGAATGTAGTACAATCATTGCACACGTAGATGCATCTTGCATTTATTTGAGTAACTTGGTTAATACGTTTCCTTACATTTGAGCTTGACCTCTTCTTTATCTTCTGTTTATCTGCTTGTGTGTGTTGCTATTTCTATTTACTGCTTTGATAGTTGAGACTAAACCAAAAATCGTGTTAGTTTCTCAGGCTAAAATCCCTTTTTACGTTAGTTTAGGTTTAATTAGGTTAATTTAGATAATTAAAATACTGATAGATTAAGTGTTAATGTCCACTCTTAGTGATCGACACCCTACTTATCAACGAACCTACAATTGATCGGGTACACTGCCCGTTAGTGTTAGTTTATAGGTAAAGTCGGCAAAATATAAATAGTAAAACTTGATAACAGATATTACCTACACACAAAGACACATCAGTAAGTCTAAAAGACTTAGTGAGATAATGATACACAATCATAAACATAAACATAAACATAACCGATCACTAAATGATCCGTTCTTGATACTTTCTATCAAATAAAGTAACCGTTCATTTCTAGCCACACTTTGAACATTAGATAGCTAATTGTCACGTTAATCATTTCAAGTACAGACTCGGGACATACGTGGTTCCAATCATCAACATAACATGAACATACCTAGCACTTACCCGGTTTCATCATCATCATACTAACATAAACATACCTGGCACTTACCCGGTTTCATCATTATTTATAATAACATAAACATACCCGGAACATACCCAGTTCATTATTCATCATAACATGAACATACCCGACACTTACCCAGTTTCATCATCATAATAACAAAAACATACCCGAAGTTTACTTGGTCTTACGTCATTATTATCACATAAACATACTCGAAATGTATCCGATTCTAAGTCATTATCATACCCGAAACTTATCCGTTCCTAACATCATTATCATACCCAGATTTTATCCGGTCCTAACATCATTATCATACCCAGATAATATCCGATTCGTAGACATAATCATACCTTAACAATTCATGACATATAGTCATTCTACTAAACGTGCTATGTGGTCCGTTACTATCTTCAAAGAGCGTAAACAACCTTTGAAAAATATACATACCCGGTTACCACCGGTTTCAACCTCATATCATAGCTACACATTTAGACATGTAAATCCTACCCGTTACTCACCTTAACAGCAAAATGCAAACTAACACATCCTTGATCGCCTCGAGCACCTATAACATAATAGATGCACATATGTGCAACTAACACACATCTAACACATAAACATGAACATGATGAACTAGCTATAACATGATATTTTGCTAGGGTGCACTATTATGCTCGCGAACTCGAGCTAAGTTAACCAAGTCTTACTTCTTGGTTCTATGCTTCCATAAACATAAATCATAAACACATATACTGATAACATGAGCTATTATAGCATATAATAATTCGAAGCTTGCATAATCACCATATCGCGTCATAATCATCAAAAAACTTAACAAAACTATGTTGTCATTTCTGAAGCAGCCTGCAAAATCCCCTTTTTGACTGACTTAATCATTGGGCAAGCTCAAGAGGACATATTCGTGATGAAGTAGAATCTTTTGTCTTTTCAGAAACGTATATCACACCCCAAACTGAGCTATGATTGATTTTATATGAATTTTCTATGTTATGTTTTGCTGCACTTTTTAGTTTGTGACAAGCTTTACCAAAATGCATTTTTGACCCATTTAAGTTTTGAATTTGTCAACGCTTTCTTCATATGAACTGAAGTAACACATAGGGATCTTTAAAAACTCTGCCATGACTCAATTCGAGCTACTATCTATTTTATACGATTTTTCACATATGACTAATAAATCCAGACTATTTCTAACATCATATAACATATAATTCTCATCAAGTGTGTGGAAAACAAGAAGGGGGGTTGAATAGTTTTACCGATTAAAACTTTGTTTTAAACTATTTAGATCGACTTATGTCAATCTATTTAAATGTGTGTGTTGGATGTTGATAGATAAGCATATAAATAAGTAAAGCAAAGATAAAGAGTAAGAAGCACAAAACCACAACGCGAGTATTTATAGTGGTTCAGTTACAAGGACACCTTCCTTGCCCTACTTCACTCCCCGAGTCACCTACTCGAGAGTTCATAATCACTACACAGCACAAACTCGTTGTGGTGGAGAAGCCTTCACAACGTCGCCTACTCTTTATCCGATACAAGGCTAGACATCGGGTTCTTCCAGGAGGAAGAACCAAACCTATCACAATGTCGCCTACACTTTATCCGGTACAAGGCTAGATACCGAGTTCCATTACTAAGGAAGAACTACTACCCAACACTACACAACACCTATCCTAAAGGAGATCCACTCCTTATTACAACATCATCAAGGATATCAATATCCTTGGACACAACCTATCTATATTTGTACATCGATGCACCATATTGATTGTACACCCTTGGCATGTTTCACTAATGCCCTTGACATGATCTTTTGACACCTTTCACTAATGCGTTCATCATGGACTTTTGACACCTTTCACTAATGCCTTAGACACGGACCTTCGGCACCTTTCACTAATTCCTTCGACTTGAACCTTAGGCACCTTTCACTAATGCCTTCGACTTGACCCTTTTGGCATCCTTCAATAATGCCTTAGACACAACACTTCTAGAGAGGAAAGAACTTATCAACAAGAGAACTTCAGTAGTCTTGATGATGACGAAGCTTGGCAACTCATGGACTTGAGCTTGCTTGACTTCAAGAGGTGGTGATCTTGCCTTTAAGAGGAACCTAGAAGATCACACAAACAAAAAACACAAAACTACATACAAAGATCCTTTGGATCTGAGGTTAGAATATTTACAATACTAGGAGAAAGTATGTGTAGAAGTGGTGAGTAACAATGAAGAAATGGCTCACTATTTATAGAGAAAAAATCACTATTGTTCCACGGATTTTACGGATCCCTTACTTGAGGGATCCATCCAGTGTATTCCTGGGGATCCGTAGGACGCTCCCCCTAAATGGGTTATGGGTCATAGATCATGGGTCATGGGTCATATACTTTTGGACCATGGGTATCCAAATAGATACAATGTATCTAGAAGATGTAATGCATCTAGTCAATGGGTCATGGGTTAGCTCCATGGGTTATGGATAATACCCATTATGACTTCATACATGATGTCATGCAATGGGTCATTGGTTATGCTCCATGGGTATAGGTCATGGACTTTGAGTTTTACCCAACTACATTTGATTTGTCTAGTTAATGGGTCAAGTACTTAGATTCTTACCCATTACATTACCCATTACAATACCTACTAAGTATGTATGTACCCATTATGTAAACACTAGTTGTTATACATATGTATTACTATAACATGAAAACACTATTACTTGTTTAGGGTTTTATATGAAAACGTAAGTGTGTTAGTAAACTATTGGCTCAAACCATTTACGTATTTTATTTGTTACGTTAAAATGATTTTACGTTTGTTATCGACAAAACATTAGAAGATTGTAAAATATAAATAAACGTTTTTACGGCTTATTTGTATTAACAGTCTCCCCCTTTTTGTTGATGACAAAACATAAGATTATTTTAAGGAAAAACTAAAATTCGTAAAAGTTTGAATTGGAGTTTTTACTCTCTTCTCCCCCTTTTTGTCGAAACAAAAAGAGCGTCAAAAAGAAACTAACACTTAGTTTTAAAGGAAAAGCATGTAAAAAAGATATGAAAAGTAGAGAGTAAGAGATGAGAAGAATTCTCGTCTTAGCTCCCCCTTGACCAGTCCATCCCTTTGTGAGGGCGTCAAGTAATTTTTAAAAAAAAACTAAGCAAGTTCTTTGCAATTTTGTTTGCAAATGGTTTCGTCTTTTTGACGAACATGCTCCCCCTTGACGAGTGCTCCTTTGCAAGGATGACGTCATGTAGTAATTGTAATCCTATGTGAAAGTATTGCAAATGATTTTGCAATTGTTTTGCTTTGACAAGAAACTCCCCCAGCTAAGGGTGTCAAAGTCTTCATGTGTATATTGAAAATCTACAAAACAAAGGTTAGAAAACAAGTATATGATGCATAATTTCCTGCAAATGAGACTCAAAGTTAGTAATAAAAATGTCTTATGTTGCACGGATCCCACGGTTCCTCCCTTGGAGGGATCCGTATAGGCTAAGATGAGGGATCCGTCTGCCTGTAAGCTTAAGATAGCAATGGTGATGTAAAATGTGATGTTAACATCAAAGTGAGTTATGTATTAAGGCACCAAACATATTCTTAAGATAATATGGCATATAACATGTAATTTCATTCAATAAAAACACGAGAAATGATATACATATCTCTAAAACTAAAAGAATGACTTAAAAATGAAATATGATTCCTAATCAACCTAAGTTAAGCTTAAGACTAGGACACCACTTGAATCCTTAAGCTCAAGGTTGTTTAGGTTTATTGACCTCATTGAAATGTTCAAGGAGGTGATAAAACATGAAACGTTGCTCTTCACGTAGTTCATGTACCAAGCCTTCAACATGTTGACAATCATAACAATCTTTGTCATGGCTAGGAAATGGTAGAGGTAGGAATGGAATTGCTTGAGATGGAAGGTTGGGTTGAGTTTCCACAAAAAAGGGAAGGGTTTGTGGAGGTACATTTAGAGGTGGTTCAACCAAAGGTGGTGGTGGAATATGTGTCGAGGATGGTGGTAGAAAGGTATCTACTTCCATGTGATTGGGTGGTTGACTTTGATGATTCCTCATAATCCAAAAGGGACTAATTGAAGGTGATGGAGAAAAGGATACTGGTGCTAGTGTTGTTTCAACACCTTGGTTTTGTTGTTGCGTTATTCTCTCTATTGAGGAGAATGTTGGCAATGGTGTAGGATGAGATGGCCCTAGAAGGTAAGTCCTCTAAGTTGTAGAGGTGTGGAGATGAAAGTGGAGTGGTGAATGATAAAGCTCTAGGCACCAAAGGTGATGGTTTAGTTGAAATATGAGTGTTTGGTTTAGGAGGTATAGTAGTGTTTGGCAATGGTAGCTTTGTAGGAACAATCCTTTTGGGGATTGTTTTGATTGGTTGAGTTGGTGAAGGGGAAATCCTAGCGTTTGTGGATTTAACGGGGAGATGATTCGGTTGAAGAAATTTCGTGAACAACACGAGCAAGTTTCTTTGGTGGATGAGTTAGCACTAGGAGCTTTTCTCATGATGAGATGATAAAAGGTTAGTGAGATAGAGGCTTCTAGTTGCTGAGAATTAAGTTATAGATGGTGACTTAGAAGTCCTAACAAGGTGGTTCATAAATGGAAGGATTTGGCAAGTGCATTCAAGGCTTAAACCACTAAGATCCTTTGAAGAGTAATGATTTCTGTGCACAAGAGTCAACTTCATATTTGTACTGATCAAGAAGGTTAATTGAGGTAAGATGGAGTGATCAATTTAGCAAGGAGAGCTTGAAATGATTGTTTTAGCTAGAATTAGTTGAATCTGTTAGCCGGTTCCCACAGTTCCCTCCAATGATGGAACCGTCTAGGCTAATCCTAGGGATCCGTCTGTCAGCAGCCAGGAAAAGAAGAAAATGATGTTTTGTAAGGTCTAGTACCTATGCATCTTGAGTGTTTCAGTCTTCTTAAATGTCTTAAATGAAGAGGGTATTAAATGATCAAGAGAAATGATTGATGGTAGCTAATGATTGCCTTTTATGGAAAGAAATGGAACTTTATGACCACCAATAGGTAACCAAAGATGACACTAAGAAATATGAGAGTGTCAAGTGGAGTTAAATGATCCTAGAGATCAGATGGTAGTTTGAAAGAAATTTGGAAAATTCTTTAAAAATCATGATAAATGAAAAACTTGTGTTTGGCCTATTTTAAGGTAAGGATGACTAAAATCAATTTGCTAAAATTGAGAGAAATATCAAGCTAAGTGTTTTGAGATGTGAGGAACAATGTGTGAGCATTGGAGCGAAAATATGGTGAGTTTAGGTGAAGTGATAAATCAAAAGTAACTTGAGTATGATCCTAAATTAGCTATGAGTGAGTGTGAGACCTACTGAGCTTGAGGAAGACTGAATTGATCCTAAGGATTTATGTTTAGCTAGTATGAGGTGGTCTAGGGTACAGGGTTGATGACTGGAGGTCTGCAGAACTTTTTCTGTTTTCCCGGATCCCAGGGATCCCTAAATGGAGGGATCCGTCTAGTACAAAGTGAGGGATCCAGTTACTGCAGATCAGTAGCATTACAGAAGGTATGTAGTTTTGCACTATACTATGCATACTAATTGCTACGAGTTTCTACTGTAAGTGAACATCAAAATAAGTAGATATCTCATAATTCATAATACAAATATGAGTAATAGTGATAAAATCCAAACAAACAAGGTAAATCTTGCACAAACATAAGCATCCATTGTAACATGATAAAAGAAATGTCTAAGACAACCATAAGCCTAATGTATCTTTCGTCAATCTCTTCTCTTCCTCTTTCCCGACATCATGAGGTAGTTAGTTAAGCATTTGATCATCCCCTTCAATTGTTTGAATTCTTCGGACTCGTTTGGAAGAGTTGGAAGTTGTTCAAAGTAGGTTATGGGGTCCATTTGGACGTTGGCGACGGGGTCGACTTTTTCTTCTTCTTCATCCGAAGAGTCCAAGAGAGCACGAGGCCTTTTTCCATTGATCATGAACCGTTTAGAGGGTTGTTTGGTGAGTGGTACCATAACGTGATCGGCAAGAAAATGATCATCGTTGATAGGAGAAGGTTGCATTGCACTAACATACTCACGGAGTTGTGTTAGGAGCATACTATAGGGAAGTACCATGGAGTTGACTTTGAACACACCTACCATTCTTTTTATCATGTAATAGGCAAGGTTAAATGGTCTTTGGTGAATGAGGCAATAGATCATTTGGACAAGACATGCATTGGGATGGTCTTTGTTTCCGACCAAACAAATGATATTTTCTCTAAGAATTTCTTCCCACTTTCTATATATGGGAATCATCTCGGAGAGTTCCATTTGAAAGGGATCACGGTGGATGAGTTCTTTGTTGCGGTTGAGACGAGATTGGTCGGCTCTAATTTTGAATATGGTCTCTCGAACAACTGTGGGGTCATCGAGAGGAGTGTGATAGATTAGTTTTAGGTCTAGTGCAAAGGATTGAGTGGATATTGCCTAATATTGGGAGTACATACAAATACCTTCACATGGAATGCGAAGAATTTGTGCAAAGGTGTTGAGGGGTAAGGTGATGTTTTGGTTGTTGACAATTAAAGTGATTGAGATGCTTTCATCATTGTTTCGAATGATCCTAACACTTTTGTAAAACTCGAAGATAAAAACCGAACAAATTTATTCATCAATATCTAGGAGACAATCAAAGTTAATTGCTGAGAAGGCTTGACGAATGTCGGTGTTTTCAAGGAAACATTCCTTAACAACACGACCTTCATGGATAAGTCGTTTTCCAAGCTTTTTGAAAATTTTGTGATTGGTTTTTGAAAGCTCTTCTTTTCGATAATATCTAGAGAGGAAGTGGACGGTGTCATGATGATCTTGTTGGGTAGCTTTGGGCATGATTGATCCTAAAAAACAAATATTACAATTAGGTAAAATTTGTCAAGATGGGTTTATGGTTTTGGTTTGTATTAACAATGTTATTTTGAAAAAAAATTAATTACATAGAACCCTTTTATAATTACTTTTTGCAATACCTAATTTCTCCAATTGGAAATCAATTGAATCCTAATTGAAAAGTCTAAACCATAAACCCTAGGAGGAAGATGATGATGAATAGAACATATGAGTGTAATTACTTACAATAATGTTCAAGAATGAGATGCTTGAAGATATGAAGCCCTATGGAGATGGAAGCAGAAGTTAGGTCGTTTTTGTGTTTGTGATGAGAGGGAAAGTGGATTATTTTGGTTTTGAAAATCGTATTTCTGATTTTGTCACACAATTCCCCCGGATCCCTTGTATTAGGGATCTGGCTAGTACAACTTATGGGATCCGGCTACTGTGGACAGAAAAAGGAGTATTTGGCGTTTAATTTTGTAATAAGTTATACAATAGCTTATAAAACAAAACTTTGTAGAATGGGGTTCCTATTTGAATAGATGCTTGGTCAAGGTGTTTTGACGATCAATTGATTTATTATATAAATTAACCATCAAGGTCTATTTTGCGAAGACGGTGTGAGTTTGACGATCTTTTAGAGAATCAACGAGGAATACTATTCCTGATGATGAGTAAGTAAGGGAAGTAGTGAAGAGAGACTTTTTAGAGACTTGAAGTTAACATCCTAATTCGTTTGCTCATATAGTTATATAACACAATATTAAACACATATCATTAACATATTTATATAAGCGTAATATAGATAGATATTAACTAATTTGTGGGTAAGAAACCATACCACAAACCTCTTGATATGGTTTTAGAGACCATATACCCGAAATACTTCATGAGCTTTAAAAGTAATCCATTGTACTTGGTAGAAGTAGATTATGATTACTTTTGGATTCTTCCTTGAGAATTGACTTCATTTTTCTTTAGATAGAAACGAAGACTTTGGAAGATTCCTAGCAAGAAGATTTCTTAAAGAAGAATTGTTAGAATAATCTATCACTATCCAAAAAAAATGTTTTAAAAGATTTCCTTCTTTGTAGTTTTCAATCATACACGGATCGTATCAAGTTTTTAAAGTACAACATACTCTAAGAAACTTGGTAACGAAGATCTGGTACCAATTGTGGAAAACTAGAAGGGGGGGTTGAATAGTTTTACCTATTAAAACTTTGTTTTAAACTATTTAGATCGACTTATGTCAATCTATTTAAATGTGTGTGTTAGATGTTGATAGATAACCATATAAATAAGTAAAGCAAAGATAAAGAGTAAGAAGCACAAAACTACAACGCGAGTATCTATAGTGGTTCGGCTATAAGGACACCTTCCTTGCCCTACTCCACTCCCCGAGTCACCTACTCGAGAGTTCGTAATCACTACACAACACAAACTCCTTGTGGCGGAGAAGCCTTCACAATGTCGCCTAGTCTTTATCTGGTATAAGGCTAGACATCGGGTTCTTCCACGAGGTAGAACCAAACCTATCACAACGTCGCCTACACTTTATCCGGTACAAGGCTAGATACCGAGTTCCATTACTAAGGAGGAACTACTACCCAACACTACACAACACCTATCGCAAAGGAGATCCACTCCTTATTACAACATCATCAAGGATATCAATATCCTTGGACACAACCTATCTATATTTGTACATCGATGCACCATATCAATTGTACACCCTTGGCATCTTTCACTAATGCCCTTGACATGATCTTTTGACACCTTTTACTAATGCCTTCATCATGGACTTTTGACACCTTTCACTAATTCCTTAGACACGGACCTTCGACACCTTTCACTAATGCCTTCGACTTGACCCTTTGGCACCTTTCACTAATGCCTTCGACTTGACCCTTTTGGCATCCTTCACTAATGCCTTAGACACAACACTTCTAGAGAGGAAAGAACTTATCAACAAGAGAACTTCAGTAGTCTTGATGATGACGAAGCTTGGCAACTCATGGACTTGAGCTTGCTTGACTTCAAGAGGTGGTGATCGTGCCTTCAAGAGGAACCTAGAAGATCACACAAACAAAAAACACAAAACTACATAGAAAGATCCCTTGGATCTGAGGTTAGAGAGTTTACAATACTGGGAGAAAGTATGTGTAGAAGTGGTGAGTAACAATGAAGAAATGGCTCACTATTTATAGAGAAAAAATCATTATTGTTCCACGGATCCCTTGCTTGAGGGATCCGTCCAGTGTATTCCTGGGGATCCGTAGGACGCTCCCTCTAAATGGTTTATGGGTCATGGATCATGGGTCACGAGTCATAGACTTTGGACCATGGGTATCCAAATAGAAATGTATCTAGAAGATGCAATGCATCTAGTCAATGGGTCATGGGTTAGCTTCATGGGTTATGGATAATACCCATTATAACTTCATACATGATGTCATGCAATGGGTCATGGGTTATGCTCCATGGGTATGGGTCATAGACTTTGGGTTTTACCCAACTACATTCAATGTGTCTAGTTAATGGGTCAAGTACTTAGATTCTTACCCATTACATTACCCATTACAATACCTACTAAGTATGTACGTACCCATTATGTAAACACTAGTTGTTATACATATGTATTACTATAACATGAAAACACTATTACTTATTTAGCGTTTTATATGAAAACGTAAGTGTGTTAGTAAACTATTTGCTCAAACCATTTACGTATTTTATTTGTTACGTTAAAATGATTTTACGTTTGTTATCGACAAAACATTAGAAGATCGTAAAATATAATTAAACGTTTTTCCGGCTTATTTGTATTAACAAAGTGGTCTTTAGGTTAACTCATAAACCATCATAATTAATTCATAAACATCATAACATGATCCTTAACATAAACCCATCAGAACCCCCATTTTTAATTCACATGATCATAACCCATAAATCTTGAATTCATCAAATATTTCATGTAAAACACATAATAATCATAACTCGTGTTATCCGTAGCTTAAAATCATGTTTAAACACGTAACTACTACTTACTTGAAACTGGGGAAGAACATATAAAATCCTTTAAAGCTTCATAATTCTTGATAACATCATAAGCCTTGCTATCCTTGCTTAATTCTTGATTAACTCTTGTTACTCTTGATAAGATTGCTATGATTCGAAGATATGAAGGAAATGTGTTTTCCCCTGTTCTTCTTTTTCTTTTTGTGTCGTGGGGATAAGAGGGAGTATAAACTTCTAAGTCAGTTTTGTTGATAAGCTAAGAGGGTACATTAATCTTTTTGCAAACTTTAATTCTTGCCACATTTAACCCCTTGTAGTACAATCTCTTGCAACACTTGTCTAAGCTTGTATCATACTAAGTCTCCACAAACGATCTTATTAATTCCGTCAAAAATAGGACTTTTCAATTTATTCCACTATAATACTTGACATATCCAATTGCAATTTAGGAAAATCAGCTATTATTTTCTATAAAAATCAGGATGTAACAGCGCATGGAAAAAGTTTTAAATGGATATGCTTCCGCTGCAATTCTTTGATTGATCTTATTTAATTGTTAAATAATTTTTAAAATTATAACCACGTTTTTCATCATCAGCCACCTGAATTTCAGGATCCCCATAGTCCTGATCATGTGTGTTTATTGCAACACTCTCTCAATGGCCTTAAGCAGGCCACACACGTTTGGTTTCTGATAACGCTACACGCGTCGTTCGGGGTCAAGGAAACTTCCTTTTCTTCGAGCAAGTTTTATAACACCCTAGGCAGTGAACCTAATCGTTGTAGTGTAGTAATTAGGGTAAGCCACGGGTATTGATATCGTTCTCTAGGGGAATAGGAATGCTAGTAAGAAGTTACTACGCTAAGGTTAAGGTTGAGGAAGATTATTTTTTGTATTTTTATATTTTATGAAATGGAAAGGTACGAATCTCGGGTATTGGATTTGGGGGGTTGGTATTTCTACCGATTACTCTACTATTATCTAATTATCTAAACTAAGGTTGTGGGAGTCTATGTCTAATTAATGTGTGCTCGTATGATAGTTTAAAGATGTGTTTACTTAGGTTGTACTACTCCTTAATTATCTCCTATTGATGGTTGAGTTGTCACGTCCTTATTCTTAGTTGCGTTGTGTGTCTAAAGTTGTAGGGTATGCGTTTCTCCCTAACTCTTTGAACTTACCAAAGGGTCTCGTCTACAAAACCCACTAGGGATGATAAACTCTTTCTCTAAGGCACTCTTTGGATAATTTAGCCTACAACTACTCAGGTAATCATATTCTAAGGTTCACAAAGATGAATCAAGCATTAAGTACACAACGAATGACCTATCGCATTACTAGATCATTAATCAACTAAGATAAGAAACAACCAATCAATATTCAATAATTAAGTTTCATACTTCCTAAGCAAACACACAAATAAATTAGCCGGACATGGAGAACATGCAAGCATACACACAAATAATCAAAGACATAATTGAATTAATGAAGTAAATACTTATCTTGATGTAAGATAGGGTTTAAAACCCTAAAATACTGTACAAGACACCTTAGGTTCGGTTTTAGGTTTTTACTCCAAAAGACTCTCTCTAAAACTGAAAAATTCGGATTCTATATATAAGATTACATATGCGACGGCATCACCTTATATTTCGTGACGCCGTCGTGTCGTCGTCATTAGGGTTTCGTCTTGGCCACGTTAACCTTGCGACGGCGTCACCTTATGTCCGTGACACCGTCCTCTTCAGCTTCTGACATCGTCTGGGTTGCATCTAGGCCGTCTGAGTAGCAACGGCCTACTCTTTTAAAGCCCGACGTCGTCACTTGAAAATAGGGTATTTGGCTACTGTATCGTCACAAAAATCCTCCGACGGCGTCGCAATTAACACCTGACACCTCGCCTTCTGTTTTCAGCAGCTTTGAGTGTCTCGATTCTGACTTTGGCCATTTTCTTCGTATATTCGCGCCTTTTCGTCCAAATAAGTGCCATTCCAGCATTTTGCCTTCAAGAGACCTAAAAAGTGAAAAGGAACGATATTAAGCAATAACGGATACAAAAGTGATCAAATAAGGACTTAAACGACCCCTCAAAATGGTACCTTTTAAAACCTTATCAAATATCCCTACACTTGTTATTTGCTTGTCCTCAAGCAAATGTGCTTTTAGCCAATTAATTTATAAGTTAGGGGTCATGAAGCATTAATTCAAAACGGTCCACAACACATATAAGCCCCGCAAAAGTCATAACAAGCACGGAAATTACATACTAGCACCTCACATGGGGTGTTTGGGTACTCACATCTCTCTCTCGGTTGTATATGAAATATAACAAATCGGAAATGGAAGATAAACACTCATTAACCGGTCCTAGTACATAGATTACCATAGGCTTGAGAATATATCAAACCTCCATCGCTTAGGCGTAAGCACCTAGGAAAGACTATCAAAGAGGTCTTTTAAAGGGTTGGAATGTTAGGCTTACGGTAGGGAAACAAGGGTTTGGTGGGATAGGCTATTTAGTGGTGGCAAGTCAAAAATCTCTATGTTAAATGCATACGAAGAATGGCGTTGCTAAGCCAAGACTCGACACTCTAAAACTCTAAGTAACGGAAATAAACAAACATAAATTTAAAGAATAGATGTAGGATGGTAGCCCCCCGTATCTTTTTTTTTCGCTATCCAG